>JACEFZ010004156.1:0-21163 GCA_014155875.1 Cepaea nemoralis
CACCCAACCCTTGACCCCCTGCTTTTACAAACCTAACGAGCCTTCCTCAAAGGGAAAAGAGGGTGTAGATCAAAGAAATTTTTTCTCTTTTGGGTAGGTTGGCCTCCTACACCAATGTTTATCACAATTTAAACCCAATTCCACTTACGTTTATCATATCTCCTATCTGTTTTTATTGAGAACTGCAAGACAGATCATACCATTCTTATTCAATGAAAATACTGGAGGGACCTGTGGAAAGTGCAGGAGGTAGACGAAGCCCTTCGGTTAACGACCGGATGTGACGAAGTTTTATGGAAATAGTATACTGCTTGGAACATGCCGAATCCGTGGTACTAAGAGGGCTCAATTCCTTGGCATGTCACCCGCCAGACCCGCTGCACAACATTAGAAAGTATTGGAGCCACTAATAATACTTAGCTGCCTGCATTTTTCGGACGTCGCAGTCAACCTCGGCGTTTTTTGCTTGTGATTTATTAGGCAATTGTTACTTTTTATAGCTTTCTAAACGCCACGCTCATTCCACCGAATCAACGAAAAGCATCGCTCCCTTTCGCCTGCTTCTGGTTTCGAACTCACAACCCGGTGTGTTGGGGGACTGTGGAATTGCGTTCACTATCCCCTATGTCACAGATGTCAAGGATTGGCATGGAGAAGGCTTTTGTTGAGCAATACATGTTGGCAGATAACATGACGAGGTCAACGACCAGCACGGTGTAGGACCGCAGCCAGAAACACAAGACCTAGAGATCAAGCTTTAACCAATCGTCACAACGTTCTTTGTATGAATAACATTAGTGGAACTGTGGTAGAGCTGGGGAAATGTAAACAATATAAAATAACACAAAGTTGCAGCTTTACATAACAGAATTAGGGAAAACACAGGACGTTGCGGCGACTAGTCTTCATCGGCAAACAAATACATACGCAAAATACAACATATAATCACGGATAAGACACTACAGGGACTATATTAAAGCATAATAACGGGATAAGAAGAATTAAAAGATGAAAAAATAAGAACAATGAAAAGAACATGAAAAAATTGACACAAGCCCAGGCTGTGATGCCTTGTGGGGGAAGGACTTTGATGGGTTAATGGAGAACTGCGACTTTCAACAAGAAGGCATCTTATTGCTCACCTGATTCTTCTGGTCTGTTGCTGCTTCTGGTCGCAGTAGCTGAATACCACTGTGGGAATATCCTGCAAGAACCTGGGATGCCGCTGTTGGACAAATGCCTGGATTAGGTTCACTTTTGGTTAGGGTTCCTGTGTCCTTGCTTGGAGTCTGAATCAGAACTGTCGGGATGTATTGATTTTTTACCACGGGAACAACGGCGACCCCAGAGCAAGTTCCTAGTAGGTATATTTCTGTTGGTTGTTTGTGGCATAGTATGTTGGTTGTTTGTGGCATGTTATGTTGGTTGTTTGTGGCAAGTTATGTTGGTTGTCACTTATTGTTCCTGTCAAATTTTGTGTGTGTATTTGTTGTACCTTGTTGTGTTTGTTATGACGTGTCTGTTGTGACATGTTCTATTATTGCGACCTGTTTTTGTTGCGATCTGGGTTTGTTTGGACTTGTGTTTGTTGTAACTTATGTTTGTTGTGACTTATGTTGTTGTGACCTATGTTTCTTGTGATTTATTATTGTTGTCACTTGTTGTGTTTGTTGCTACTTGTTGGTTTGTTGCAGTTCATTTTAGTAGTTGCAGTTGCAGTGTTTTGAGTTTCAGTGTTTGTTGTAGTTTATTGTGACTGGTTGTGTTATTTGTGGTGTGTTGTGTTTGTTGCAACTTCTTGTTTGCTGCAATTTATTATGTTTATATTAGGGACGTTCATTTGAAACCCGTTCCAGTGGCTTTATTACAAAAGCATGAAAGAAACATTAACGTGAGTGGTAGAATTAAATAAAGCATTCATTTTGAATGAATTATGCACCATGGGTTGGTCAGAAGAAGTCGCCGTAGGCATTCAGGCAAGCATCCCATTGCTTAGGTAGGCGGCGAATGATTGTGATTGCTCACTGAACCAGGTGTTTACCGCGTTCATTACGTCTGCATCTCTGTGAAATCGTTGCCCCTTGAAAGCTTTTTTTTTTTAGAGATTCGGAACAAATGAAAATCACATGGTGACAAATCAGGACTGTAGGCTGGATGTTGCAGAATTTCCCACTTCTTCCAAGCTAATGCTTCCTGCACCAATCTTTGCAACATGCGGACGAGCATTATCGTGCAACGAAATCACACCGCGAGAAAGCATGCCGGGTCGTTTATTCTTGATGGCTTTTTGCAGCTTTGTCTAGTGTTTGCAAAGTAGTGGGTAGAGTTGATGTTGACACGGGTTCTTTAAAGTCGGCCAACAATAGCCCTTTATGGTAAAAAAATGCGCTCAGCATAACCTTACCAGCGGAAACCTGTAACTTGAATATTTTGGCTTTTGGTGATCCAGCATGCTTCCATTGCATGCTCTCTCTTTTGCTGCTCGGCTCAAAGTGGTGATACCTATGATTCATCGCCTGCCACTATGCGGAAGATAAATACAATCACCCTCCACTCTGTAACGCAGCAAGTGGTTCAAACACCATCCCATGCGTTCCTCTTTGTTGGTAGTCGGTCAACATCCGTGGTACCCACTGTGAACATACATTCCGATATTACAGGTTTCTTACTGAACGACCTTTTTGAATTGTCCCCAACTGACACATCAAATTCTTTCGCTAGCAAACGTATGCTTCAACAACGTTCATCTGTACTGCTGCATCAATTTTGGCAATGGATTTTTTCTGTTGCAACAACTATGAGCTTGACCGCCGTCGAAGATCTGTCGTGAACTGACGTCCTTTCCGAAACATTCGTGCCCAGTCTGTCACTGTTGTCTTCGACAGCACATTTGTTATCGTACGCTGCCTGCATTCTTCGATGAATGTCCACTGGTCGACATCCTTCAAATGAAAGAAACTGAATCACCGCTTTTTGAGCTTCTTTGGGACAGGATTTTGGATCAATCCGGCCATTTTTCTCAACGGTCAGAAACAGGAACCTATGCATCATGGGACGATAAACACGTGCTATTTTATTCATTGGTCAGTACTTATCACATGACTATGACATGATCATGTTCAACGTACGCAATTACGTGCGGTGCGGCACGAACGGATTTCAATTGATCGCCCCTTATAGTTGCCTAACACTCCCCGGGTCATTTTCTCGAACTGACGTGGCATAATGTGCTATATCTGATTACATTACTATTGAGCTGTCTTATAGTAAACACTCCAGATGAACACGTGTATTCATTAATCTACTAAACACATCTCATCATTCTGCAGAAGCACATCTCATCATTCTATAGAAGCACATCTCATCATTCTATAGGAGCATATGTATTCATTCTTCTACAGAACACATCTACTCATTCTTCTACAGAAGACATCTCATCATTCTGTAGAAGCACATCTCATCATTCTATAGAAGCACATCTATTCATTCTTCTACAGAACTCATCTCATCTTTCTATAGGAGCACATCTATTCATTCCTCTACAAAACACATCTCATCATTCTATAGAAGCACATCTATTCATTCTTCTACAGAACTCATCTCATCTTTCTATAGGAGCACATCTATTCATTCCTCTACAAAACACATAATTCTTCTACAGACCTCATACCATCGTTCTATAGGAGCACATCCATTTATTCTTCTACAGAACACATCTCATTATTCTACATAAGCACATCTCAACATTCTTCTACTGAACACATCTCAACATTCTTCTTCAGAACACATCTCATCATTCTACAGAAGCACATCTCATTCATTCTTCTAAAGTAGCACATCTCATCATTCTATAGAAGCACATCACACCATTCTATAAAAGCACATCACATCATTCATCTACAGAACACCTCTCATCATTCTACAAAAGCACATCTCATCATTCTACACAAGCGCATCTCATTCATCTACAGAACACCTCTCATCATTCTAAAGAAGCATATCTCATCATTGTTTAAACCACGCATCCTTCTGAACCCGGACCGATAACCTTGACCTGTTGACTGTCCCTGCTTGACTTGACCCGTTGACTGTCCCTGCTTGACTTGACCCATTAACTTTCCCTGCTTGACTTGACTTGTTGACCGTCCCTGTTTGACTTGACCCGTTGACTGTCCCTGCTTGACTTGACCTTTCGACTGGCGCTGCGAAGGTAGTGGGTTCGATTCCAGGCTACGCATTCGGCACACGAGTGCTGTTTTCTTGGAGACTCCTGGGGGTCGTCGCTGGAGCTACGGATTTCGTGTTTTATGGGACGCTTTCGGCAGAGAACCCTTGTCGTGTCCTCCTTTAAAGTGTCGTCCCTGGAGTGAAGAGAGTCAACACCCACATTACAATATTTTTTCCCTATCAATATCCTGGAGAATCCACCAGCTTCCGTCCAACACACTCCATCAGCCCGTGGACACCTTTTCCTATCACTCTCTCACTGTCGTACTATGCCCCCTCTCATACTTCCCCAACGCAACATACTCAACAACTCTTGCTTCTAAAAATTAATAAAGATTAATTTATTAAAAGAAAAGTGTAACGTATATGAGACGTGTATGCGAAGAAAAATGTGTGTTGTGTATTATAACAGAAATGTGTATGTCAGCCTTCAAAGTTCAGGATCATAGTGCACACATCATGGCAAGGATCACATGACATCACACGAGTCAGTACAATAGACCTCACCGAAATCGTATCCTTCTCTCCAGACATGTCCTCCTCCAGGAGCTCTGATGACCATGAGATCTGAATCCCATGTAAATATATAATCCGTGGAAAATACTCGTATTGTTCCTAACACAACGGTTCCTATTAGTTTATAGAAACTCCGGCTTCATAATTCCGGCGCGGTGAAACAAACATGGAACACTGTACTATGAACAGGACTTTTTGTCTCTTGCTAAACGTTCTCTAGTTCTCACTATTAAACAGTTATTGTCTATACTCCAATAGAGTCCTTTATTTTTGTTCTAGTCATAAGTGAACTGAATATCCATCACTACTGGTATGTTAAAACTGGTATGACCTAAACTCATTCGGTATTTATCCTGTAGGATACATATACCATTCAGCTCCACTGAGCAATGTTGATCATCTTCCTCTAGCATAAGCTCTTTGATAAAGTTGCTGGCCAATCTTCCTGCGCCAAACTCTATCCGGGATAGGATTTTTCCTTGGTTCCGTGTTCTTCATTCCAACCAGAGGAACCTGTAAAATAAAGCATACAACCGGTGATAGCCTCCCCGTCACTGATCTCTATTAGATGATCGTGGGCCATCGGCCTCGCTCAGAAAATATAATGAACCTACTATGTCATGGACAGATGACTGAACACATATGTTATCATCAGGCCAAGACAAGAAAAAAAAATCAACAAACAGAATGCGGAACCCCGCCCACCAGGGACACCTACGGGAATATCCCAATTATCCCTCATTACTAAATTCTCAACTAGTAAAGCTTATCACACTTCACTAATCTATTTTCAACTAACAGAGCCAAGTATCACTTCCCTACTCTAGCTAGTTTTCCACTACCAGTGCTAATCATCACACTTTAGTTTTAACAAAGCTACAGCCTATATTAATTAGGCCTAAATAGACTATATTGACTACCTTATGCAAAACCGCCTCATTCCCGGGATGGCTACTACACTTTGCCATAATGACACATGCTAGTTAACATTAAATTCATCTAACACTGTAGAGCTCTCCCACAAACACGTCCATCATATTCCACGGTTTTGGTCAACACTGTTTCTCCCAATCATGGTTTATGGCAAAACCTAAAATTGGTCACGTGACATGGTTGATGTCCGGCAGGTGTTATTTGGGCATATCATCCATTGTCAAAAATCTATTTTCCCTGGCTTAGTCACTGTCAAAGTTGTCATCACTTGTTTTGACTCCCCCAACAAACTAACGAGTTACTGTATGATCCCAACAACAGTTGTCAATAGCAATCTGCCAATCTGCGTGATGTCCGGAAACTATATGATAGATGGACTGTTTTCTTCCGAGCTGAGTACTTCCGCTCTCAATCCAACCTGTTTATAAACTGTCAAAGCGATGTATGATTCAGCTCACCCACTTCCGAATGTTCCCATTCTGTCCACCAGATGTAAACACGTGCCGCTACTAATATTGTCCTGGGAATTTGACATCCGATTTGTTTTTCTCTCTTAGTAAAATAGTTGTCGCTGGCAGATAGTCCTTTTAATCAGAAAGCCTCTATAATAATCAACTGGTTAAACGCAAGGTTTTATTTTGTGACATAGGCCCCCTCTTAAGAGAGTAGTCCATCTCACTCTTCTCCACCGTGAGTTTAATCCAGATGATTCATTCTTCTTCTTCAGGAGCTGGGTGTCTTGATAAGAAATCCGCTCCAACATTTTCCTTCCCAGGAATGTACTCCACTGTGAAGTTATAGGGTTGAAGTAACAACGAACACCGCATCAAACGGGCGTTGAGCTTCTGAGAAGTACCCAGGAACATCAGGGGCTGATGATCCGACTGGACTCGAAACTTAACTCCATACAAATATGGCTGGAATTTTTGCACTGCCCATACGAGGGACAAGCACTCTCTCTCGACGGTTGAATAATTCCTCTCCGCCTGTAGAAGTTTCTTACTTGCGTATGCTACAGGTTTCAAAACCGAAGCATCGTCTTTTCCTTCCTGTAACAAGGCTGCCCCAATCCCAATCCCACTCGCATCTGTTCTCAACACAAATGGTTTGGAAAGGTCAGGGAGCTGTAATACAGGTTTGCTGACCAAGGCCTCCTTTAACTGACTATAGGCATTCTCACATTCTGGTGTCCAAATGATTTGGTCCGGGAATCCCTTTTTCAAGGTTTCCGTCAACGGAGCTCCCAGTTCAGTGAAATGTGGGATACATTTGTGGTAGAATCCACACAACGAGAGAAAAGATCGCACATCCTTCTTCGTTTTTTACCTTGGTGCATTTCTGATTTTCTCCAGGTTCTTTTCTTCCGGGACTATGTGTCCTGGAGTGATGGTGTGACCTAGAAATTCCAGAGTCTGGTAACTAATCATGCACTTGGTTGGACGAGCAGTAAGCCCTGCTTCCTTGAGCCTATTAAACACTCTCTCCAAGGATTGTAAGTGGTCGTCCAAGCTGTCACTGGAAATAAGAATATCATCCATGAAAGAGATGATAGCCGGATCCTGTAAAGGATCAAGTAAAGTCCTCATCATGCGTGTAAACACACTGGGTGCATTGCTGAGTCCAAAGGGCATGACCTTGAATTCGTAGTGTCCACTGGGTGTACTGAAAGCCAACAGTGGTCGAATCTCCGGTTTGACTGGTATCTGATAGTACCCCCGACTCAGATCCACCTTTGAAAAATACCGAGCCTTATGGAGCCTAGCGAATAGCTGAGTTGGATTCGGCAAAGGTTCCACCTGAAATTGTGTGTGACCATTCAGAAGTCGGTAGTCTATACACAACCGGTGTTCTCCACTTGGTTTCCGTAACAAAACTACCCCAGCATTGTATGGGGATGTGGATGGTGCAATCACGTCATCCTCCAGCAGTTTCTGTATTTCTTCCTCCAGGGCCTTTTCTTTAGAGAATGGCACTGGGTAAACCTTTTGACGAACCGGCTCCTGTGTGGTCAAAGTCATCTCGAACTCCACCAACCTCGTTCGTCCTGGTTTATCAGTCAGTATCTCCTTATGAGACTTGAGAACCTGGGTTATCTTTGCCCTCTCCTGTGAGGTCAGATCAGGGTTCACTTGTACATCCCTATAGGTTTCCTGGTGTACCAAGGGATATTCCCTGCCCTCGCTGGTTCCCACTTCAGTCTCCACTGCAACTGCCATTGCCATGAGGTGAGCTGCCTTGTCTCCGGGTCTCTCTTCGTATTTCCGCAAGAGATTGATATGGAAAATCTTCGACTATCCCCGGATCCGGATCTGATAGTTGGTTCTGGATATCACCCTTTCCTCGGGAAATGGTCCTTGTCAACCTATCTCCAGTTTGTTGTTTCCCGTAGGGAGTAGTAACAAGACTTTGTCTCCCACCTCTATAGATCTTTCTTTAGACCTACGGTTGTAGTAAGCCGCATGTCTTTTCCTGGCCGTTTTCAAGTTTTGATTTGCCAGAGTCCATCCCTTGTGGAGTTTTTCTTTCAGTTCCTCCACGTATTTATAGGATGAGATCACTTCTTCTGACGTCCCCTCTTCAGTCCAACTCCTCAACATGGCTTCCAACGGTCCTTTGATTGGACGACCAAACAGCAACGTAGCGGGTGGTAGTCCTGTTGAGCCATGAGGAACTTCCCGATAGGCAAAAAGTGCTGCTGGGATATATTCATCCCACCTATCAGGTTTTTCCTGCGCTAGTTTCCTGAGCATTGTCATCAACGTGCCGTTGAAACGCTCTACTTGTCCATTGGCTTGAGGGTGGTAAGGGCTGGTATGTATGTGGTTAGAGTGAAACACCCTAAATACCTCCTCCATGAGTTTTCCACAAAACTGAGATCCATTGTCCGTCAGAATTTGATCCGGAAAGCCTAATCTGGTAAAGGCCTCCATCAGTGCGTCCGCCACTCTTTTCGAGTCAATCGTGGTCAACGGTATGGCCTCACCCCACATTGTACAGCAATCCACCATTGTGAGTATATACATGTTCCTCTTCCTAGTCCTGGGAAGTGGACCTACGATATCGATGGCTACCCTCTCGAAAGGAGAGTTCATGATGGGCATCTCACCCAACACCACCGGTGCTGTCCAGTGTTTCGGTGCCACCCTCTGGCACTCAGGGCATGACTTCACATACCGACGCACATCATCTGTCATTCCCGGCCAATAGTAATGGCAGGAAATCCGCTGCATGGTGGCGGCAATACCCATGTGTCCACTAACGGAGACGGTATGCCCCATATGAAGAATCTGGGACCGGTGAGCTTTCGGGACGACCAACTGACCGTATAGGTTGTCTCCCCTTCCTGCTCTCCTGTAGAGTATCCTATTCTTCATGTAGTACTGCCCCATTTACTGTTCTTTTATATTTTGCTGAGATGTTCGCTTCAGTTGTTTGTTCTCCCTCTCTCTCTCTCCCTCTCTCTCTCCCTCTCTCTCTCTCGCTCCCTCTCTCTCTCCCTCTCTCTCTCCCTCTCTCTCTCCCTCTCTCTCTCCCGCTCCCTCTCTCTCCCTCTCTCTCTCCCTCTCTCTCTCTCCCTCTCTCTCTCTCCCTCTCTCTCTCCCTCTCTCTCTCCCTCTCTCTCCCTCTCTCTCCCTCTATCTCTCTCTCTCTCCCTCTCTCTCTCTCTCTCTCTACAAATCGGAATCGGAATGGTTGCAGACATGTATTAATATCAAATTAAAAGAGGTTGCATAGGGAAAACCATAGTTTGATTTATAAACCCATGGCAGTTATGGGAAATCATTTAGGGCGATTTGATAAGTTAAAACGAAAAGACGCGAAAATCCCTGAAACAGAATCTGCATTTAGATAAGGACTGAAATAACATATTCGCATGCCCGTCTTACCGTGTGGACAAGAGAATGTGCCCCAGATTTACTTTAAAAGTAAAAAAAAATAACTGAGTCAATTGGAGATCTGAGGAGAACCTGAATAGTAAATGTAGGACAGGGAGGATAAGTGATACACACCGGGCACCAGAAGGTAAAACACCGGTTGTCTACCTGAAGTCACAAAGTCCCGGAGAGTGGAATCAAGGCCACCTGTTGACCTGACACAGGGATCTTCATGTTGTAACATGAACACACCGAGGGAAAAAAACAAGAGTGTAAAAGGCAAGATTGTCGACTTTATTACATCGGTCATATGGCTTCATATGGCTCGGTCTCTTTCAGCAGGGCTGTCACAAAATAAAACCTTGCGTTTAACCAGTTGATTATTATAGAGGCTTTCTGATTCAAAGGACTATCTGCCAGCGACAACTATTTTACTAACTGAGAAAAACAAATCGGATGTCAAAATCCCAGGACAATATTAGTAGCGGCACGTGTTTACATCTGGTGGACAGAATGGGAACATTCGGAAGTGGGTGAGCTGAATCATACATCGTTTTGACAGTTTATAAACAGGTTGGATTGAGAGCGGAAGTACTCAGCTCGGAAGAAAACAGTCCATCTGTCATATAGTTTCCGGACATCACGCAGATTGGCAGATTGCTATTGACAACTGTTGTTGGGATCATACAGTAACTCGTTAGTTTGTTGGGGGAGTCAAAACAAGTGATGACAACTTTGACAGTGACTAAGCCAGGGAAAATAGATTCTTGACAATGGATGATATGCCCAAATAACACCTGCAGGACATCAACCATGTCACGTGACCAATTTTAGGTTTTGCCATAAACCATGATTGGGAGAAACAGTGTTGACCAAAACCGTGGATTATGATGGACGTGTTTGTGGGAGAGCTCTACAGTGTTAGATGAATTTAATGTTAACTAACATGTGTCATTATGGCAAAGTGTAGTAGCCATCCCGGGAATGAGGCGGTTTTGCATAAGGTAGTCAATATAGTCTATTTAGGCCTAATTAATATAGGCTGTAGCCTTGTTAAAACTAAAGTGTGATGATTAGCACTGGTAGTGGAAAACTAGCTAGAGTAGGGAAGTGATACTTGGCTCTGTTAGTTGACAATAGATTAGTGAAGTGTGATAAGCTTTACTAGTTGAGAACTTAGTAATGAGGGATATTGGGATATTCCCGTAGGTGTCCCTGGTGGGCGGGGTTCCGCATTCGGTTTGTTGATTTTTTTTCTTGTCTTGGCCTGATGATAACATATGTGTTCAGTCATCTGTCCATGATATGCTGAAATCTGTATTTATAGCTATACCAAAAAGACCAGGAGCAATTGATTGTGAAGATTTTCGTACAATTAACCTTATAAACCATATCACTAAGCTTCTACTCAGAATCATAATGAGAAGAATCAAAAAGAAAATAAAAATGGAAATTAGTGAAGAACAGTATGGATTTGTGGAAGGAAAGGGCACAAACAACGCAATTTATACATTACGGACACTAATAGAAAGGTCAATAGAGAAACAGAGAGACATATATTTGTGCTTCATAGATTATACTAAGGCATTTGATAAAGTAAAACATGATGAACTGATTAAAATGTTGGAAGATATCAACATTGATGGAAAAGATTTAAGAATAATAAAGAATGTTTACTGGAACCAAGTAGCAGCAATTAAAATGGGAAATAAAGAGGGTAGTTACGAACAGATAAAGCTAGGAGTACGACAAGGGTGTGTCTTGTCACCAGATCTTTTCTCCCTGTATAGCGAAGTAATAATGAGAGAGATCAAAGAGATGCCAGGAATACTAGTTGGAGGTTATAATATAAATAATATACGCTATGCAGATGACACAGTATTGGTGGCGGATAATTCAACAGACCTACAACAATTATTAGACGTTGTAGTAACAGAGAGTGCAAGGAAAGGACTCTCCTTGAATATCAAGAAAACAGTAACAATGGTAATATCAAAGAAAATGGTGACACCAAAATGTGACATAGAAATAGAAGGGAAAATCCTTAACCAAGTTGATAATTTTAGATACCTAGGGGCATTTATAACATCAGATGGAAGATGTACAACAGAGATTAGGAGTAGAATAGGGCAGGCAAAAGCCGCATTTCAGAAAATGAAGAGTATCTTATGCAATAAGTCACTATCACTGAATGTAAGAAAGAGAGTGCTGAAATGCTATGTAGAACCAGTTTTGCTGTATGGCAGTGAATCTTGGAATGTAAATGAACAAATTAAGAAGAAATTAGAAGCAACAGAGATGTGGTTCCTGAGACGAATGTTGCGAATTCCTTGGACTGCCAGAGTAACTAACGACGAGTGCCTGAAACAAGCTAATGAAACTAGAACATTATATACAACAATAAGACAGAGACAAACATCTTTCTTCGGTCACGTGATGAGAAGAGAGGCATTGGAGAACATCGTAACAAC
Source organism: Cepaea nemoralis (assembly GCA_014155875.1). Lineage (NCBI taxonomy): Eukaryota > Metazoa > Mollusca > Gastropoda > Stylommatophora > Helicidae > Cepaea > Cepaea nemoralis. The sequence goes on from JACEFZ010004156.1 coordinate 12,023, forward strand.
TGGAAAGATCGAGGGGAAGAGAGGCAGAGGTAGACCAAGAGAAGTGATGCTGGATGGATTGAGACGGTGGCATGGAGGAATATCAGCACCAGAGTTGATCCAGAAAACCAAAGACCGAGATCTATGGAGAGCCATGAACGCCTACGCCAGCCGGCACGGCACTTGATGATGATGATGATGAAATCTCTGTCACTGAGCATTGATGGTCCAAGTATGGCGATATAGCGTCCTTCTGTTCAAATGAAAGGTCACGTTTGGGGATATATTATCCTTTGGCACTGAATCAAAGGTTTCACTCAATGGAAGAGCGAGAGAGAGGGAAAGGGGGAGAGAGGGGAGAGAGAAGGGAGGAGGAGAGAGATGGGAAGGGGAGAGAAACAGGGGAGGACAGAGAGGGGGGTTGGAGAGGGGGAGAGAGATAGGGAGGGGTGATAGAGATGGAGAGAGGGTGAGATAGGGGAGGGAAGAGAGGTGAGGGGAGGGAGAGAGAGGAGGGAGAGGGGAGATATAGAGAGAGGAGGGAGACAGAGAGAGGAGGGGAGGGAGAGAGTGGGATAGCGATAGAGAGAGGAGGTGAGAGAGGGCGAGAGAAAGAAATTGTGGGGCGAGAGAGAGAGAGAAAGAGAGGGGGAGAGAGATGGAGAGAGGGAGAAACAAACCAAACGGACAAAGACGTCGTGTTGAGTTAGCCGCAATGGGTAGTAACGTCATCAGGACTTAAGATGTATTTGGAGTGGAGGTTAATTGAACTTTTGCCTTGGCTATGCTCATACTTTCCACTTCCTGGCTGACAAAAGGTCCAAAGACCTTTGTACTATGAGATATAGCCTCCCTTTATGCTGGGTAGCTGAATGAACTTTTGTCCCTGACTGTGGTAATATTTCCCAATCCCTGGTGACAAAGACAGAAATGTGCCGATTCATTTGCCCCTACCACGGTTACAGTGTGGCTCGCTTACCGCTTAACTGGATAGAATATTCCTTGCAGTTATAGGCTGCCTTTGTGGTGGATTGAACTTGTGTCCCTGACTGGTAATATTACGCAATCCCCCCTTTTCTAAGACATTTCCTGATGCTTATGTGTACGTTACAAATAACCAGTTTTACATATACGGATACGAGTTCGGGGGTGGAGGAGGGGTAACTAAAAAATATAGAAAAAAAAAAGCTTTGGAGATGTGGTTTTGTAGTCTACTAGCTGATCCGGCCCGGCGTCGCCCAGTCCCTGGCGGGGAGTGTCTCATATAATTCATATAAGTAGTCATTATACATTCAAATACATTTCTCTAGCACACAGAGTACGCGTTCGGCCCTTGCTCCCGTTCTCGTTGCTCGCCTGTTTCTGATGCTCCCGTTCCCGTTGCTCGTCTGTTTCTGAAACTTGTAATGCCTTTTTCTTTTGTGTAAAAATTAAAAAATTGATTTTAAACTAACTAATTATTTCAGTTGTATCCGCGGGAGTGAGAAAATCTGTTTAAAAAATTTCATATCAATCGGATAGACCGTTCGAGAACGCATAAAGGATACACAAACAAACAAACATTCTCTTTTATATTTAAAGTAGATAGAAGAATGTAGACAGTTCATGAGACAGCCAAAATGAGCAATATAGACACTTTGAGGGAGGTAAAGACAACCGATCACAAACAACAGAGGGGACTGTCATAATATTTTGGCCACATTATTAGACGACAAACACTGGGACATGTGAAAACCGGATAGGTTTTTGGAAAGAGGGAGATAGAGGAAGACAGAGCGAGAGAAAAATTTGCGAGTCTTGTGTCTTGGCACGGGAGGGATTCAACACATGAATTGTTCCATGCCGTTGGAGATGGTAATATGTGTAGAAGCATGATTGACCATGCCAGCCGGCAAGTCATTTTTCATTGTGATATTTAGGCTGGTATCCCAGGTTAGTTTGTATAATGCGGATCGAAATGAATGACCACTGGGCAGACAAGGAACCGTCTAAGTAACTATACAATGTATTACCTGGAGATTATTACCATTCATACTTTGTTGATGTGTGCCCTACAAGGTAGGGCTTAGAAAAATAGTCTTTAGACGCATTATATTGCTCCTCTCCACGGAAATCTTTAGAAATAAAAAAAAAAAAAAAACTTTTATTCAGTGTTAAAATCGTTGTAAAATTTGTATTGTTCTTATTTTTACAGAGCGTTGCATGTGGACGTGTAGGTGACTGTCACCGACCGTTAGGGGAATTCTATTGAAACAGACAGAAATCTCTATCCAAGAATTTGCCGACAGTCTCTAGAAATTATGGCTCGTTATAAGAATGTCTAAAGGGATGGTCCCCATAGAAGAGACTGGGATTCACTTGGTAGACAAAGGCAGAAGGTGAAGAACACTCGTGTATGTAGGAAGACCTAACTCGAATGTCTAGTTTATCTGTCGGTGATCCTTCGTCATTTGATGAAGCCTCCTGTTTTAAATACTTTACGCACTCACGCACACGCCTTGCGTTCAAATGGTCACGAGTGGAGTACGTTGGTGCAAGTATAAAACAATAATACTCTTTAATAGTAAAAGAGATAATCAATGAAAATTGCCGTTCAATGGTGAACTAGGACGATAAAATTTATGTTACAGGTACCCAAAAATAAAACAGTTTTCTGATGCTTAGCTAGATAGCATATCATCATTCACAACATCCAGACAGTGACACACTCAGACCACATGTAGACACAGAGTCACCTGAGACAATCTGATCTCGTTTAGGAATAGTGCTGGCTTTCGTTTGGATTATATCTTGGAGTCGACCCTGGCATTCGACAGGTGTACGATGATCCTCCGGATTCCAGGTTCCCTCTCCACTAGTTGGTGGCTCTAAGTTTCGGTAACCGGACCAGTTGAGTTTCAGTAGTATCAGCAGCGAGGCTCCTTAAATAAAACAAACAGTTGCAGACTCCTTAGTGTCTTGACAATAGCAATGTGTCTGAGTGCTGATGTTGTGTGTCTGTTGTGTGTGTGTCAGATGCAGAATAGGAACAAAACATAGTTTCTCTCTGCTATTCTGTATCAAAAGCAAAGGGCCAATAGCTCTTATCAGCTTGGCTATACATTTCATGACATGGTGATACAAGATGAAAAAGGGTCCAGAAGTTGACACATCCTAAGACCAAATGGTCCACTGGAGTAAAACAAGTAGACAAATCTTTGTTTGAAAAAGGCATTACAAAATGTACATGGTTGTAAAACTCTAAGTGTCTCATATGCAATAATTACTGGTGCATTCTTTAACACCACGGTGAGGAAGTCCTGGGCAGCCAGGATGTTTCCGTAGATAGCTAAGGAAAAGGCCAACAATAATTCAACCTAATCCCACATCAATCATTAGGCATAAAGCAATCAATTGTCACAACAAAGCCGTGAGGTATACCCAACAGAATATACGAGCTAAGACATACGAAGAAGGCAAGCAGGCAAGGGCCTGAGATATTCCAGGCATTGGGCTTTAGGATGTCTCAGTTATCCCCTTTTGAGTTATTTACTCCCCAAATTCCGATTCCTCACCACATGGTATTTGCATTGAACTTCTGACCGTCAGTGTCGTGTAGTTCGGCATGGCGGTGGATCAGGGGTAAGTAAATTTATGTTTGAATATAAATCGCCTAAATTTCTGACATGTGAGAATCATGTTCCACATGTCTCTTCTACTTCTTTAGTCCAACCATTGCCCTGTTTGGGGTTTTCTGGCTACCCACATGGCAAAATCATGTTTTCTGTATTTTCAACAAAATATACACGTAAATCCATTCACAAAATGCATATGAAAATAATCAGTAAGGTTTATACATTACACACACACACACACACACACACACACATATATTATATATATATATATATATATATATATATATATATATATATATATATATATATATATATATATATATATATAATATATATATATATATATGCCCACATGTTTTTCTCTAAATGTCTCCCATTTCAAATCCCATGTTTCATAAATATACATGGTCTTGAAAGTTTGTGTTTTCCCAATATCAGAATATAAATGCGTACACACTCCTTACTATAATCGTAATTATTGTGTTATTACACTCACCCCCAGTCTTATTGCAGCGATTAAGATCTGTTTTGGTATAATCTACGAAGGATGAAATTGAATATGGCAGCTCACTTCTTGTAAGTTCTGCTTAGTACAGCAGCTATGGTCATTTTGAACCGGACGGAAGTCTTTAGTTACAGTTTCCGGTGTAGCAGTACTAATAGCGTATCGCCGTATTCCCGTTGCTAGGGAGTGACGGACATATAATGGTATTAATGCTAAGGGTTGACGACAAGGGAAATAGAATGTGACATCATTTGAATAGATGACGTGAAAATACATGCTGTCCCCAATAGTGCAGTGTGTAGTTTTAGTGCAGAAAATGTCTGCGTCATAATTATGACGTCATTGTTAGTCATTTAGCTGCTGTAATGAATCCAGAATGTAAATAGGAATTCAGCTAACGTAGTATTGGTGGTGTTCGCATAGTGATCTAGACTCATCTCGTGTGAGGACATCGCATGTGGGCGTGTAGATGACATATGTGCAATATTAGTACACATTAATCAATGACATATTTACATGTGAAAGGGGGGTTACCAAAAATAATTTTGTTTTACTATGTTTTTCCCCCTGTCACCCTCCTCACCAAAACGGCTTCAAAACCGCCAATACCATCACCACCTCTTCAGTAATGATGATAATGGCAGTAATATTTGGGGGGGGGGGACCAATCTGTAAGGGCGGCAGCAGCATCAACAAAAGCTAAACGAGCGGGGAGAAGGGGGAAACGAGGGATTGTAATAATAATAATGATCATAAATTTAAATTTAAAGCAATCTGACCATCATAATAAGATTTGTAATACAGAAAGGTAAACAATGGCAATAAGAAAGCATGATAATAATAGTACATATGCGTTTTTATTGTTAGTATTTTACATGCGTCCTGTGTGTTCAGTATTTGTGTGTGTGTGTGTGTGTGTGTGTGTGTGTGTGTGTGTGTGTGTGTGTGTGTGTGTGTTTACAGAGCGTTGCATGTGAGCGGGTAGGTGACATTTGTGTAACATTGCCACAATTTATTCATTTGACACATTTAAATGTGAAATGGGGGTAACAAAGAGAAGCAGGAAAATACATATATTTTGTTTCCCTTGCCACCCTCTCACTAATTTGTTCCATTCTACCAATGCCCTCATCCACTACTCTGGTAATGATGTTAATGCAGGATAAAAGTTAGAAACAATCAGTCGGGTAGCAGCAAAGGCAACAACAAAACTTAAGCGAAAGGGGAGGGGGGGGGGGTACAGGGAGATGGGGTTGTATAATAATAATGTGATAAAAATGATAAGGATAGAAAGGTACCAAGGATACTAAATGTAGTAACAATAGTACTAGTAATAATTATATTTAAAAACAAACAAAACGTGATTCCATTTACTAAGAAGATTGTTTTAGCAATGGTGGTACAGTAGCATAGTAAGTGCATCGAACTGCAACATTCAGTTATTAATAATAATAGGAGTAAAGGGAGTAGATTTTCTTTTCTCCTTGATTCCCCCCCCCCCCCCCTTAACTGTAAGGGGCCATTCATTTGTTTCCTCCTTTTCTTTGTAAGTAATAAAAAAGAACATATATAGTTATACACATTTTATATCAGAGGTTCCTCACTGGTCATGGTGGCCATATGTGATATTTTATATTTGTTCACTCAACATTCACTCACAATTTCATGCTTCTTTCTCGCACTCATGTAATACCAACATTGTAATGCCATAAGGAAGAATACAAATGATTTACTCTGGAAATGTTTGTTGTATTTTGTGTGTGTACATAAAGGAAATTAGGTGTGTGTGTACATAAAGGAAATTAGGTGTGTGTTATATGTGCGGTGTTTGTATCTGGCTAGTTTCTGCATGTCCATATAAGATGTCTGTAGTAAGAAAGAGCTATGCGTAGTTTTGTATGTATGTCTTTTGCTGTCTTTGGTATAGTGTTGAGGACTATTGCTTTCTATATGTCGGTTTGTTTGCCTGTGTGCGTTTGTATGAGGTGTTGGAGTTTTGCGCGTGTGGGACGCAGAGGTGTTTCCAAGGCACCAGGGCCGGGTTATATACTGGCCAAGACCTATTGACGCGTCCTCGTCGAGCGTCCTGGGCAACAGGTCCCTTCGGGGTCCTGGCTAAAGTCGTAGGATCGCCGATTCCTCCGAAGTCGGAGAGTGTCTGCCTGTACGGCGAGGAACCACCAGTCTGCACACCAATAAGCCAGACATGGGACAACGGATACTCACGCAAACCTCAGGTCCTGTATGACATCACACTGATGTTGGACAACAGGATGCCTTCAGCCGACATACAGGACTTCATGCTGGAGTTCACAGCCAGCAAACACAAGCAAGCAAGCAAGCAAGTTGCGCGTGTGGCTGTGGTTGTTGGACATGTACAATAAATGTATTCCTCTGTCTCTTGTGTGTTGTTTCTATATAACTGGCATTGTTTGAATATGTATGCTTCTACCTGTTCTGTTGGAGTCATACTGTATATTAACCTATATGTGATTTCCCTAGCTTTTGGTGTTATGTGTTTGTTGTGTAGATTTGAAAAGGTGCATGTGAAGTCAGACATGAAGTATCTGTGTCCTCTTTTAAGTTTTAGTGATGGTGCTTGTTCTCTAACTAACTGTTTGTATATTGTGTGTGTTGTTTGCTGTATTAACTGTTCATGTCCTTGTATTGCCTGTATGTATGTCTGATAGAATGTTGGCAGTCTTCCCTGGTAGTGTGCTGTTGCATTGTTAAGTGGGGTGAGATGTTTGATGTTGTGGGCTATGTAATATAGTACTAGTCTATTCTGTTCTGCATGCCTGATGATTTTACCCAAGTGACTGATTTTAAGTGACAGTATTTTTGAATGTTAAGTCAAATGGAAAATCCGCCTTATTTTTCCATTTGCCTAAGCCCAGTATAGTAGATTTCTGGACGTTTAATTTTGCCCCACTCCCTTTGCCGAAAAACGAGAACGTTTCCAAAATTATCCGTACAGATTTTTCAGTTGTCGGAAAGACATAAGCATAAGCACGCAGCTTTTGTTCACCCTTCCCTGGTATGAACGTACCCCTGATATTGTCGTCCTGTCGTATCTTTTCTAGAAGTGGCGACAACGTACAGTAAAGGGGACAAGGGACATCCCTGTCTCACTGACCTAGTCAACCTGAAAGAATTGGTTAGGGTATGGTTTAATAGAATCCGACTTTCCGGTTTCATATATAAAATAAAATAAAATAATTTCCCACGTTGCAGTGTGAGAGAGTTTTGTGGAGGTATGAGTGAGATATTCTGTCGAATGCTTTTTCTTGATCTAAAGAGAGAATTGAGGACTGACAGTTTTTCAGATGTGTGTAGTTGATGATGTCCCTTATGAAGTGTGTGTGTTGCTGGATATTGCGGTGTTGCACACTACATTGCCTGTCTTCGTGAATGAGAGATGACATTACTGGTTTCAATTTATTCGTCAAAGCCTTTGTTAAAATCTTGTAGTCTATATTTAAAAGCGAGATCGGTCTGTAACTCTTTAAAAGTGTCTAGTCGGTGTTCTCCTTCGGAATAAGAGTGATCTAAGACGTGTTGAAACTGGATGGGAGTTCTTGTTTTTGGAAAGATTCAGAGAATACTGTTAGTAAAAAGGGACCTATAAGCGGAAAGAAAAACTGATAGAATTCAGCGGTAATACCGTCAGAGCCAGGCGATTTGCCCTTCTGCATTCCGTGAACCACTTGTGCTATATCTGTTAGTGTTAATTCAGTATCTAGTGTTAGTTTCTGTTCCTCTGTGAGTTCTTTTGTGAATTTCATAAAGTGTTCTTGCACGTGCGCCTGTGTGTTTTCCTCTGTATAAAGGTTCTTGTAATAATCTTCAAAGGCTAAGGCTATTTGTTGTGGCTCGACTTGTATATTTCCTTCCCTGTCAATTATCTGGCCTATCTGTCTGCTGCGCTGTATGTTTTGTTCTAAAGATAGGTATTTTTACTCGGTATCTCTTGTGTTATAGTTTGTAACTTTGTTCGCAGTAAAGCCCCCTGAAATCGATGATGTCTGTGGAGATCTAATTCTTCCTGTAATGCTATGATGTGTGGTGAAATTTTTGTCTGTCTGTAGTAAGAGCTTAATTGAATTTCCATACTTTTTCTTGTTGTAGTTTTTGCTTGTGTATTACTGCTGCTAGTGTTTGTGTTCTCTCTCTTATAGTTTGTTTAAGTGTTTTCCCAGAGTTCTCGCGCATTACCCTCTGGTATATCGCTTGTGTATGTGAGGATCAGTTTTGTTATGCAATCTACATAGTCCTGATTATGTAAAAGTGTGCAGTTAAGTTTCCAGTGGGGAGATCTTCTAAGATGTGGTGTTGCTTGTACTGTGTTTATTGTTGCAACTACAGCCTTATGGTCTGTGAAGTTCAGTGTCTCCTGTAAATGCTTGACTTGTGTTATATGATATGTGTTATGGGCGCATAAATTCTATCTAATCGCGCTGCTCTATTATGCGCATTGTTTGTGTGTGTTGTATCTATTCCATGGGAATGCATCTGCCTGTATACGTCTGTTAGCCCATGGATATCTAAAAGTGTTTGCAATGTGTCTAATTGATGTTCCTCCTCCCCCGTTGTGTTTCTAAATTGCATTCTTACATCTCCATTTATAAGGTCGTGCGCCGAAAGTACGCAATTAACATCACCCCCTAGAATGATGTTGTGACCCCGATATGAGCATGATAATAAATTTTCCAGTGTTTGGTAGAAAAGCGGCTGATTTCTGTAGTCAGGCGGTGCGTGTATGTTGACAATTGTGTATTTTATTTATGTTTATTTCTCACCTGTACTACAGCTATCCTACCCTGGCAGTCCCTGTCCTTCTCTATAATCTGCCACCTGTCCGATTTCTGTATTATTGCTGTACCCAATCCGATATGGTGAGTACTAAAACTAAAACATGAGTGTCTTACACCTAAGCATGTTGTGATTAATGATCGTTTTCGTGGTTTTAACGTTAGTTTCTGAATGAGTATAAAATCAGGTTTATATTTGTGTATGAGTGGTATAAGATGATTTGGATCT
>JACEFZ010004157.1:0-40000 GCA_014155875.1 Cepaea nemoralis
AAAGGTTTTAATTCACCCAAATGAAAATGGAAAAAAGGATGATGGTTTCCTGAAACGGATTAGTAAAGTCCTCATCATGCGTGTAACACCCCTGGTGCTTGCTGATCCAAAGGGCATGATTTTGAATTCGTGTGCCCCACGGGGTGTACAAAAGCAAACAGTGGTCAAATCCCCCGGTTTGACGGGTATCTGATGTCCCCCCCCGACTCAGATCCCCTTTTGAAAGTCCCGGGCCTTAGGGCCCTACGAATAACTGAGTTGGATTCGGAAAAGGTTCCCCCAAAAACCCGGGGTGTATGACTGTTCAGCAGCCCGGTAATCTATACACAACCTGTTTTCCCTTTTTTGCGTAAAAAACTCCCCCCGCTTGTATGGGGATGGGGGTGGTGAATCAGTCATCCCCAGCAGTTTCTAAATTTTTCCTCCTCCAGGGCCTTTTCTTTAGAGAATGGCACGGGTTTAAACCTTTTGGCGAACAGGCTCCTGTGTGGTCAAAGTCTCTCGAACCCCAAACCAACCTGGGTTCGCCCGGTTTATCAGTAAATATCTCCTTATGAGACTTGAGAAACCGGGGTTATCCTTTCCCTCTCCTGGGGGGTCGGGAACCCGGTTCACTTGCCCATCCCAATGGGTTTTTCCCTGGTTTTCCCAAAGGTTTTCCCTGCCCCCCGCGGGTTTCCCCAAACTTCTGTCTCCACTGCAACTGCCTTTTCCATGAGGTAAAGCTGCCTTGTCCCCGGGGTCTCTCTTCGTATTTCCGAAAGAGTTTGATAGGGAAAATTTTCGATTTTCCCCCGGGATCCGGTTTTGGGATAGTTGGTTCGGGTATCCCCTTTTCCCAAAGGGGAAATGGTCCTTGCCAACCTATCTCCAGTTTGTTTTTTCCCGTTGGGAGTAGCAACAAGACTTTTTTCCCCCACCTTAAGATCTTTCTTTAGACCTAGGGTTTGTAGAAAGCCGCAGTTTTTTTCCCTGGCCTTTTTCAATTTTTGATTTGCCAGAGTCCACCCCTTGTGGATTTTTTTTCTTTCAGTTTCCTCCCTATTGATAGGATGAGATCACTTCTTCTGACGTCCCCTCTTTAGTCCAACGCCTCAACAGGGGGTTTCAACGGTCCTTTGATTGGACGACCAAACAGCAACGTAGCGGGTGGTAGTCCTGTTGAGCCATGAGGAACTTCCCGTGGGCAAAAAATGCTGCTGGGATATATTCATCCCCCTATCGGGTTTTTCCTGCGCAAATTTCCCTTTACATTGCCCATCAACGTGCCGTTGAAACGCTCCACTTGCCCCATTGGCTTGGGGGTGGTAAGGGCTGGTATGTATGTGGTTAGATTTAAACCCCTAAATACCCCCCCTCCATGATTTTTCCCAAAAAACTGAGACCCTTGTCCGTCAAAATTTGCCCGGGAAAACCTAATCTAGTAAAGGCCTCCTTTCTTTCGTCCGCCACTCTTTTCGTAAATCGGGGTCAACGGTATGGCTTCACCCCACATTGTACAGCAATCCCCCCATTGTGAGTATATACATTTTTCCTCTTCCTACCCCGGGGAAGTGGACCCACGATATCGATGGCTACCCTCTCGAAGGGAGTTATGATGGGCATCTAAACCCAACATCACCGGGGGGCTGTCCGTTTTTTCGGTCCCCCTCTGGCACTCAGGGCATGACTTAAACATACCGACCACATCATCTGTCTTTCCCCGGGCCCAAATATTTGGCGGGAAATCCCCCTGCAGGGTGGCGGCAATACCCTGTGTCCACAAAAGGGGATGGTATTCCCCATATGAAGAATCGGGGAACCGATGAGTTTTGGGGGACGCCCAAACTGACCGTATAGGTTTTTCTCCCCCTTCCTGTCTCCTGAAAGGGGATCCTATTCTTCATGTAGTACTGCCCCCGTCCTGGTGGATCACACTTTTCTGCAGTTTTTTGTAGAAAAGGACGAAAAGTATCTTTCCTCACTCTGGGCAGTTCGTAGCTCCCCCGGCGGGGGTTTAGTCACAATTGCGTCTGCCTTTTTCCTTTTTCGTCTAAAGAGCGAGTCTGCATTGCTCCCATTGGTTTTGGCTCCCGGGGCATTCCCAAAAAGACATACCGGAAACCTAGGAGGGACGGGAAAAATGGGATCGGTCAATACAGCGGCCTTGATGGTGCCGGTGACGTACCTTGACCGAATCTCCACATTAGCAATAGGCAACTTCATGGTTACAGCACTCTTCTGTGCAGGCTGTATATCCAAGGTTTCACCTGTGAATTGTTCTGGATGTACTAGATCCGCAGAAATCACGGCCTCCCCGTCCAGTCCTGTGTTCGTATAAACACTCCACTTGACGACCGTTTAACCTCTACCAATTCCACTACAGGTGGTCTTTCCTGGTCTGGAGTCTCTTCCTCGGCCTCGACCTGTTCGGTGGGCTCCACCTTAGGTTTCCCTGAGCACACGACGAATTGAGTGTCTCCTGACTTTCCCCTGCAGTCAATAGCATTGTGCGTGTTTGACTTGCATTGGTTGCACCATTTCCCTGTCCTAGATTTTCTATTGTCGGACTTGAATGAGCTCTCCTGGTGGCGAGCTTCCTTGTTGACCTTGGCATTTTCCGTGACAAACCTCCTTGGAAGTCACTTGACATGCTGCGAAGTGAGGGTTCTTAGCCTTCGATTTGCAGTCCCTCGTATTGTGAGAGGGTGACTTACAAATTGAACACCACTTCTCCGACCACGGTCGTTTAGGTGTAGAGCTTGAAGTGCTCTTGCTTCCCTCCTTCTTCTTCTCTGAACTATCCTCTGATTTTTGCCCATAAGGTTCCCACTTTTTGGTTCCTGAGTTTTTGGCTTTCTTCTTGTCATGTTTCTCTTGACTTTTGGTGTTGGTGGAAAGGTTTTCCCCTGCCTCCCCATGTACCTCGACGAACCGTTCTGCTAATTTAGTCACGAGGTCAATACGTTCCGCTCCTTGTTCTCCCAGGAACGTCCTGAGAGGTTTAGACATTTGCTTCTTCAGCTGGTCGACCACCATGAGCTCTTCCAGACTCTCATAGTCATGTGCGAACCCAGCCAAATCCATCCACTTATGGAGATAAGATTTAAGACGCAAACTGTAGGCGGCAAACAACTCTCCCGGTTCTCGTTTCGCTGCTCGAAATTTTTTCCGGTAGGTATGTGACGTAACCTCGAATCGTTTCAGCAGAGCCGTCTTTAACTCATCATAATTGTTCTCATGTCCTGGTGGCAGGCGAGTATAAACCTCGTATCCCGTCCCGCGTAATCCCTGGGATAGCTTAAGATTCCATTTGTTACGCTCCAGACCCATAGCAACTGACATAGCCTCGAAGCGTTGAAGGTATTGATCAATCTTCTCTTTGTCCTCCTCGTAGACCGCTAAAGGAAACTTCATAGCATGGTACCCATGTCCACCTACTGGTGTTGATCCTGGGATGGAGGAACCTCCAACTGCTCCCTCAGTTTCTCCATTAGATTGACTCTTCAACTCGAGTTCCCTCATCCGGTACTCGTGCTCCCTTTTCTGTGCTTCTTGTTCAGCTTCTAATTTCCTAGCTGCTTGTTCAGCTTCCAATTTCTTAGCTGCTTGCTGAGCTTCCAATTTCTTAGCTGCTTGTTCCAACTCCATCCTCCTCAATTCCAGCTCGGCCTTTCGATCTTCCCGTTCTGCTTGACGATACTCTCTCTCCACTTCCTGTATGTAATCCGTTAGAGCAGACCCCGCCAATCCCATTTCTTCCCCCCTTGCCTTTAATTCTGCTGTGCTAAGTTTAGGGGTGGCCATTATACAGAGAGGTAAGCTAGCAGGTCTAGTACAATATAACTGCAAATTACTATACAGATATATGAACAAGTACTATAAATCTAGATATTACCACACACAGCACATTCACTCAGTGACAAGAGTAGAATTAGGACCACAGACCTATGCAGACGTGTGAAGTGTGAACAGGTAAGATTTTAATCCTAACCCCTATCCACATTCACTCTAGCTGGATTCTCCAAAATGATATCTCCCTCTTATAACTAAGGATCCCGTGTCAAAAGACCCCGTTGTCAGAAGATCCCACTGTCAAAGGTTCCTGCTTGCAGGAGATCTCGCTGTCCAAGGATTCCGTTTACGGGAGATCCCGCTGTCCAAGGATTCCGTTTACGAGAGATCCCGCTGTCCCAATATCACGTTTACGAGCCCCCAATAATGTCGTGTCCTCCTTTAAAGTGTCGTCCCTGGAGTGAGGAGATCCGACACCCACATTATAATATTATTTTTTTCCCCCTCAATATTCTGGAGAATCCACCAGCTTCCGTCCAACACACTCCATCAGCCTATGGACACCTTTTCCTATCACTCTCACACTGTCGTACTATGCCCCTTCTCATACTTCCCCAACGCAACATACTCAACAACTCTTGCTTCTAGAAATTAATAAAGATTAATTTATTAAAATAAAAGTGTAACGTGTATGAGACGTGTATGCGAAGAAAATGTGTGACGTGTTCTATAAAGTGTGTAGACTCTGTCTCTCAGACATCAACTCAGTCAGCTGATCACAGCAAAGATAGACCACAGCACGTTACGTCAGAACAAGTACGTCTCACCCGTTGCCGGAACCATCTTGCCGGATAATGCTTTGCCTCTGTAGACCTCTGGTAATCCAATTTCATGAACATCCGAAATAGACACCGGTGGTATTAACAGTTAATCATGGACCGGTTGCACTCTACACAATGTCCGTTCCTAATGTTCCTAAACAAACTGCACAAGTCTTTTGCAGTGTGTACGCAGTTAGTTAGTTAGTTAGTTAGTCGACAGATCATCCTCGTTGCACATCGAACCACTCAGTTCATAAGGGCTACTTACTAATGTTAATTGTTACTGTACTGGATTGATCCTCACTCGTGTCTATCCAGCCTCACATATAATGTCATGTGTTCTATTACACGAGATTATATAACTCTAGGTAACTATTAGACCCAATGTCTTCAGCCCGCCACCACTGTCTGATGATGTGTGGTGCATCAGTACGCATCACTCACTTTGGTGAATCAACCTGCTTTTAGCTTTCAGTTACGTTCTGTCTGCACTTTATTGATGGTTGAACGGGTGTTCTTCCTAATGGGTTTTTTTAAAACTTGTTGAGTTTCCTTGGATCTGGTAGGGAACCTTAAATGGCACTACTGCAGTCCTATAAATCATATCTACATCTGCCATATAGGCACGTGTAAAATTAAGTCACTAATTAACACACGGTAGATATTATTTCCACTGGCACTGCAGTGCCCTGCACTCTGTCTAGAGCATTATTCAAGTCCCCCCTAGTTGATCTCAACTCGAGTTTATATGGCAAACTACCAAAGTTGTCCACGTGACGTTATCCTTTACTCCCCCACACAGGTGGCACAGTGGCAAATCATCCCCTGTCAAGAACTATTTTCCTGGCTTAAATCCTGTCAAAGTTGTCAGTAATTGCCTAGATTCTCAAAACAAGCCAGCTAGTTTCTGTAAACTCCCAACAAAGAGTTTCGATACCAAGCTGCCAATCATCTTGATGTTCCGGAAACCAAGAATTGACAGATGCACTGTTTTCCGTACTAGGTACTTCCGTTTTACATCTGCCCCTGTGATCTCACGGCTTCCATCTGCATTCAAATGTTGACAAACTTGTCACTCTTCTGTCCGTGGTGACAATCCCAGCAGCCATTTCCGTCTGATGTCCGGCCGTATAGATGACAAACGGAACCATTCCATATCCTAAGCTGACAATATATGTGATTCTACTTGTTAATGAACTGCCAACTCTGTGTATCCATTCCTTCTCACTCACCACCAAATGTGTTTATGGGCTGACACGATGTAACCTGTGCAGCTGTGTTTACTCTGTTAGTACGACTGTTGTGGCCCAGAAAATATACGCCACGCAAACGTCGGTATTATTATCTGGGTTAACTCAGGGCGCTCGTGACAGGCCTCTTCCTCTGCTTCCCTATGTATGTATGACCATGATTGTTCTCCTTCCATGTGTATGCACGCGTGTATGTTCACGATTGTTCTCCTTCCTGTGTATTTATGACCAAGATTGTTTTCCTTCCCTGTATATGTATATGTGTATGTTCATTGCTGTTCTTCTTCCCTATATATGTATGACCATGATTGTTTGTCTTCCCTATGTATGTGTGTGTGTGTGTGTGTGTGTTCATGATTGTTCGCCTTCCCGATACATGAATGACCAAGGTTTTTCGCCTTCCCTGCGTATGTATGACCATGATTGATCGTCTTCCCTATGTATTTATGCTCCCGATTGTTCGCCTTCCCTATATATCTAGGTTCATGATTGTTCGCCTTCCTCTTAATATGTATGTTCATGATAGTTCTCTTTCCCTATATATGTATGTTCATGATTGTTTGCCTTCCCTATATATGTATGTTCATGATTGTTTGCCTTCCCTATATATGTATGTTCATGATTGTTTGCCTTCCCTATATATGTATGTTCATGATAGTTCTCTTCCCTATATATGTATGTTCATGACTGTTTGCCTTCCCTATATATGTATGTTCATGATTGTTTGCCTTCCCTATATATGTATGTTTATGATTGCTTGCCTTCCTTTTATATGTATGTTCATAATTGTTTGCCTTCCCTATATATGTATGTTCATGACTGTTTGCCTTCCCTATATATGTATGTTCATGATTGTTTGCCTTCCCTATATATGTATGTTCATGATTGTTTGCCTTCCCTATATATGTATGTTCATGATTGTTTGCCTTCCCTATATATGTATGTTCATGATTGTTTGCCTTCCCTATATATGTATGTTCATGATTGTTTGCCTTCCCTATATATGTATGTTCATGATTGTTTGCCTTCCCTATATATGTATGTTCATGATTGTTTGCCTTCCCTATATATGTATGTTCATGATTGTTTGCCTTCCCTATATATGTATGTACATGATTGTTTGCCTTCCCTATATATTTATGATCATGATTGTTTGCCTTCCCTATATATTTATGATCATGATTGTTTGCCTTCCCTATATATGTATGTTCATGATTGTTTGCCTTCCCTATATATGTATGTTCATGATTGTTTGCCTTCCCTATATATGTATGTTCATGATTGTTTGCCTTCCCTATATATGTATGTACATGATTGTTTGCCTTCCCTATATATTTATGATCATGATTGTTTGCCTTCCCTATATATGTATGTACATGATTGTTTGCCTTCCCTATATATTTATGATCATGATTGTTTGCCTTCCCTATATATGTATGTTCATGATTGTTTGCCTTCCCTATATATGTATGTACATGATTGTTTGCCTTCCCTATATATGTATGTTCATGATTGTTTGCCTTCCCTATATATGTATGTTCATGATTGTTTGCCTTCCCTATATATGTATGTACATGATTGTTTGCCTTCCCTATATATTTATGATCATGATTGTTTGCCTTCCCTATATATGTATGTTCATGATTGTTTGCCTTCCCTATATATGTATGTACATGATTGTTTGCCTTCCCTATATATGTATGTTCATGATTGTTTGCCTTCCCTATATATGTATGTTCATGATTGTTTGCCTTCCCTATATATTTATGATCATGATTGTTTGCCTTCTTTATATATGTATGGTCATGATAGTTCTCTTTCCCTATATATGTATAACCGAGTTTGTTCTCCTTCTCTATGTATGTTCTCATTTATGATTACTCATTTTGCTTATAAATGTATGTTCCTGATTGTTCGCTCTTCCTATAAGTGTATAATTATTATTGTTCAGCTTTCCTATATATGTATGATCATGATTGTTCGCCTTCCCTGTGGCTGTATGGTTATGTCAGAGGACAGCAATTAATCAAAGTGACAAGCTAATTATACGCCTTCTCGTGTCTGTATGTTCATATTGTCCGCCTTCACTGCGTCTATTTTTTCATGATTGCTGAACTTCACTGTGTCTGCATTTGTATTGCCAGAGGACAGCAATCAATCGCCAGTGACTTAAAATGATTTTTCGTCTTCTCTGTGTCTGTATGTTCACGATTGTTCGCATACCTTGTGTCTGTATGTTCACGATTGTTCGTCTTCACTACGTCTGTATGTTTATGGCTAAGAACAGCAATCAATCACCAATGACTTAAACTAGACAGCCAGGGCGGGGCAAGGTGAAGTCGAGTTTACAAAACAAACGCTGGCTGTAAAATTCAGATAGCGAGGCAAGTGTTGATGGAATGCCGACGTAATTGCCTCCCCTGTGCCCTGTCATTGCCGGCTCGGTTACATTAACACTCCCTGGAAGTTTGTGGATGCAGGAGAAGAAACAAAGAATCCTGACATGAAAGAGCACTGGAGACATCTAGTTATTATAACACAGGATTGTTATGTGTGGTCTGATCTTTTGAATGGATATCAAAGACGAATGAGAACTGAAATGATGATGACAGTGAACTAAAAAAAAAAAAAGTGGATTTTGATAATTTATGATTCAGTGATTAGATTCTTGTTTTCATTCGCTCACTTTGAAATCCAGCCTAGTCTACACTTGATTAAATGTTACGTATGGGCCAGCTTTCTCTATCGTAAGTGTCCCTAGCCATGAGATCAGCTTTCTCTATGACCAGTGTCACTAGCCATGAGGCGAGCTGACTCTGACTTCTTGGGTAATTGAGTAGATAGAAACAAAAGTCGTTATACATGTAACTCACATCACATGGTTGTTGGCAGGTGTAAGGGCTTAGGGATGCATTCCTTACACAACATCTAATGACAGCTGTGACGGGAAGAATGTTGTAACAGTTGTTAACACAGAATAATGATCGTGTGCGCAGAGAAGACGCAATCAGCTGCAAGTGGTTCTAGGTAGTCGGCCAAACACGATATGAGGAAAGAATGAAATTCCTAGCGCACAGCAGCATAAGAGATGGAATCGACAAATACGCATTTTGAGAGAGACAAAAGGCACAGTGGTTATTGGTTAGAAAGCGGTCCAAATTCAATTATAAGCAGAGGCAGTATTATTATTTCTCATCATTGCAGATTTGGGTCGACCAAAAATCATGAAGAATCATCATCATCATCATAATCATCATCATGTGTCATGCCAATAAGCGTGGAGGTTATGTTTCGCCAACTCAGACGATCACCAGAATCGTGGATCAGCTCTGTGTTCTTGTCTCGACCATGCCAGTGGCCACGCCAACCAGGTGTTTACTTATCTGCCTTCCCCTTATTTATTCCCCTAAATCCTGCAGTTTTCATTAAGTTCTCCAATTTATTTCTTCTCATAACTTGACCAAAAATTGTGACTGTCTACGTCTAATTTCTCTAATCCGTTTACATTGTTCGCTTGTTTCTTGTACGACATGGTCATTGGTTTTTCTAACATTCAAAGGCATTAATTGCATTTTTATCAGAAACCACATTCCCGCAGCCATTAGATGTTTTTAGGTTGTTTTTAGCCCAGAAAGAGCTGGCTAGATAGAGTAAAGAAGACATTCGGGAAATCAAATATAACAATACAACACATCCTCACCGCAACGCTTCACCGCAAAACCCAGTAAGACACAAGAAGAAGAAGAAGAAGAAGAAGAAGAAGAAGAAGAAGAAGAAGAAGAAGAAGAAGAAGAAGAAGAAGAAGAAGAAGAAGAAGAAGAAGAAGAAGAAGAAGAAGAAGAAGAAGCAGCAGCAGCAGCAGCAGCAGCAGCGATAGCATTGTCCTTTTCAACACACACATGCGTGGTGCGTCACGTTAGTTAGTTAGTTAATTAGTCGACAGATCATCCTCATTGCACATTGATCCATTCAGTCCATAAGTGTTCGGATCTCCTCCTCAGCAAATCCCGCAGCGTGTAGCGGCTAATGACACCAGTTCTGTGTTTTTTCTTTTATCAATCTTCTTTGGCTTCCTGCGTAGTGTTCTTGTTTGGCCACCCCTCTTTTAATTTGCTGTTCTAGCAGTCTGGCCATGGTTGTAGGTTCACAGTCATGTGGTGTGGCACGTGACAGTCTCCAGACAGTGGACGGTTTCATTTCACTCAAATGGTTTCGGTGGTTCTGGAAACAGGTCGCATCACTGCCGTATAGCAGACAGTGAAAGGATCCCAGAGGGTAGCACGATCTTAGAAACGTGCCATGGTGATTCGAGATGCTTCGGCAGGAGAGGATCGCACTGAACAAATGTTGATGCTTTAAGAAAATATGATACGCTGATATAGTGGGAAACGAGCAGGCGGACAGATTGGTTGAGTCTGAATTGTTGGGTGGGGTACTGGTATGATAAGGCAGACCTGGTCAGAGATTCAGGGATCATGTGTAAATTGTGGACGAACAATGTCTGGAAAGCATATTTAGGCAAGGCGTTATCAGAGTATCTTGCCGACATTATGTACTCCGAGGACAGGATAGATGGACACATATTGACACTGAAACTGGAAACATTAGTATAGTGACTCTTCGCTGTCTACTGAAGTTGAGGACGGAAAACGCATGGAAAGTCCCGCGTGCAGTGATGTCCGTTCTTGACTCAACTAGACAAATTCTTATTATCTTCTTCTTCTTCTTCTTCTTCTTCTTCTTCTTCTTCTTCTTCTTCTTCTTCTTCTTCTTCTTCTTCTTCTTCTTCTTCTTCTTCTTCTTCTTCTTCTTAGTCTTCTTCTTCTTCTTCTTCTTCTTCTTCTTCTTCTTCTTCTTCTTCTTCTTCTTCTTCTTCTTCTTCTTCTTCTTCCTCTTCTTCCTCTTCTTCTTCTTCTTCTTCTTCTTCTTCTTCTTCTTCTTCTTCTTCTTCTTCTTCTTCTTCTTCTTCTTCTGTCATCAAAGCTTTCTATGTGTGATATATATCACCCATTGTAGTGCGTACATGTCCGCATTTTTGTCCTGTGCCATACAGCAAACCAACATCTTCCACTTCGACGGTTGACGTTTTTTTTTTTTCACTCCTCCTTCTATAGACAGCTTGCCTTCCTAGGCCGATGGGCTCTGCCGGTTCAAAAGTAGAACACAGCAGAAGGAAGAAATAGTGTCCAATCAAAATAGTGTATCTATACCAGATTAACGTAGTAGTATCGCCGATTCCTCCGAAGTCGGAGAGTGTCTGCCTGTACGGCGAGGAACCACCAGTCTGCACACCAATAAGCCAGACATGGGACAACGGATACTCACGCAAACCTCGGTCCGGTATGACATCACACTGATGTTGGACAACAGGATGCCTTCATCCGACATACAGCACTTCACGCTGGAGTTCGCAGCCAGCGAACGCAAGCAAGCAAGCCAAAATAACCCGAGGCTGTAAAATTCCTTAACACCTGATGGAATCCGAAAAATGACATCCATAGATAACAGATTCGTAGTGTGACACCCAGATTTAACACTCTGAGAACACTCCCGCAACACGTTTCATCTCGTGACTCTGAATGCCAAGGGACATAACTAGACATCATTAATGCCCCCAAAGTAAACATGTAGTCACGGAACCTGGTAACCGTCGTCATTAAGTTGGGAATCCAGCATCATCAGTTTGCAAGCAGTTGCGGGTAAAACGTGTGGTGTTTGACACTAGCGCGCTGTGTACGACACATGGTGTTCTCACATACTTGACCGCACCTAAATCACTGTTTCACTTTTACTCTGTTGAGTTGGCGTCGTATTGACTTTCCAGGAGGAGGATCTCCTGCAGTGGTTGTTTTGTCCAGCTATTTTTTTTTCACAGCTCTTGTTGTCCTGTTTGCTTCACAAGTTACTACACATTTGTGTAATGATGTACGCCACGAATTTCGGTAGTTGCACTTACTATGGAGTGAACTAAGCTTATTCTGCGTTTGTATTAGCTGTCACTTTTATCAGTGTCCCGTGCCATCAGGCGAACCCACTCCGACTTCTTGGGTATCCGCGGGAGATCATGGTTCGTGACCTCAATGATCACCATAGTCTCGAACTGTGTTCTTACCTAGATTTTGCACGTTGGTCCAGTCTTTTCAGTGGGATATCTTTGTTCTCCCCTCTCCCCCTATGTCTACCTGGCCTAGGTTGTCTACGTGGTTCAGTTGTCTACGTGGTCAAGTTGTCTAGATGACCCAGTTGTCTACGTGGTCAAGTTGTCTACGTGGTTCAGTTGTCAATGTGGCCAAGTTGTCTACGTGGTCAAGTTGTCTAGATGACCCAGTTGTCTACGTGGTCAAGTTGTCTACGTGGTTCAGTTGTCTACGTGGTTCAGTTGTCTATGTGGCCTAGGTTGTCTACGTGGTTCAGTTGTCTAGATGATCCAATTGTCTACGTGGTCAATTTGTCTACATGGTTCAGTTGTCTACGTGGTTCAGTTGTCTACGTGGTTCAGTTGTCTACGTGGTCAAGTTGTCTAGATGACCCAATTGTCTACGTGGTCAAGTTGTCTACGTGGTTCAGTTGTCAATGTGGCCAAGTTGTCTACGTGGTTCAGTTGTCTACGTGGTTCAGTTGTCTATGTGGCCAAGTTGTCTACGTGGTCAAGTTGTCTAGATGATCCAATTGTCTACGTGGTCAATTTGTCTACATGGTTCAGTTGTCTATGTGGTCAAGTTGTCTACGTGGTCAAGTTGTCTAGATGATCCAATTGTCTACGTGGTCAATTTGTCTACATGGTTCAGTTGTCTATGTGGTCAATTGTCTACATGGTTCAGTTGTCTATGTGGTCAAGTTGTCTACGTGGTTCAGTTGTCTATGTGGTCAAGTTGTCTACGTGGTCAAGTTGTCTAGATGATCCAATTGTCTACGTGGTCAATTTGTCTACATGGTTCAGTTGTCTATGTGGTCAATTTGTCTACATGGTTCAGTTGTCTATGTGGTCAAGTTGTCTACGTGGTTCAGTTGTCTATGTGGCCAAGTTGTCTACGTGGTCAAGTTGTCTAGATGATCCAATTGTCTACGTGGTCAATTTGTCTACGTGGTTTGTCTTCATGGTTCAGTTGTCTATGTGGCCAAGTTGTCTACGTGGTCAAGTTGTCTACATGGATAAGTTGTCTACGTGATCAAATTGTTAAGCTGCCTGCTGCGCAATAAAAAATCTCTTTGGGCCGGTATCGGGCATGGTCAGTTAGTTAGCAATTGCTGTTATTTTTTGTCCAGTGTGGAGACTCCAGAGGGTGGTCTATGGAGCTACGAAGTCAGTTCTCTATGTCCCGCTTTCAACAGGCCACGCTGTGGAAAGAATGCCAAGCCATATAGGATAGAACCCGTTGTAATGAAGTCAACCGTCTTGTCTTTAACCCCTGTTCAACCGTCTTGTCTTTAACCCCTGTAGTCCCATTAAATGTGCAAGTTGTCACTAAATGTTCGGGTGTGTTTCTCCTTTAACGTCTACGTGGCGAAGTGGTTAAGCCGCTTGCCTCGTACTCCGAAAGCTGTGGGTTCGATTCCAGATTCCCTCTTTTGGTTCACGAGTGTAATCTTTTCGGAGAGATTTGGTATCGCCCTGGAGCTATGGAGTTCGTGGTTTGTGCAACGTTTTCTGCATGCCGCCCTGCAAAAACTGTTTATGTGTGTGCGTGCTTATGTGTATTTGTGTGGGTATGTGTTTGTGTGCTTATAAATGTTTACGTTATTAATACTTATTCTCCTGTGTTGAAACATGTTTGTGTGATTTGTATTTATATGTGTTCATGTTTTTGCATGAGTTTGATTATTTATGTGTGCTGATGGTCTTAAGTTTATTTGTGTTTTTGCATGTGTGTGAGTTCATGTGTTCATGTGTATGTGTATTCCTATGTATTTATGTGCCTTATATGTATTTGCAAGCGCTTATATGTACAGTTTACTTGAATGTGCTTGTGTTTACCTGTTATGCATGTGTATATGTCTGTGCTTTACTTTGTGTCTGGGTGTTTGTCGGACTAAGCACCCATATGCACCTCTGTGCTTATAATCGTTTGGATTGTTTATATGCGATGAGTTCTTATATGTTTTCTCAAGAGGATAGAGATGGGGGTGGATCCGAAGAGAATGGTTGCTGTCTCTGGAGCGGTTTCGGCTAGCAAAGATTAGTTTCATCTTCGTGCCAGGGCATGCAGGAGTACAATGAAATGAGCGGGCTGACAAGCTCGCAGGTGAGGCTACTGTGGAGGGCAGACGCGCTATGGACCAGGCTGACATTCTGAATGCTCTACGAGAAGTAAGACTGTTGCGAGAACCAAGCGATGACTGTGAATCTACAACCATGGTCAGACTGCGAGAACTGCAAATTAAAAGACGTGTGGCCAAACAAGAACACTACGCAGGAAGCCAAAGAAGATTGATTAACCAACACAGAACTGGTGTCGTGAGCCGCTATACGCTGCGGGATTTGCCGAGGAGGGGATCCGAGCACATATGGACTAAATGGTTCGATGTGCAAAGAGGATGATCTGTCGACTAATTAACTAAGTGTCTTATATGTTTTGCGTGTTATGTGTTTATTTCTTGTTGGAGAGCTATTTGTTTGTAATGATGTGTGTTTGTGTACTTAAATCCCTTTGCGTAATTATAATTTTATGTGTGAACGTGTGTCTATATGTATGTGTGACAGTATATATGAGTATGTCCGTTTCAGCATCGGTTAAGAAAGTGTTGTGTGTTTAAATGCGTGTACACAAGGTAATATTTTACTTTCTTTCCCTCGAATGATTTGTTGGTGACTGGCTATAGTACACTGTACACTGTTAGCATGGTACAAGGGTTATCATTATGATGTATCAGCTACTTTTCGGAAAGTCGCTCTCATCACGCCTGGCCAACAAAATCTCGATTCTATTGAAATGTGTATGGGCAAATATCTGTAATGTTCTGAAAGTATTTCCTGCTGGTCGACCTGTGTGGCTTTTTCCAACAACCATGTCTTTCACCACGGTTCCTTCGAAGCTACTGTGACGTTTACATGGCCAAAAGTATTTCAGCCTCCGAGCTATGTGCCACTTTTCTTAAATGTCCAGATCTGCTAGAACAGTGGATCTCAACCATCTTCACCATATTTTCAGAACGTCATTTCCTCCCCCCCCCCCCCCCCCCCGCCTTCCCCCCTCCCTTTCGTATTTCCTACCTAAAAATTTTGCCCGTGCCCCCCTTCACCATATTTTCAGAATGTCATTCCCCCCTTTCGTATTTCCAGCCTAAAAATCCCGCCCCCGTCCCTACGCAGTATACGTAAAACATAATTTGTGGGTCCACTTACTTTATAAATTGAATTTTAGAAGGGTGAGACGTACAGAACCGTACAGTATGAAGGGAAAACCAATACCAAGTAATCGGTTCTTGCATTAACGCGATCTTGAAATAATCTTAATTCCCCCCCCCCCCCCCAAACCCTAAAATTTCCCCCTGGTGAGGGAGGGGGGAATTCCCCACCAGTTGAGAACCACTGCGCTAGAATGTTTGTATTTTTCTCAATCTTGGTCAGAAATGATCTCAGAGTCGTTATATATATCATTTAAGATTTCTACGTTAGTGATTGCGAATTGGTCCACGTCTCTCATCCGTAAGTTGCCACAGGCTCGATGCAGCTTCTCACCAATTGTAAAATCACAGCTATAGC
This sequence comes from Cepaea nemoralis, assembly GCA_014155875.1. Taxonomy (NCBI): domain Eukaryota; kingdom Metazoa; phylum Mollusca; class Gastropoda; order Stylommatophora; family Helicidae; genus Cepaea; species Cepaea nemoralis. Next base: position 15,549 of record JACEFZ010004157.1, read on the forward strand.
TCATGGACAGCCAAAGGTAATTAGTTATCTTCTTGGTCCCGAGAAGACAATCTGGCACAGAGACGGCGTTGGTGTTTCAGGTGTTTAGCGAGGCCTTACAGCTCAGCCAGCAATCAAAGCCTCCAGTAGCCAGGTATCATGAATAGGAGTAATAATAACATTGCAGGTCAGTTGTAAGAGTGGCACACAGCCAGCCACATAGACATACAGACAGAAAAACAGACAGATATGTTGGCATACAGATGTATAGACATACAGATATAGAGACAGACAACCAGCTACATAGACATACAGACATATATCAATAAACAGATAAACAGCCAATCACACAGACAAACAGACAAATAGCCAGCCACACAGACAGACAGACACTTGCGCAGACAGAGAGACAGATATATAGGCATAAGACAAATAGACACTCGGAATGATAGATTGACAGACAGACAGACAGACAGAACGAATGAACTAACGAACGGACGGACACACTTTACTGTCAAAGGGTTAAGAATAGGGCACGCAGGCCCGTATGACATTGTACAGACTGATAAATATGTTTGCAGTTTGGGTGATGTGATCAGTATTACGTAGCCGTCATTACTTCCCAGGAAATTTGGCGGTACTCATTGTGGAGTAAGAATTCACGTCAGTGAAAGAAATCTTATCTTGATAAGGCTTCGACAACATGACAGTCGTAGGCAGGAAAAGATGTTCACCAGAACGTATCTCCCTCCAGCTTCCATCTTAAGCATAGCTGTAATATATCGCCTTTCCTTGTTTTGAAAATTGCCAGATCGCGTGCTTCTCAAAAGCCAGTTTATTTTTGTTTCCATAAAGTACGTTCAAACGAAGTGAAAAGGAAAATAAAACAAACAACGATGCAGCGACAACACAGCCCGTGTTTGTGCAGTTACCAACCAATACTTGCAGGGAGATGATGTGCAGTCTCTGAGAGCGATGCTCGAGAACACAAACGCACTCTCTGTTGTTCTACATCACACCTCATATCTCCCTGTCAAGGCCAGGGTTTGGTTGGTGAATGCCGAGCTAGACACAAGGCTTGGGATTACACTGTTGTGATTGTGGGCGTGCGGGGGTGAGTGAGCAACTGTGGACTATTTAAAATTCCAAGGGAGAAGTAAAGAACATATTGTCGTATATTAAAATGAAAACATTAAGAAGCAGATGATGTAGATTTGGGATAGGCCATGAATAGAAATCTAACAGTTAACACATTGATCAAGTATGTATACGTAAAGGATGAATCCGTATGTTTGTCTGACATTGTGCAACATTATATTTCACAGCTTTAGTTTTCTAGGCATCTGTAAGGAGATTGTTTTCCTTCTTGGCATTCACGATTCTGGTGGATAGCTGCACCAATTGTCTCTAAACAGACACACACATGAGAACATGTTATTATACTTACGTGTTACAACACGTTAAAGTTAAGAATATACTGTACATGTAACAAGAGGTTAAAGTCTAAAAAACTACTGTACATGTAACAAGAGGTTAAAGTCAAGAAAATACTGTACATGTAACCATAGGTTACAGTCAAGAAAATACTGTACATGTAACAAGAGGTTACAGTCAAGAAAATACTGTATATGTAACAAGAGGTTACAGTCAAGAAAATACTGTACATGTAACAAGAGGTTACAGTCAAGAAAATACTGTACATGTAACCATAGGTTACAGTCAAGTAAATACTGTACATGTAACAAGAGGTTAAAGTCTAGAAAATAATCTACATGCAACAAGAGGTGTAAAACAAAGTCGCTTAAAAAAAAGCCGTCGAAAAAAAACAACTCGACTTTTAAGCGACCTTTTTAGAGGATAAAGCCTTGAAAATGTTGTACATGTAACAAGAGGATGAAGCCTAGAAAATATAATTCTGAAAATAAGTGTGTCGAGGAGGCGAAGAAGAGGAATCCATCATTGACAGATTCAAGAGGGTGATAGACCGACACAAAAGAGCAACAGAAGCAGAATACATGGCTTACAACATCGATACATTTCATGAGACTATTATGTAGACGAGGGACAGACCACTGGATAATGATGAATGATACGAGGGGACTTCAAATGAAAACCTGACATGTTTATTTCTGAATATATTCTGACAAGGTAAAGAACAAATGTATCATTTGTTCTATGTAGTCACCATTGCGTTCAATGCAAGTCCTGCAGCGCCGATAAGTGCTTGGATTCCTGTAGAACAATATTTTTTTAGTCATTACTAGTTGTGCCTGGCCCGGTCGTTACCAGCCCGTCTCAGAAGTCACTCCGTTTTTAAACTTCCTACTCCACCCATACACTTGCTGGAATGACAGGCATGCATCAACCCTTCCATCCATCCATCATGTGCCATGCCGGTAAGCGTGGGCGGTCATGTTCTGCCATCTCACTCGATCAACAGAGTCGTGGATCAGTTCCGTGTTTCTGTCTCGACCATGCCACAAGGCCAAGCCATCCAGATACTTGTTTCTAGGTCTTCCCCTTGGTCTGATCCCCGCGATCTTACCAGTTGTCACCAAGTTCTCCAAATCATTTCTTCTCATAACATGCCCAAAAAATTGTGACTGTCTACGTCTAATGTCTCTGATCAGTTTACGATCTTCATTTGTTTCTTGAAGGACTTGTTCATTGGTCTTTCTGGCTGTCCATGGTATTCTTTGCATTTTCCTCAGAAACCACATTTCTACAGCCATCAGATGTTTTTCAGCCTGGCTGCTCATTGTCCAAGCTTCACATCCATATAAAAGTACAGGTTCTATGTAGCATCTCAACACTCTTTTTCTCGTTTCAATTGACATCTTTTTATTGGTCACCCCTTCACTGATCAAAAAACGGATAACAGAACGTTGCCCCACTTTGCTGCATGTCAAAAAAGGGGTAGCCATCTTTAAACTGTCCTTATGACATCACCGTGTTCGTCTGCACATGTTGTCACGTGGTTAACTTCCGCAGCAATAATATTGACAGGTTACAAGACAATGGTTTGGTTACTGTAATTTATATCACACTTTCAAGGTTTTTAAATTGAAGGCCCCTCGTATGTATAACACATGTTGCCTGTCCTTTGCAGAACGTTGTCATCAACCCCTGATTGATTTTCTATGCATGTTTAAGCTCAGTAGCTTGCCATTGCATTAAGTCCAACTGAACCCATACCTCGCCTTTAGCAATCAGGAAGTTTAAGAGCGAGTGCCTTTAACCTTTGTGCTACACTGACCTCTGATGAACAATATGTCATGTCTACATCACTGACATTAATGCTATAGACTCCATGAAGTGGGATATGTTGGTGAGAACATGTTTCCCGTCTCCACCCAGCATCACACACTGAATGCTGAACAAGCTTCTTGAAGGCAAGGTGTCTAGTTTGACACTGCCTGCATCAGCCATCGAATGCCGTTCGGTCAAGAACATATGTGACTGGCAGTAAAGCACCAATATGCCACTATGGTATGGAATCTGGGTTGTTTTTTTCTTCCACTCACCATCAACAGCATCATAAAAAGTTAGTTTCATGTCCTTTTAAGGATGTCCCAGTCGACCCTAGCATTATCTGTTGGCTATTTGTGATTTCTAGGCACGTTTACTTTCTGTAGTTTGCCATTGCTTTGTGAACAACCAGCACGCATACCATTGTATACAATCAAAAAGGCGGCCTGCTTCTAGAATCGCCTGCAGCTGTGTTTCGAACGCGGTATGCGGGATTCGGAATTGTGTTCGCAAGCCATTCCCCACAGCGCCGGTCACCATCATATAGTTTGCAGAAGATCATGGCGCGCTGTCCAGAATCTCGGCATCAGCACAACGGATGTTTCAGAACGAGCGCTTTCATCTATTCGGGCATGCTGGCCTCCCACAAACGTACATTACAAGAGTTTCGTTTGAATGCATCGCAGTTTATTAATGGAAATAATTTCATTTGTTATGTGGGCGGGTCCCGGTGCCTTGTTGCTCACTATTTTTGTATTGTTACTTTCAGCTCAGGAGGGCTGAAACGGTCAGCAAGAGCAGCTATGCTGCATTCAACTATGATACTGTCTTTCTCCGTGACCTCAGGGTCGTTGGATTGGTAACTCTTTTATCTGGCTCTGGAAAAGATGACTATGCTTATCGGTTGAGGCACGATTCAAAGAGGTGTATTCCCTGCTAGCTACAGATCTAATTTCTCAATGTGAATGTAACATACACTCTAGATGTTGAAGTCGATAAGATGAGTGGTTGGAATGGCCGAATTTAGGACGGGCCTGCGTACCCAATTTGTGACCTTTTGGAAATAAAGTTCTGTAGACTCTGGCTGAGGGGTTACAACACTTTCTCCGTAATCCCGTTTATCACGCAGAGTCTCGTAGCGGGAGAGAACTGGGAGCGGTTCGACCCCCGCTTGTGACTTGCGGGATACTGAGCAGGCCGCTCAGAAAGCAATGGCAAGCTACTGAGCGTAATCTTGCCAAGAAATCAACAGACAGCTGAAAGATGCAGCTGTTGACAGCGATGTCCTGTAAAGGATATGCAAAAAAAAAAAAAAAAAAGTTCTCTAATGCTTTCATTCTGTGCACACTCTTCCGCGGCCATCTTGTCGCGTCTTACATTCTGTGCCTTCGTGATGTGCACCAACACTGTGGCTCCTCATTCCCATCAGGCCTGAGCAATTTCACTACCAGTCCTGGACACATATGTTGTACAAAGCTGACGTCAGAGTGGTGTCGGGTTACACAACTTCCTCGCTACATCTGCCACATTGGAAGAATCTCAAAACTGAGAGGGAAGACCTGGAGAGCTTTTAATCAGATAGCGGTGGGAACGATTAGTAGTATGACTCTTCGCTAGCTGTTGAACGAGGGGACGGAGCACGTATGGAAGTGCTCTGAGTGCAGTGATGTCGGTTCTTAACTCAACTCAACTCAACTGCCACATTTTGGCGTGTCTCGGCTCCTTCCTAGGTTTGGAGACAGACATGAACATTACCAGTACTAGCTAGGTATCCTTTCGGTATAGTGAGGTATGGACAACAAAAGCTCACATTGAAATTACAAATATACCTTAGGAGGCTATATAATGCTCCCAACACGGATATATATCCGGGTAGTCCGACGTTCCCATAGCAAACTCTGAGAACAGTGTCACAAATAGATGGTGTTGATATGGACACATGATTCAAATTCCCATCGGAACGAATTTCTTTTTTAATTGACCAAGACTCCAGGTCAGCAGAGCCTAAAATGAGCACACAAAAAATGTCATAGGAGGATATTTATCACGTCACCCATCGACTCCCCGTTGGCCTTTCATAATATGAGGGTTAGAGATGTGTGCCCAACAAACGTCATCGCGTTTAAAAAGGTTCTTTACTTATATACTGATTTATTTTCATCCTCCAATCCGTCCAGTTGTACAGGATTAAACAATTACAATCTACTGACTTCTTCAACAAAAATAAAATCAAAGTGGAAAGACACAAACTTTCCAGTATATTTAATATATCGCTACACAAATCTCCACGTTAAGAGCGTCAAACGAGCTACAGCACTGGTCACAAACCATTCACACACCAGTAGTCACCCCATGCTCCATTAGGAACCTAGCCGTGATAACGTCTAAAATTGTGAAGTTTAACATTGTATTTGCCGGCTCCGTGGCCGAGTGGTTAGCAGCTTTCTCCGCTAACCCCGAATACTCTCGTCACGTGACGCGACGAGAATTAGCAGTGGTTCGAATCGCAAAAGTGACTTATGAGAGTATGGAGCCGGTCGCTCAGAAAGTCGTGGCGTGCTGATGAGCGTAATCTAGCCTAGGAATCAACATACAGCTGAAAGATGCTGGTGTTGACCGCAATATCCTGAAAACAGGATGGAAACGCGGGAAAAAAAAAAAAAAAAAAAAACAACATTGTATTTGTTGTCATCACCACCGAATGACTCCTGTAGTCCCAAACTAGACGTTCATTGGAGAAACTGAAAACTCGGAATTAGCCAAACTGTGTTCTTAAAAAGCTTAGTTGGAAGAACTCATGCCGTGACCGGGCAGGCAAAATACCTTGGCCCTACACCATCGTATTACCAGCGTCGCGTTCCTCTCACCGTGAAGCAATGAGCCCTCGGCAAGACCTCGAGCTGACGCCCTCAACAGAGAGAACTCGACATCTTCTCATCTTCAACTTGTCGCTTGTTTTCCCCGGTTCCCGGGCATCAATTATCTCCCCTGAATCTGCGCTTATCTCCCGTGTTTATCTCGCAAATTATCTCGGTAAATCAGACAAGTTATACTTTTACTTATCAGTTGAGATACTCATCTAATCATGATAACGTGTGCCATGTATCAGCCACAGGAACCTTCCATCTCTGGCCGGGGCTTGGCCGTCCAGTTCCGGGAGAAGGTTCCAGAATGTATCTTTAGTAAAGACTTTCAGCTAATAAACAATACAGGCCCTGCTTATGCTTACACAAGAAGCTAGAGAAGATAGATGTAGATGTGCCGGTGGATTAGTAAAGAAGATGTGTGAAAAAGTGTGTTTGCAGATAAGTGTGTCGGTTTACATGATGGAATCTCTCTCTCTCTCTCTCTCTCTCTCTCTCTCTCTCTCTCTCTCTCTCTCTCTCTCTCTCTCTCTCTCTCTCTCTCTCTCTATATATATATATATATATATATATATATATATATATATATATATATATATATATATACTAGCTGCCCGGCCCGGCTTTGCCCAGGCTCTGGCGGGGATGCTATGTATGTATGTATGTATGTATGCATGCATGCATGCATGCATGCATGCATGCATGCATGCATGCATGCATGCATGTATGTATGTATGTATGTATGTATGTATGTATGTATGTATGTATGTATGTATGTATGTATGTATGTATCTATCTATCTATCTATCTATCTATCTGTCTGTCTGTCTGTCTGTCTGTCTGTCTGTCTGTCTGTCTGTCTGTCTGTCTGTCTGTCTGTCTGTCTGTCTGTCTGTCTGCTTGTCTGTCTGTCTGACCCGGCCCGGCTTCGCCCAGCTCCTGGTTGGGAGCATCTAATTTAATTCATATAAGTAGTCATATAAGCTCCCGTTCCCGACTATCTGTCTGTCTGTCTGTCTGTCCGACCCGGCCCGACTTCGCCCAGGCCCTGGTGGGGAGCATCTCATTTAATTCATATAAGTAGTCATATAAGCTCCCGTTCCCGACTATCTGTCTGTCTGTCTGTCCGACCCGGCCCGACTTCGCCCAGACCCTGATGGGGAGCAACTCATTTAATTCATATAAGTAGTCATATAAGCTCCCGTTCCCTATCTATCTATCTATCTATCTATCTATCTATCTATCTATCTATCTATCTATCTATCTATCTATCTATCTATCTATCTATCTATCTATCTATCTATCTATCTATTTATCTATCTATCTATCTATCTATCTATCTATCTATCTATCTATCTATCTATCTATCTATCTATCTATCAGTAGTTAAGTTTGGCGCGCAGTCACGTATATTTTGTTCTCGGCGTTCGCGGGGTATAGATTTTAGGTTGTTTTTTGCCGACTGAGGGGGAAAATGGATGCGGTTTTTAGGTGAATTTTTTTGGCGGTAGCTGCCTGGTCTGGTGGGAACGAAAATCTGTGGGCTGTGAAAGTAATTAAGGTAGCGGGCGTAAAAGTATTCGGTTGGTGGGTTGTTTCTGTAACAGTAATTAAGGTAGCGGGGGTAAAAGTATTCGTGTCTATTTTAGTTGTTTCTGTAAAAGTAATTAGTGTGAGTACGGCTGAAGGGTGTAAAGGGGAAACGTTATATATAATGGTTACAAAACGTAGGGTATATGAATATGGCGAGTGAAAGATAAAGTTGCAAGGGTGTGATGGGTCATGGTTATACTCGACGAAGCATGGTTACTATCATCTGAACAGTGTGATAGTAGTGTCTTAGTGAAATTAAACGGTGGTATGTTCATAGTAGCTTATTCACTACCATCATTACAAAGGAAATCTTATAAAATTGTAATGGGTGTCATTTGGTGGTAAGGGGTGGGTACCAGGTATTAGTGCTCAAGTAGGAGTGGTCGATATAGGGGTGGTCATAAATGTAATGGTTATTGATAAGAGGTGTAGAGGGTCACTATCAACTGAAGAAAAGTAAAGAGGGTTGATTATCATTAGGTGATAAGAAGTGTAGAGGGTCAGTATAATCTGACAAAGTAAAGATGATCGTAGGAGTCTGGGGCTCGAACCAGTGTTAGACTATTGATGAGGATCAAGAAGTGGTCGCGTTTTGTGAGTCTGGGAGTCGATCAGGTGTTAGACCAACAACTATTGGTGATGAGCAAAGGTTGGTAAATTAGTGGTCAAGCAGTGGTCAAGCAATGGTCAAGTGGGTCAAGTGAGGAAATTTTAGGGGAAAGTGATTGTAATGATATGGTGATGATTAAAGGGTGGTAAATTAATGGTCAAGCAGTGGTCAAGCAAAGGTCAAGTGGGTCAAGTGAGGAAATTTTAGGGAAAAGTGATTGTAATGATATGGTGATGTTTAAAGGGTGGTAAATTAATGGTCAAGCAGTGGTCAAGCAATAGTCAAGTGGGTCAAGTGAGGAAATTTTAGGGGAAAGTGGTTGTAATGATATGGTGGTGATTAAAGAGTGGTAAATTAGTGGTCAAGTAGTGGTCAAGCAGTGGTCAAGTAGTGGTCAAGTGGTCGAGTGACCACTTAAATTGTAGAAGACGATGTGCCTAAGATTATGGTAGTGGTTAAAGTTCTCGATGACGTGGTCAAGCAGTGGTCAACCAGTGGTCAAGTAGTCGAGTGACCACTTAAATTGTAGGGGAAAGTACGTATAGTGCAATGGTGGTGGGTAAAGTGAGAAGGAATCAGTAGTAGTGATAATAGTACTACCCATATTAGCGACAAGAATATTAGCTGGTGGGTTATTAGAGATACAAGTCTCTTTTTTGTGTGGGGTGTGTAAAAATCATACAAAGAGGGTCATACAAACACACATACAAACACAAAGACAACCATACACAGACAACCCATACCATTACTACTATCACATCAACAGATATATACATGTGCAGAGACAGCACAGACACACTTGTACATACAGACCTACAACATCACAACTATACACAAGTACATACTCACCCATAATTAATTACACAAATACACACCTACTACAAACTCAAAGACACACCCGTACCATTACTACTGTCATCACAACTATACACAAGTACAGACACACTCGCCCATAATCAATTACACAAATACACACCTACTGCAAACTCAAAGACACACACCCATCTCCTACCATTACTACTGTCGTCACAAGTACACACAAGTACAGACACACCCATAATCAATTAAACAAATACACACCTACTACAAACTCAAAGACACACACCCATACCATTACTACTGTCATCACAAGTACACACAGACACACCCATACACACTTGATACACTTGTACATACAGACCTACAAGCACACAAGCACAAAGACACACCCATCACTGTCAACATCAGCTATACACAAATACAGATACACTCACCCATAAACAATTCGTGTCCCCATAAAACTAAACTATACAAACCACATACCCCCTGTTGGTAAAGAACGCGGATGTCCGAGAAGCCCCTACGTCATCACCGCCATATGCAAAAGGCATTAAGTGGTAGCATGAGTCATCGGTGTGTAGGGAAGCAGGCGGGCGGCGTGACATTAGCTTTTCTTCAAAAACTGCCACGTCAGCTATGTCGTGTGCAGACCCAGTGTATAAAATAGACTGCGTCTCCTCACTCGCTCTACACCAGTTCGTGTTACACCAGTTCACGTGCTGACTTGGGTATCTACAGAGGTATTTGTGCTTCAGGCTGGTGTGAGCATTGTTCGTGTAGTAAGCAGATATTGTTCACGCAGTGACTTGGCTAGCTACAGCAGTGAAACAGGTTGGTGTGAGCATTGTTCGTGTAGTAAGCAGATATTGTTCACGTACTGACTTGGCTAGCTACAGCAGTGAAACAGGTTGGTGTGAGCCTTATTCGTTTCGTCGGCAGCTGATAAAACAGTGAAACATATTGTCACGAGGTAACGTTGGTCTCTCTCCAAGATACGAGTTCAGGCTCTACAATGCATCAACGTTCACCTCGAGATCTATGTGGCTCTGGGGTATTATGGTACAGGACAGCATACATTTGCCTCACAAGACCACAAGAACATTAGAAAGCAGTGATGTAATTGTACCCGTTCCAGATTCTATAAAGACAATGCAAACAGTCAAATCTAAGAAAACATCATGTGGTCTTTTAAAGCTAAAATCCAGCAAAGAGCAGGCATTTTCCAGAAATAAATATGATGCTAAAGGTATTACTTCATGGTTTTTAATCTTTCGTTATTGATGTCTCGCAACTGTGATATGATATATATATGTGTATATATATATGTGTGTGTGTGTGTATGTATGTATGTATATATATATATATATATATATATATATATATATATATATATATATATATATATATATATATATATATATATATATGGAGAGAGAGAGAGAGAGAGAGAGAGAGAGAGAGAGAGAGAGAGAGAGAGAGAGAGAGAGAGAGAGAGAGAGAGAGGGGAAGTGTCATCATCATTGGCTGTACCAAGTGATGCAGGCAAACAGTTTTTCCACAACATCTGTCTCCTGTGTTCTTGATAAGATTGACCACTGATCATCTTCCATGCCACATTTTCAAGCCATCTAGCATTTTATTCCTCGGTTGATACCTGTGTCTAACATATTAAATTTTCCTTGTTGCCACAGCTTCCTTAAGACCATATATCATAATGAGACCACAAAAAGACAGTCGCCCTGATGCCTAATAAAATGTTTGTTTTTTTTTAATTTGCCTCTTTCAGCATTTGGATATTTTTCTTTTTAGAGAATTTAGAAAGATAACATTTTTTTTTAAAAATACTCATACTAATTAAAAATGAAAATAGAATTACTGAAAGAGGTCAAGGTTCAAGTAGGGCCACGATTTGTTTATGGGTGAGTGTATCTGTACTTGTTGTGGTACCAGTAGTAATGGTTTGGGTGTGTCTTTGTTTTTGTGTCATTGTACGTATTTGACTGTATGTTCCTGTTCATGCATATCTATTGATGTTACGTCCTTCTATGATCTTTTCATATATTTCTGGTGTACAGGGGAAAAAACATTCCTGTCTTAATAGGCTGACAGTGGCCTATTTCATTATCAATCCTTATGATAGATCTGTTTTCTATGTTTATTTTCCCCCCACCAATTTGTAGTATTTCATTATCAATCCTTATGATAGTTTTGTTTCCTATGTTTTTCCCCCCACCAATTTGTAGATTTTCAATAAACCAAACGACAACAAACAAACCTTGTGATGCGTGAGCCCGCCTTTTTCTGTGCTCGCGTGGGCGCGCCCCGTAGGCGAGTTTATCATATGAGAAACCATTTTACCGGTCTTAATCTCATGGTAAATATTAACCCTCTTTCTCGTTTTTGTATACTTGTGTGTGTGTGCGCGCTTGTGTTTGAGTATCGTTGTGTTTTTGTATGGATGTCTGTTTGTTTCGTTATACTTGTGTGTCTGAATGTAGACGTATAGGCGTTCCTGATTGTATGGTTGATGTCTTTGTGATGTATACTTGTATGGTTGTCTTTGTTGTTGTATGTGTTTATCTATTTGTTATAGACAACGAGGCTCGTGTAGACGATTACGATGATATATGGCCTAGAGGAACAGTCCAAGCACCTGGAACCGTATTGACACGCGATGATAGTCCTCTTCAGTGTTCGGCGGGCCCGATCGACAACCATCACCATTACAGCAGACATCAACCACTCTACGACCCCCTCACTATATTACTAGACCCAGACTCTTAGTTCTTTCAGATTATACCCTCATATTATATTTATAACCATCCCTATATTGACCACTAATACCCCTTACCACCATATCCATTACTACTTTATAAGAGTTCGGTGAATATACCACCCTTTCACTTACTATCACACTTAACATTTAACACACTTGATACCGACACGAACACCCCACTCTTCCTTAATTACTTTCACAGACTACATTCCACACCCGGCAACCATCAAGAATTTTCTACGAGCGTAAATCTGGTTGGAACCCTCGCTTTCCTTACACCTCTGACCCACCATCCCCACCTAAACACTACTGTCTTATTTCGCCATATACACTCCTCTCGATTATCTTTCACTACATCTCACCACTCATAGTTGTCTAATGACACTTTCTCTTTCACTCACCACTCATACTAATACATTCATATACTCCTTTCTAACCAAAATATATAACGTTTCCCATCCGTACTCACACCGCCCGCTACCTTAATCACTTTCACAGCCCACAGATTTTCGTTCCCACCAGACCAGGCATAATTTTAAACCCGCCAAAAACATTTCACCTAAAAAGCCGCATCCATTTTCCCCTCAGTCGGCAAAAAATCTAAAATCTATAGCCCGCGAACGCCACGAACAAAATATACGTGACTGCGAGCCAAACTTAACTACTTCTATCTATCTATCTATCTATCTATCTATCTATCTATCTATCTATCTATCTATCTATCTATCTATCTATCTATCTATCTATCTATCTATCTATCTATCTATCTATCTATCTATCTATCTATCTATCTATCTATCTATCTATCTATCTATCTATCTATCTATCTGTCCGTCCGTCCGTCCGTCCGTCAGTCTGTCTGTCTGTCTGTCTGTCTGTCTGTCTGTCTGTCTGTCTGTCTGTCTGTCTGTCTATGTATGTTCGGCCCGAACATAACAACAAAATATAGATAGAATTGAAGAATAGATAGATAATATGATTGGAAGAGATCTATCTAAAGTAAACTTGGCTCCCGTTCCCGACTATCTGTCTGTCTGTCAGTCTGTCTATCTGTCTGTCTGACCTGGCCCGGCTGCACCCAGTCCCTGGGGGGGGGGGGGAGCATCTCATTTAATTCATATAGATATCTATAGCCAGGGGACTTAACTTAAGATATAACAATGCTACTAAAAGTTATATCCCTGTTTTTTATATTTTTTAATATTTTCTTATGTTCAGTCATGTAATTACAAAATTAAATTTTAGGAAGGTAATAGCTGATAGCTGATAGATAAAACTATGACAGTTGGTTGCACAGAAATGAAAGGAAAACATGTAGAAAATTTCATCTCAATCGGATGGACCATTCGCGAACGCATAAAGGACGGATCCACATACATCCATCCATACATACATACATACATACAACGATTTATATATATATATATATATATATAAATCGTTGTATGTATGTATGTATGTATGTATGGATGTATGTGGATCCGTCCTTTATGCGTTCGCGAACGGTCCATCCGATTGAGATGAAATTTTCTACACGTTTTCCTTTCATTTCTGTGCAACCAACTGTCATAGTTTTATCTATCAGCTATCAGCTATTACCTTCCTAAAATTTAATTTTGTAATTACATGACTGAACATAAGAAAATATAAAAAACAGGGATATAACTTTTAGTAGCATTGTTATATCTTAAGTTAAGTCCCCTGGCTATAGATATCTATATGAATTAAATAAGATGCTCCCCACCAGGGACTGGGTGCAGCCGGGCCAGGTCAGACAGATATATATATCTAAACATGAGAAAGCATCGATAAGAAAACACTCAAACAAATTAAATACATAGTGATCAACGATATATTTAGAAATGCTTAATAACTGTAAAGACGATGCATGAAGTTCCACTATGTGGAAAAGAAAAAGGGAGAAAAGAGGTTAAGAACATGAGACTTAAAGAGATTCTAAAAACAGATATAGAAATTCAAGAAGGATACAGAGCTATTTAAAAAAAAATTAGATACACTCCATTAACTAGCATACAGATTATAGATGAACAAAGAGAAACGCTAAAGACCCCCATACATTAACAAACAAAGAGATACTACTGGAAAGAAAACAAAATACTAAATGGATGACGTGAGAAGTCTTAAAGTTGCTGGACAAAAGAAAAAAATAAGAAAACAAAAACATAAGATAAATAAAGTCAAAAGACATAATTGATAAATGCAAAAGAAAGTTGTTTGAGTCCAGCAATGTTACAAATTCTGGATTGTATTATCCCATTACTAATTCTCATAAGGATACACAAAATATGCATTGACAAATCAGTGAGTTAAAAGTAAGAAAACCAAGAATAAACACAGAATGTTTGAAATAAGTAACAGGAAAGCTATGACGGGAAAAACTGGCTATAATACAAAGATGGACAAGAAGGAACTGACGGATTAGCCAGATTTTATAATAAAAGGATGGACAAGAAGGAACTGACAGATTAGCCAGATTTTATAATAAAAAGATGGACAAGAAGGAACTGACAGATTAGCCAGATTTTATAATAAAAAGATGGACAAGAAGGAACTGACAGATTAGCCAGATTGTATAATAAAAAAGATGGACAAGAAGGAACTGGCAGATTAGCCAGATTTTATAATAAAAAGATGGACAAGAAGGAACTGACAGATTAGCCAGATTTTATAATAAAAAGATGGACAAGAAGGAACTGACAGATTAGCCAGATTTTATAATAAAAGGATGGACAAGAAGGAACTGACAGATTAGCCAGATTTTATAATAAAAAGATGGACAAGAAGGAACTGACAGATTAGCCAGATTTTATAATAAAAAGATGGACAAGAAGGAACTGACAGATTAGCCAGATTTTATAATAAAAGGATGGACAAGAATGAACTGACAGATTAGCCAGATTTTATAATAAAAAGATGGACAATAAGGAACTGACAGATTAGCCAAATTTTATAATAAAAGGATGGACAAGAAGGAACTGACAGATTAGCCAGATTTTATAATAAAAAGATGGACAAGAAGGAACTGACAGATTAGCCAGATTTTATAATAAAAGGATAGACAAGAAGGAACTGACAGATTAGCCAGATTTTATAATAAAAAGATGGACAAGAAGGAACTGACAGATTAGCCAGATTTTATAATAAAAGGATGGACAAGAAGGAACTGACAGATTAGCCAGATTTTATAATAAAAGGATGGACAAGAAGGAACTGACAGATTAGCCAGATTCTATAATAAAAAGATGGACAAGAAGGAACTGACAGATTAGCCAGATTTTATAATAAAAGGATGGACAAGAAGGAACTGACAGATTAGCCAGATTTTATAATAAAAGGATGGACAAGAAGGAACTGACAGATTAGCCAGATTCTATAATAAAAAGATGGACAAGAAGGAACTGACAGATTAGCCAGATTTTATAATAAAAGGATGGACAAGAAGGAACTGACAGATTAGCCAGATTTTATAATAAAAAGATGGACAAGAAGGAACTGACAGATTAGCCAGATTTTATACATAAGAGAGTGTTGTTGTTGTTGCGCTAGCTCGACTTGAACCCAAGCGTAGTCCATATACACTACTTCTAGTAGCACTGGACTGCATTTTAAGTGTGGATTACGTTTCCATAATAGCAGTGTCCCTCGCCATCAAGGCGAACCCAATCCGACTTCAGAGGTACTGTAAGTTACGTCCCCAAGTCAAGGACAATATTTTAGTTCACCTGTCCAGTGGTATACGGGATGAACCCCTTACCTCGGTTCAGCACACCGGATGTTTAAGAACACGTGTTCTTATCCATTCGGCATTCTGACCTGCATAAGAGAGTTTTATGAATGAGAGAGAACAAAGAGAATTAGCAGCAGAACGTAACTTAGATGCGTAACTTAGACGTAACTTAACTATTCTAAAAGAAGAAGTTAATGACGCCATCAAACATATGGAAATGGGAAAACAGCCGGACCAGACGGAATAATAGAATTATAAGTATTAGGAGAATTTGGAGCATAATTTGTAATCGTATAAATTCAGATGTCAACCTGAATATATTTAAAGAAAGCAACAGAAAGCTGACACTTGTTGACATCTAAATACATATTGTCCTCTAATGGAGTGGGGTCAGTAGACATAATTGTCTCAGCTCTCCATATGTTGGAGATTCTTGCAGCTGATGTCTGCTGTTATTTTACCAATCTCACAGCTACATTCATCAGAATCTGCAATCTTTAGCTTTTTGAACAAGTGGTATTTCAGCCTTTTATGTCCTGTGTGGAGCCTCAGGATTGCTGTTTGTCCAATTCGGTTCACTTGGTAATATGCATCATTTGTCTGCTGGCCTGGATGCTCTAAATCCTCTGAAATTCGATAACCGCCTCACATAAACTTGTTGGCCTCATCATAGGTCTATATGAAGCTGAGGTAGTAGTCCGCCGCTCTTCGCCAATCCGTCTGGTCCTTCTTTTCCGTGCAGAGGTTGAGTGGCTGGGTTCTTGGTGAAGTGGACGCCTTTTAAATTAAACTTTTAATGACGATTTAGCAGCTGTGTCTCTTCTCGACCAATACGTTTACAACACCAGTCGGCCAACGTTTCCCAAGTATATTACAATGTGATGGGATCCCTTGTATTACAAGTGTTTTAGAGTTATGACATAGCCAATGGAGTGCTGCTCTTAGGTTTGCTAGTTCTGTGCTGTGTTTGCTCTCCAGTATTGTGACAACTGACTTCTCATCTGGGAAGAGAGGTGTGCGTTTCTGTTGTGTGTCTCTGTCAACAGAATTTCTGCTGCAGGTTTCAAGACTCCAGGCTCTTCTCTGAAGTTACTTGAGAATGTTCATGTTGCCACTGACTATATCTCCTTTGCTTCGTTTGTTAGATTCAGGAGAATTCCTATCCCTCCGTTTTCTATTGACTATTTGTTATTTGCTGATTCATTTGTGTTCTTTGTTCTCAATACCAGGAATGTTTTCTATCATCCCATGCAGCTGCTGCTGTCTTTAAGGCTAGGGAACTTCTTGCACTGTAAATGGGTTTAGCTGTCGATATTTTAAGCATAGGATCAGTCCTAATCTTTCTTTTCACAAATTTTGCAAATGTGTTTCTCTTTAGTCTTCCAATTCCAAAACCATTTACCCTCTGGTCTGTCAATTTCAACAAAAGTTTGCTTGTAGCTGGGCTTTGTCTGTCCAGCATCGGTTGTTGAGGTGTGATCTTTTCTTGTTCGTTAACACGCGTTTTTCTGATCCACATTCTTTGATTATGCACTCTATTAATTTTGTTAAAGAGTGACTTAGCTACAGTTGTCCAACCTGCAATACCATATTAAAGTACAGACCTCACCGGACCAGTATATAGCTTCACGAGAACTATCGCATCTGCTCCTCATGTTGTACCAGCAAGCTTTGTCATGAATGCCGTCCTTTGTCATGCTCTGTTTAGATTTGTTTCAACATGCTCTTCCATGCCAGCCGGAGATCAAAGTTTATACGTAAGTAGTTTGGATTTTCTTCCAGACACAGTATACTTTTGTTAACCACTAGGTTACGTGCTCTGTTTCGTTTGAGTGGAAGAACACTGTGCATGTTATTTTCTACTCACTGATTTTCACTATCGACAATTGTTACCATTCATCTGACACTGACAAGGCGTTCTGCATACTATTATTGGTTGTACTAATATATCCTACAGAAGATAATGTGGCTTAGATGATTGCACAGGAGGAGGTGTGTACTCTGGCTGGAAATGTTTCTGTAATGTCACGTATATATGCTAAGAACAATATCGGTGACTGACCACTCCCTTGGGAGACACTTTGCTCCAACATAGTCTTGGAACAATGAATATATACCTAAGGATATAATGCAATATATATTTATAGCTCTACCCAAAATAAAAATAGCGGCTGAATGCGACGAATGTCATTTAATCAACCTCTTAAGCCATTTTACCAAGCTACTACTTGGAAATATAATAAGAAGAACCAGAAGGAAAATAGAAATTGAAGTATGGATTATGGGATCGAAGGGTACAAACAAAGCAACATACATATATACATTACCAACACTAATAGAGAGGTCAATAGAGACATGAAGACATATACCAGTGGTTTATAGATTATACCAAAGTATTTGATAAAATGAAGCATGATAACATTATCAGACTTTTGGAAGATAATAAATTTGATGTGAGATAACTTAAAGTTGCAAAAAATAGGGATTAGTTAGTTAGTTAGTTAGTCGACAGATCATCCTCATTGCACATCGAACCATTCAGTCGGTAAGTGCTCGGATCCCATCCTCAGTAAATCCCGCAAGCGTGTAGCAACTGACGACATCAGTTCTGTGTTGGTTTATTAATCTTCTTTGGCTTCCCGCGTAGTGTTCTTGTTTGGCCACACCTCTTTCAACTTGCTGTTCTCGCAGTCTGACCATGGTGGTAGATTCACAGTCATCACTTGGTTCTCGCAAAAGTCTTACTTCTCGTAGAGCATTCAGAATGTCAGCCTGGTCCATGGCTAGTCCGCCTTCCACAGCAGCCTTACCTGCGAGCTTGTCAGTCCGCTCATTTCCTTGTACTCCCGCATGCCCTTGCACGAAAATGAAACTAATCTTTGTCAGCCAAGATCGTTCCAGAGTCAGAAGCCATTCTCTTCGGATCCACACCATCTCCATCTCTTTGAGCATGCTCAGTGAGTCACTAAGGAAAAATGCCCTAGTGAAAGTCTGTGTCTCGAGTTTTGTTATTGCTTTACTTACTGCTATGACTCCATAGTCAGGCTACTTGTGGTCAAAGCAAAAGCACCAAAATCTTCCTTCACAATTCTCCCTCCGGCCTGAGCCGTAAAGGCCCGTGAACTTCTCACTCGTCGAACGACCGACCCATCTAAGTAAATGATAGCGTCACCTACCAAAGAATTCTCGAAGATGCGTATTATTCTTATATGTACTGTACTTCCGCCTACACAGCAGCCATATTTTCTTGTCTGCATTTTCTGTCTAGTTGGATGCAAACTGAAAAGGACGTATAGAAATCTGTTGGCATTCGTACCAACTCCTCGCAAGGTTCTATGTCCTCAAGTGAACACACCTGTTTAAGAATGCCTGTGGCTTGACCCATCCACTACTTCCCTCTTTTTCACTGTCCGGTGGGTGTTGTGTATTTGCGTTGAATCCGGGGTAGGCACGTGCTCTGCAAATTTGTATTCTGTCCCCAATGGTTGGAAAATCAAGAAGGTAGCGCATCGCTCTGCATGCTGTATCTTTCGTACATCCAAGAATAATACGCATAGCTTCGTTCTGTATCCTTTCCATCCTTTCCATCTGCTTAAGGCTGATAGACAGGATCGCAATCGCATATTCCAAAACAGAAAGGACTAAACCCTCGTAAAGGACACATAGATGGCGCGGCTCAGAGTTTGCTGCAGCCATCACCCGCATCGCAGCCAAACCTCGCTTGGCCTTTGTTATCACCCGGTCTATATGCTCATGAGAAGCAAGACTTCTATCAAAACGTATCCCCAGGTAGTTCATTGCCTGCGTTCTGTCCGCCGTCTCTGAACCCAGATTTACAGTTGGTGGTGGAGTGTTTACAATATGGTTATTCAAAGAGAACCATGTCACTGCTGCCTTCGTTGGGTTGACTATTGCCCTAGATTCCACACACCAAGGGCTTATGCGATTTAGTTCTGTTAGTAGATCCACAGCAACTCGATCTCTATCCTTACCCTGACGATACACTAACACAGGGGTGGGCAAACTACGGCCCGCGGGCCGCATGCGGCCCGCCAAGTGATTTTATGCGGCCCGCGAGGGCATTTAGAAATAAAAATTTTTAATTCGTTTTTAAGTTAGTTTGTTGAATTTCATGTACCGTTATGATGAGTGTCAATAACAAACGTAAGATTGAAGATGAATGCCGTGTTTTTAATGATGAATGGACAATTAAGTACTGTTTTATAATAGTGGGTAGCAAATCAGTTTGCTTGGTGTGTCGTGAGTCAGTGGCTGTCTTCAAGGAGTACAATTTAAAAGACATTATCAAACAAAACATTCCAATTTCGGATACAATTTAACGACCGAAGAGAAGAAAAGGAAATGCCTTGAGTTGGTGAAAAATTTGGAGAAACAGCAAACTGTTTTTACTAAACAGTCTTCAATTCAAGATGCTGCAACTGAACCTAGTCTTGTGCTGTCACACAGAATTGCAAAACAGAACAAGCCATTTTTTGATGGCGAGTTCATCAAGGAATGTTTGCAAACATTATGTGTCCAGGACACATAAAAAAACACGGATTTGACATTACTTTATCAAGGAGAACTGTGGTCACACGTGTTGACAAGATGAGTGACAATTTGATGCATAAACTTCAAGATGCAAGTAAAAAATTTGTGTGGTACTCTCTTGCATTGGATGAGAGTACCGATGTACATGATACTGCCCAATTATTGATATTTATAAGTGGAATAAACACTTCTTTCAAACTCACTTAAGAGTTACTGAGTTTGAGTCACTCAAAGACATAATCACAGGCCATGATATATTCAATGCTGTTATGAAAGAACTGGGTTGGTTTGGAACAAGATGGCAAGTGTTACAACTGACTTAGCTCGTGCTTTGACTGGAAAAAATGTAGGTCTGGTAAAGTTGATAAGTGATAAGATTAAAGCAGAATATCCAGACCACACATTATTACCACTTTAGTGTATGATTCAACAAGAAAGTCTGTGTAAAACTGTTTTGAATATCAAGCATGTTATTGACCCAGGTGTCAATGTCATCAACCTCATCAGATCAAGAGGACTTAATCACAGACAGTTCAAGTCATTACTTGACGATTTGGAAACTGAACATTCCGATGTCCTGAACCACACAAATTTTCGATGGCTGAGTCTGGACAAGGTGTTGAGGCGAGTGTGGGAACTCAGAGAAGAAATAGTGATGTTCCTAGAGATGAAGGGCATTGCATGTGACTTTAATACTAACATTGTCAATAAAGAGTGGCAGTTAGACTTTATGTTTGCCATTGAAATTATGGAAAAGTTAAATGAACTGAATGTCAAACTTTAGGGCAATGGTGTGTTTGCACATGAATTGTATGTATATGTAAAATCATTTCAGGCAAAACTCTCACTGTTCTCCAGACAAGCAAGTGAAAAAAGATTTTGTCACTTCCCTTTGCTGAAACAAGAAACCACTTCTGGTGAAATGACTGAAAAATACAAAGCCCAGTTAGATGCATTGATTGAAGAATTTGGATGGAGATTCCAAGATATCAAGAAATTAGAGCCATAGTTCAATATTCTCATTTCACCTTTTAGTGCAGAAGCTGATACAGCCACAGAGGACATACAGTTGGAACTGCTTAACTTACAAGCAGATCATTACATGAAAGGGAAATTCAACACAGATGGTTTGCTGGATTTCTATGGATCTTTATCACAAGAATCATTTCCCAACTTGAAAAACTTTGCAGCTAAACTTTTATCATTATTTGGATCAACATACATTTGCGAACAAGCATTCTCTTGCTTGAAGATCAACAAATCTAAGAATAGGTCTTTATTGTCGCACTGCAACTTTCATGCTGTCATGCGAATTTCAACATGTAAACTTGCTCCAGATTTCAAGAATATTGTCAAAAATTGCAAGCAGTTACATACATCTCATTAGAAATCAACAACTGTAGTGACAATGTAGTCGCTCTGTGTCTAAATTAAAGCCATTGATAGATAATAAAGAATATTTGTTATAATAACAAGTTGTAAAATCGTGTTAACAAATTAGTAAAAGTTTGTGTCCATATTGTCAAATATAATGTATAAGTGTATAAGTAAAATAAAATTGCAATAATCAGTTATTTATACTGCTTACACACCTATAAATAATTAATAATTACTTATTGTGATAGATTGCTGTAAACAAAATGGATATATATATATATATATATATATATATATATATATATATATATATATATATATATATATATATATATATATATATGCGGCCCGCCAATAGCTTTACATTTGTCAATGCGGCCCTCCGCACGAAAAGTTTGCCCACCCCTGCACTAACACATCGTCCGCATATGACAAAGTCCTCCCCGGTCCTATGATCTGCTCGCCGGTAATTCTCACGGTGTAGGCGTTGAACAGAACCGGAGACAATGGTGATCCCTGTGGCAGGCCCGAATATATTGTTGTTGGTCCAGAGGTCCAACTGCCACATTTAAAAACTACTTTCCGTTGGAAGAGAGCTGCGGCGATCCAACTAAGGAGGAATGAACTTATCTTGAATTCAAGAAGCTGAAACATTAAAAAATCCAATGGTACTCTGTTGTACGCATCCTCAAGATCAATCGCCGCAGCACATGTTTCAATGAATAAGTGGAAACCTTCATAGACATCCTGGGCAAAAACTGCTGCATTGGTCCAGGTTTCTCTGTTTGGACGTACCCTCCAAGGGTAGGTGAGAAACAACCTTGCCTCTCTAACTGACCTGCTATTTTCCTGGCAATTAACTTCTCCAGCAGCTTGCCTATTGTATTTTGCATGGTTATTACCCGATATTTCCGAATTTTTGCGTGGTCTTTGCCAGGCTTCCGTAAGGGAATCAGAAAGCTGTGTAACCACTCTTCCTTGATGCTAGCTAGCACTCCCTATGCTATTGCAGTGCAAATGTGCTAGTTCCTCTAGCTCGTTGTCGGTGCACATATTGATGTCGTCATACCTTATACCATCTGTCCCTGGTGCGCTGTTATTTGTTCGTCGAAGCACATCCCTGATCTCTGTCACTGTCACTGTGTCTTAACTTACACCTATCTGAAGTAACTGCCTTGGCAAAATTTCGGCCTCTCATGTCCGTCTGGTTGCTCTGCTCTAGATTGCGTTCAAACATGGCTTTGCCCTTATTCTCGTCAGACCTCTGCCAAATAAGGTCAGTACTTTGGAAGTCAGGAACACTCGTATTCTTGACTACCCCATTCATACTTTTATGCAGTCGCCAGAACAATTTCAGTGAGTGACTTGTCTGTGCTTATTCTTTGACACAACTCTGCCCACATTTCACTTGTAAGCACTTTAACCAGGTTTTTGAAATAGCTAACTTTTGTGTCCATCTCTCTTTCCAAGTGCACGATAAAACTAGGATGGACAACTCTGTTCTTCCTGGCGTTTTGCCATTTCCTTACAGCGCCACGCTTATACATCCAGGCCTTTTGCACCTCACAATTCCACCAAAGTGGCTGCTTCCAGCTTTTTTTTTCCTGCCATGATGATTCCTGCACTTGTTGTGCCTTTTTACTCACGACATCTTGCCCTGAATTGTCATACTTGAAGGTCTTGACTGTTAACTTGTGCTGCCTGGTTCTGCCGTTCTCCGCCAATATGCTGCAAGGGTGGTGGTCGCTGCCATGGTGCCCTAGGACACCCCATCTACATACTATAGTGAATGAAGAAGAAACCAGGGCCAGGTCAATAACACTGTCCTCATCACCTGGACGACTTGCTGTCCTGGCGACATAGTCACTGTCGATACAAACAAGGTCACTGGTTTCAAGTGCCGCCTCGAGCTCCTCCCTCTGTGTGTTGGCAGAAATGTTACTCCATTATTTTCGTTTAGCGTTGAAATCGCTACAAAAAAATGACATTCCTCTCATGACATAATATGTCACTCAGACACTGCCGTCTCTGGGAATCCACACTCGTGTTATGGGCATAAAGAAAATCAAAATCAAAATCAAATCAAATCAACTTTATTTTAAAAGGGTCACAAATTGGGCACGCAGGCCCGTCTTACATTCGGCCCTTCCAATCACTCATCTTTCGTTCATCAATGGTGCATTAACCAAGCAAGATTAACCAACACGAATGGTAGGCCGGATTGAACTCTATCAGTATGTATTTGTATCTCGTCACTGTCCCATCTGGACATGTCCACCTCTGAAGCCACTATGCTGTCTCGAATCAGAATCGCCATTCCCAGGTGTCGCCTGTTGTAATAACATTGGGATACAGTATATATAAAGCTCAATAAATAGGGATAAATAATTGAAGTGTGGAGCAAATATTGCATAATTTTCTCAGCCCAAATCTAGTGTACTGACCAAGCGAGAATTATCCTATTTAGAAACCTCTTTCCTGGAGTGAGATTCATTGTGATTAACTGAAGAAACAATATATTTTCTGTGGGAATAACATTTCAATTAATTCAAGTGCGGAAAGTATCATTTTCCCGCCGTACCCCAACAATAGTATTAGCACTGTGGAAAAAAATGTTGATATTCTTTTTTTTTTTTTTACTGAACAAAATAAGGATAACGTCACATTTGACTCACCAGTGCAAAAGCCAAAAATCATTTACTTTCAAAAGTAACATCAAACCTCGACACCGCATGGTACAAGAGAAACATGATGAGATGAGAGATGAGAGATGAGAGCTGAGAGATGAGATGAGTAACATCAAATTCATATAACAAGAAAGAATCTATCCGGAAATACCAGAGAACTAAAGAACATAATTGGGATAGGTTTCACAACTTACTGAGA
>JACEFZ010004157.1:42500-117500 GCA_014155875.1 Cepaea nemoralis
ACTGATTTGAGAAATTAGACGCAGAAACTCAAAATTTTGTGGACACGCTATGAGAAGAAATAAATTGGAGAACTTGATGACAACTGGCCAGATCGAGGAGAAAAAAACAAGGGGAAGTTAGAGAAGTAGATTCCTGGATGGATTGGCCACGTGTTGTGGTCGAAACAAGAACACTGAGATGATCCACATCTCTGGTGATCAAGTGAGATGACGAATCATGACCACCCACGCTTATCGGCATGACACATGATGAATGAATGACTGTTTTCATCACCTCGATTGACAAAGATACCTAGTGAGACAAATCACTAACCCATATTCTAACACATAGAGAAGTCATAGAATATGGTTTAGTGATTTGTCTCACTAGGTGAAGTACTCTGAAAATATTTTGGTTACCTCCTTTTGCTTATAAGATATCAAGTGTTCATCTCCCTTCGCTTAGTCCACATTTATTAACGAGATACAATTCTCATTAAGAAGTAATATCAGACCTCAGTGTCTTCATTGCTTATTCTACAATTAATGAGAAGATCTACCAAGATATTTTTCGTCACTATTATTTATACTCTCCTTTTATGTATTACAGTGTGCTTACTCTAATATTATTCTAATAATTATGTGTCAGCATGGTGTGATTATTCGCGGCCATATACACTAGAAGGGGACTATCATCACAACATGGTGAGATCATAATTAACGACAGGCGCCAGTAAACAAGCTGACTTGGACACCTGCTGTGTGGATGGTTGGGACACTACATGCATGAATAGGATGGGACATGTCTTGCAGACATGAGATGTTAGCTACATATATTCTACATCTAGTTTTGTATATTCATCATATCAAATCATTGGACGAACAACACACAGACTAACTGATCTGACTAACCTACACCTACTGTCCCCCAATTTCTTATGAGGACGGGTACATGTTTGGTGTGCTTTGGATCGATATCATGAATGTTGAAATCATCAGTGAATGCGAAGAGATATCACCTTCCTACAGCAGCGAAGTGTGATGACTATTCATCCGCCATTGACTGCTCAGAACTGAGCTATACCAACCACTACTGATGTTACTACAGGTTTATCTCACCTCTGGTATCCAGGCGGATTCAAACGGCTGCTATAGTAATCCGAATTGGAATCACACCACAAACCCTTTCTGACTCCGAAATACATTGTAAGTGACATCGGATAAACTTGTGTATTGGCTTTATAACGAGGTGAAAATTTCTCGCCTGCATCGTCAATTGCCTAATAAACATTATAACATTCTCCTGGCCCTCTCTTCTAGTGTATAACTCTGTTGTTTTTTTCAATCAGACTAGTTCCTTTGTTTTCACTTTCTTGTGCACTTTCTTGTAACTTTGTATCATTGTCAGCGACCAAAAGCATAAAGAAAGCTGTTTACATTATGCCCAAAACAGATATTCCTGGCATGTCTTGTACAGATCGCATTATTATTTCACAGCACAAATTGAACAGATCAGGTGATAATACACAACCTTGTCTATTACCTTGTTCAATGTGTGAGAACTATATAATTGGTTGACAATTCTTATGCCTGCTCTTTGGTGCCAATACGAGTTCTTTATTATTCTTAGATCTTTACGACCAGTGTTTAACATTTCCAGTAATTTAATCATGTCTTTGTGTTTCACCTTATCAAATGTCTTAGTGTAGTCATTACAGAACAAATATAGATCTCTGTATATGGCGTTGTTTATGCCTTTACCTTCCACAAATCCGCACGACTTATCTATATTTTCTGGCTTTATTTTATTTCTTATTCTTCTCATTATAATTTTCATTATCATTTTAGTCATATGACACATTAATCTAAGTGTACGATGTTCTCCACAATAGGGTGCAAATTAATAGGAAATAAAAACAGTTATGTAACTCCTGCACAAAAGTGAGGGATACTAAATACAGACCTAACTGTTTTTATTCCCTACAGTTGTATCCAGCTGCAGCCGCTGCTTCTCTTATTTGGTGCAAATTAATTTCTTCAACACCGATATTATTTGGCCCTTGGGATTTACCTTCCTTCATTTGATGTATAGGCAGGGGCGTCACTAGGGAGGGGAGGGGGGGGGAGGGTGCGGGGGGTTCGGGCCGCACCGGGTGACACCATCAAGGGGTGACACCAAAATAAAAAAATTGCAAATTTGACAAAGCAGACATAGCTCTGTCTAGTCGGGTTTCATAACCGTTAATTGTTAAATACATGAGCAGGCACAGGGTGCCACCATGAAGAGCGTCTGGTGCTTAAATGAATAAGACTCAGAGCTCAGAGCTGCTCGGAGCCTCGGAGTCGGAGTAGAATCGTGGGTCATTTGCAAACGCGCCAAAAACTGAAACTTATAAAGAACTATTTGCGATCAACCATGGGACAGTCAAGACTTTCTGATCTGGCTATATTATCAATTGAAAGTGATATGGTGAAAGATATTGATTTTGATGATGTGATTGACAGGTTTGCAGCTTTGAAGACCAGTATGGGAAACTTTTAATTTTAAATAACAGAAATTTTAATGTTAATTAACAAAAATTTAACTTTGTCCGAGTTTGTCGAAGTTCTTTATTTATGTTTTACCTGAAGTATTGAAGTTATATTGTTCAATTTGTTTTCTTTCTTATGTCCTTATTAACTTTTTGACTTATTTTACAAACATTACTATATGCTATTATATATGGTACAGGAACACTCGGAAGAAGACCATGGTGAAAGTCTAGAGGGGTGACACCAAGAGCTTACCGCACTGGGTGACACCAACCCCAGTGACGCCACTGTGTATAGTATCTTCATCTTCTGTTTTCACTATGATAGTTATTATTATTTTTTTTTGGATCTACCATCATGATCATGCAATTCTTTCGTATATTCTGTCCATATTTCAATTAGTTGTTCTTTATCCATTAATTTTGTACTTTCTTGCGTTTTCAAATAATTGGTTGATGTGTGTTTTAAAGCATAGGAGATAATTTGGTGTGTCCAGTGTGTGCCGCGTGGTTACACACCCGCTTCACACGCGTGATCCGGGACTGTTTCCGGATCCGGTCAGGGATATGCACTACTGACGAGCTCAAACAAGGGCGAAACTCGAGTATAGTGCTTCCATATTGACGTGGATAGGCCTTAGGTTCATACCGGAATGCGATCGGCGTTACCAGTAGTGGGTTGTGCTCAATATTTAAATTTCAAATCCCGAAACAAACACATAATCAATTTATTATTGCTCACTGGATTAGGGGGCCTGGTGTTCCTTGCCAGTGAGAAGTCCTGATCGTTCGGGTCCCATCGATTGACGGACGTCGGTCGCGGCGATTGGGCAATCTTGAGCATAGCCTACGAGGGGTGGCGTTGTGGTGTTCCGTTGTGATAATTTGGTGTGTCCAGTGTGTGCCGCGTGGTTACACACCCGCTTCACACGCGTGATCCGGGACTGTTTCCGGATCCGGTCAGGGATATGCACTACTGACGAGCTCAAACAAGGGCGAAACTCGAGTATAGTGCTTCCATATTGACGTGGATAGGCCTTAGGTTCATACCGGAATGCGATCGGCGTTACCAGTAGTGGGTTGTGCTCAATATTTAAATTTCAAATCCCGAAACAAACACATAATCGATGTGTGTTTTCTCATGTACGATAATTCCTGTATTTTTCTGCATATAAATTTCATGTCTTATCATTGTTTTTCATTATCCTTGCACTAACTATTTATTTATATTAATTTTGATTGTGATTACTTTTTCTTTTAATTTCCATCTGTTGTAGAATTTCTTATGTCGCTCATATCTTTTTCGCGGACTATTTTATTTCTGGTATTATTTCCCTTGATGTCTGTTGCATTGACATGTATAGCATTTGCCATTATTCATCTATACTGCCTATTATTTCTATTCTATTAGTTAATTGCAGCTTAATTACGAAAATACTTTCCTGGTCATTTCCATGTCCAAAGGTCGTCTAGGATGTTGCTGAAAGATGGCATTTCAGTTTATTATATTATATGACCTTGCCCAATCAATCAGCTTTTCCCCTCTCCCGTTTCTCTCTCAAAGGCCATTTCCCCAAATAGCATCTTCATCGTTTTCTTCTCCAACATTTGCATTGAAATCTCTCAGTACAACAGCTATTTCACAGTTGTTTGTTATTACTATGCTATAGCCAAGTTATAGTTCTTCAAAACCTAAAACAACGGAATACATTCTGGCGGGAAAAGGGGGGGGGGGGGAGCAGATACAACTACAAAGATTAGATTTGTGTTTAAGAGCATACATCTTTCCCATCGCAACATACGCCTGTGAGACCTGGACACATATTAAACAAGCTGATCAGCGCATAAATGCCTTTAAATATAAATGTTATATCCAGGTTCTAAGAAAAGGTTCTAAGAAAAGGTTCTAAGAAAAGAACAAATGAATCCCTACCACAAGATATGAATATTGAAGAAGGTTGGCTACTAAAGACGATAACATAAAGAAAATTGAAATATTTTGGTCACTTACAACGTCATGAAAGTTTGGAGAGAGACCATCATGGAGGTGCATATGCCCGGGAAGAGAGGAAGAGGAAGACCAAAGAGAAGATGGGTGCAGGATGTGGCGGATGATCTCCAGATGGGTGTATCGGACGCGGGACATCTTGCTTATGACGGAGTTGATTTCTGAATTACTTAATGGCTGATTGAATGAATGAATGAATGAATGAATGAATGAATGAATGAATGAATAGCCATGTGTGATTTTTGCAGTATGCACCTGACGAGATGCAGCGAGATATGCCAGTCTATCTATTGTTTGTGTCTTCTTTATTCAAATTAACTACGGGAAAACATTGTTTTGATATTAATATCTACTATGTATCCTCTTAATCTGACTATCAGAACTCAATCTGATAGTCATATATCCTTTTACTACCTTAGCTCTTTTTCTGCCTAAGATTATATTCACACCCCTTTCATTTTTATGCCCTCTTTGGTAAATTATTATAAATAATCGTACATTTCTCAAGCTCCTGTCTTTCTTAATTCACATAATCCCAAGATAATAATATTCATTCGTGTCAGTACTCGCTTGGTGTTTTCCAGCTAACCACATTGCATCAGTGTTCTCACATTCCATGTACCTAAGACAAAATCCGTACAGGCATTTAAGGAAGATAATTTTCCATTGCTTTCCATGGCAGTGACCATACTGGCTAGTGACCGGAGCCATTGTTTTTATAAAGCGATCCTCTGTCTACAGTCGCGAAACTTGAGACCATAACCAATAGCTATCTGTGGGCTTCTCCGGAGCTCCACCCACCACCTGTTAGATACTTCACGTGACCTTCATAGGGGAATGGTGCGCGGGGGGGGGGGGGGAGAGAGATTAACAGGTACACCTTACCAGAGGATGTCCGTTAGGCTAGCTGGGAAATAAACAGGTACTCCACCTTACCTGGGGGTGTCGGAGTAACAAGCTACGTGGAGGGTATCAAATCTCCTGTCACAATGTTTCAATACTATTCTATAGCCCTGGCTAGGATAGGTCTTTGCTTGCCAACCCTCCTCCGTTCCCTGGACTCACTGTCACTCTCTCTTTCGTCCTCGGGACCTATTCCTTAACGTGTCTTTCTGGCTGATACATAAACAACATGGCAACCGTCAGAATAACTTGAAAGTAATTTTATTAACCTAATAAAGAACACCACAGAAAAACATTAAGGCAGTTAAAACAGATAGTTCTAAACAGACAAAACCGGGACACAGAATTCAGTTCAGACACAGAGCATCATGGCTTTACATCATAGACCAAGCTGTAGTCAAGGTCCGTTCTGTCCACATATCGCTCACCGAATCATAAGTCCTCCTTGCTTTCCCTCCCGGTACGTTGGGCTAACAACAGGTCTCTGTGGAACCAGACTAATGTTCGTGGGAAAATGTCCTGTGATCCCTGGTCACAATGCTAAGTAAAAGTTCCTACAAAGAGAAATAGTTCCTGAGCGGGAATTGGGTAGGTATCCTTCACTGTCTCAGACAAGGATGTGTGGGTCTGATATTTAGGTGGGGTCCAGTCCAGAATACAAACTGACTCGATCCTAGCGTATCGAGATGACTGGCGAGGTGTTGGAAAGACTGATGGTCATTCTTTCGGGCCAGCTGTGGCTCTATCTGGTAGAGATCATACCCTTGGCCTGGTATGGCCTAAAACTTGACATGGCCTCGTCTTCAACATACTTTCTGTGTATAGCCCTGTCGAGACCTTCAGCTCTGTTCTTACTTTCAAAAAGAAAGGACCCTGTAAAAGATAAACAGTTGTGAGAGTCTCCAGCGTAAACTTCTGGTACAGCCGACATGGAGACTCCTAATGGTCTCAGCACATCAGCTGCTATCAACAAAATATATCATATTAATAGATATATATTTCTTTACCCGACCTGCGTGAATTAGCCTGACCTGACAAGAGGTCCTGGATTGTCGGCGTCTTTTCTAGACTAGGCCTTTAGCTTGACGAAGTCTTGTCGTTTGACCCTAGGTACTTTTTGCCTACAAGACTCACTCTCCACACTCATACCAAGCCTTCATTCTTATTGGGCACATTAGTTTCCCGGCCTCTCTCTCACTGGCAAACCCTCTCTTTCACACGACAAAGCTCTTATTGTGTTGTGTGAATAATCAAAGAAGTGTTGTTCCCCATTCCCAGCAAGAATAGGAAAGAAGATACTACCCCTTCCGGCCGCTGCTCTTGTCTGAGCTGTCGCCGCAATGTACCGGCAGTGCCTCACATAACACGTAGATTCAGAGGAGTTCAGGTTCTCTCAGTGAGATAAAGAAGTTTATTTATATCCCCGACATCATCCTATCGACCAGTAACCATTCATTCCACCTGGCCACCCCATCGGCTGACAGACTAAAGAGATAACACAGTGGATAGCCTCTTCCGGCTCAAGAAGATAGATGGGTGGAAACTGTTCCCACGGAGCCCTCCCCCCTTTCCGGCATACTGTATATATATTGTGTTTATATTTCAATGAGAGATGCTACTATGCCGAGTTCAGGCCGTAGGAAGAAAGATAGCACCCGCCCATCTGCTGCCAAGAACAAGCGAAATCATATGGGGAGCTATAATGCTCAGATTCGTTCCCAGGCAATGCCAAGAACAAGACGCTTAGCTAGATTGGCCAACGGTCAACCCACTACCAATATGGCAAGACTGCCGTTGAGCCAATTCGTCTCACCAGTCGAGACAACCAGTTAGCTATATAGACCAAGGTCTAGCAGTATTAAATAAACCCCCCTATTACCTTTCAGTCAACCATCAGCATGCTGCGCTTCATTTGTCGCACTCTTTGAATTGTCAAATAGACATGAGGCAGTCTTCACATCATACTTGATTAAACGGACATTGTTTTCCCCAGAAGTTGAACCCGTGTGTATTTGGTGCAAGGCGCCCTATCGGGTTTTCCCCCAAGACAAGACATATATCTAATCGTTCTATTAAAAAGATCGTGGTGTTAAAGTATCCCAGAGAACTATTTTCCATGGTGATTGAGCGAATACGAGAACTGAGGGTTCCCAAAAGCTGTTTCCCCCTGTTTAACCAAACCCAAAGAAGGCATGAGGACATGGGCCAATGGCGATTTGCCACATAGGCCCCATCTTAAGAAAGTCGAACCCTACGAACTTTCTACTGCCAGAGATTCTGTTCGAATGGCCCCACCCTCACATTCAATCATAGGATGCCGTGATAGAAAATCCGCTCCCACATTCTCCCTTCCGGGGATGTATTCGACCGTGAACTGATACGGTTGTAGGAGCAATGACCATCTCATTAACCTCGCGTTCAGTTTCTTAGAAGTTGCCAAAAAACGTCAGAGGTTGATGGTCAGATTGTACCTTGAACGGTACTCCATACAGATAAGGTTGAAATTTCTGTACCGCCCACACTAGAGCTAGACATTCCCGTTCGACGGTGGAGTAATTCCGTTCCGCGGGTAACAGTTTTCTACTGGCATACGCTACCGGACATAGCACCGTAGGATCATCTCGCCCTTCCTGCAACAGAGTTGCCCCTATCCCTATGTTACCCGCGTCGGTTCTTAGAACAAACGTTTTCTCCAAATTTGGGAGTTGCAGGACTGGCCTATCCACCAAAGCCTGTTTTAGCTTCCCATAAGCTTCTTTAAAGCTCGGGGTTCAGACTATAGGATCTGGCGATCCTTTCTTCAGGGTTTCGGTTAACGGCGCCCCAATTTCGTTGAACCTCGGAATAAATTTCTGGTAACACCCACACAGAGACAAGAAAGACCTAACATCCTTTTTGGATTTAGCACGGGGTGCGAGTCTGACCTTCTCAATATTCTTTTCCTCCGGTAATAGTAAGTCCCAAAATATTCCAAGGATTGATAGCCAATCATGCATTTGGTTGGACGGGCGGTTAACCCTTCCTCTTTTAACCTTGTGAAGATCTGTCCCAAGGACTTCAGGTGATCCCTCAGATTTTCAGACGCGATGAGAATATCATCCATAAACGAGACCACAGAGGGATCCTTTAAAGGCTCTAATAACATTCTCATCATGCGGGTGAACACACTGGATCCAGCTTCCGAAGCATGGTCATCAAGGTACCATTAAACCTCTCTACTTGCCCATTCGACTGAGGGTGGTATGTGCTTGTGTGAATGTGGTTAGTCTGGAAGATACGAAAGACTTCCTCCATCAGCTAACCACAGACCTGAGACCCATTGTCCGTTAGGATCTGGTTTGGAAATCCCAACCGAGTAAAGGTCTCCATCAGTGCATCAGCCACTCGCTTAGAGTCGATTGTGGCCAACGGTATCGCCTCGCCCCACATGGAACAGCAATCCACCATCGTAAGAATATACATATTCCTCTTCCTAGTCCGAGGAAGAGGACCAACCAGATCGATGGACAACTCTCTCGAAAGGAGAGTTCATAATGGGCATGTCGCCCAGGATTACCGGAGCCGTCCAGTGTTTTGGTACCACACGCTGGCAATCTGGGCACGACTTGACGTACCGACACACGTATTCAGTCATCCCTGGCCAGTAGTAATGGCAGGAAATGCGCTGGAGTGTTGCCCCGACACCCATATGTCCACTGAATGAAATGGTGTGTCCCATATGAAGAAGCTGTTCCCGATAGGCCTTAGGAACTACCAGCTGTCCATGCTGGCGTTCCTCCACTCCAGCTCTCCGGTACAGTAACCGATTCTTCATATAATACTGACCCCGTCTTGGTGGGTCAGAACTTTTTGGCAACTGGTTGAAGCAAGGTTGCAAAGTAGCATCCTGGCTTTGAGCAGCTCGTAACTCCCCATGCAAGGGATTCACGATCAAGGCCGGCGTCTGCTCATCTCCCGATTGAGACCTTGTTTGCATTGCCCCTACGTACATGGGTTCTGTTGGGATCCCTAGAAAGACGTAGCGACAACCCATGATCATTGGGAAGATCGGATCGAGCAGAACGGCTGCCTGGATAGTGCCGGTAACATATTTCGATGTGATATCTACCTTCGCAATCGGAAGAGACATCGCTACCGCACTCTTGGTCGCCGTTTGAATCTCAATAGACTCCCCGGTTAGCTGCTCTGGGCTCACTAAGTGTGAAGAAATTACGGTCTCGAACTGCAGACCAGTGTCATAGAGACACTCGACTGGTTGTCCGTTCACAAGTATCGTCTCTACTACTGGTGGTTTCTCTGAATCTTTGTTCTCAAGACCCCTCCCTTCTACCTCCCTGTTAGACCCTTCCCCGGTTTCTACAAGACAGGCAGCATAGTGAGAGTCTTTCTGTTTGCGCCTGCAATCAGCCGTATTGTGTGTGGGAGATTTGCAGTAGGCGCACCACTTTTCACTCCACTTTCTTTTAGGAGATCCAGGTGGACTCTTACCAGAGGGTTTCTTAATTGGAACTTTATCGAAAGGATCCTCCTTCTTGGTGTGGGCTGTTTTAGGGTTCTTCTTCTTTCCAGACCATGTGTCTGGTGGTCGAGGATTGGGTTGTGACAGTTCCCCATTATCCCCATGAGCTAGCACATACCTTTCCGCTAATGTGTTGGCTACGTCTAACCTTTCTGCCCCATTTTCAAGCAATAAGGTTTGCAATGGCTTAGGCATCATCCTCTTCATTTGGTCCACGACCACTAATTCTTCTAAACTTTCATAGTCGTTTGCAAATCCAGCTAATGACATCCACTTCAAAAGGTAAGACTTAAGTCTAACGCTGTAGGCTGCGAACATCTCCCCTGGTTCTCTCTTCGACTTTCTGAACTGCTGTCGGTATGTATGGGCTGTCATCTGGAACCTTTTCAATAATGCTTTTTCCAGGGTCTCATAGTCATTCTCCATACCAGGTGGCAACCTTGAGTAGACCTCGTACGCTGTCCCCCTCAGGCCCTGTGATAGTTTCAAGTTCCATTTCCCACGTTCCAATCCCATAGCCAAAGCCATCGACTGAAATCTGTGAAGATACTAGTCGATCTTATCTTTGTGTTCATCGAACGGGAGCAATGGGAACTTCATTGCCTGGTATGGACCGCCACTAGAAGTTGTTGAGTCAGAGAGAACTGCGCCTCCCACTGCACCCTCGCTTTCCTTGGCAGTTTGAGCTTTCAGCTCCAATTCCCTCATACGGAACTCATGGTCTCTGACTGCCTGCTCTGCCTCCATCATCCTAGCCTCAGCCTCAATTTTCTTAGCTTCGCGCACAGCTTGTCTGAAGTCTCTTTCCACTTCTTGCACATATTTCTGTAACTCCGCCCCATCATAACCCATCTCACGCCCTGTAGCCTGTACTTCAGCAACATTAAATTTAGCTGATGCCATCTTAAACTCAGAGGGTAAGGGAATAGGTAAATGTATATTAATTTCTATCTCAAGTACACAACTGGTTAAATTACACGACCACAACACGTCGTATGTCAGTCAGTCTGTGTCAGGAAGAGTATAGACAATAGCCAGGTACGGTAGGCAGAACCTATTGATAGTAGATAAGAATATCTGTCCCCTATCACTATATCAGCCAGAACTCCATCAGGATTTCAAATATCCTGCGACGTGCCCCCAGAAATTGTAACAAGCTACGTGGAGGGTATCAAATCTCCTATCACAATGTTTCAATACTATTCTATAGCCTTTGCTGGGATAGGTCTTTGCTTGCCAACCCTCCTCCGTTCCCTGGACTCACTGTCACTCTCTCTTTCGACCTCGGGACCTATTCCTTAACGTGTCTTTCTGGCTGATACATAAACAACATGGCAACCGTCAGAATAACTTGAAAGTAATTTTATTAACCTAATAAAGAACAGCACAGGAAAACATTAATGCAGTTAAAACAGATAGTTCTAAACAGACAAAACCGGGACACATAATTCAGTTCAGACACAGAGCATCATGGCTTTAAATCATAGACCAAGCTGTAGTCAAGGTCCGTTCTGTCCACATATCGCTCACCGAATCATAAGTTCTCCTTGCTTTCCCTCCCGGTACGTTGGGCTAACAACAGGTCTCTGTGGAACCAGACTAATGTTCGTGGGAAAATGTCCTGTGATCCCTGGTCACAATGCTAGGTAAAAGTTCCTACAAACGGAAATAGTTCCTGAGCGGGAATTGGGTAGGTATCCTTCACTGTCTCAGACAAGGATGTGTGGGTCTGATATTTAGGTGGGGTCCAGTCCAGAATACAAACTGACTCGATCCTAGCGTATCGAGATGACTGGCGAGATGACACAGCTAGCTGTGGCTCTATCTGGTAGAGATCATACCCTTAGACCTGGTATGGCCCAAAACTTGACATGGCCTCGTCTTCAACATACTTTCTGCGTATAGCCCTGTCGAGACCTTCAGCTCTGTTCTTACTTTCAAAAAGAAAGGACCCTGTAAAGGATAAACAGTTGTGAGAGTCTCCAGCGTAAACTTCTGGTACAGCCGACATGGAGACTCCTAATGGTCTCAGCACATCAGCTGCTATCAACAAAATATATAATATTAATAGATATATATTTCT
Source organism: Cepaea nemoralis (assembly GCA_014155875.1). Lineage (NCBI taxonomy): Eukaryota > Metazoa > Mollusca > Gastropoda > Stylommatophora > Helicidae > Cepaea > Cepaea nemoralis. The sequence continues at coordinate 54,524 of JACEFZ010004157.1, forward strand.
TTACCAGACCTGCGTGAATTAGCCTGACCTGACAAGAGGTCCTGGATTGTCGGCGTCTTTTCTAGACTAGGCCTTTAGCTTGACGAAGTCTTGTCGTTTGACCCTAGGTACTTTTTGCCTACAAGACTCACTCTCCACACTCATACCAAGCCTTTATTCTTATTGGGCACATTCGTTTACCGGTATCTCTCTCACTGGCAAACCCTCTCTTTCACACGACAAAGCTCTTATTGTGTTGTGTGAATAATCAAAGAAGTGTTGTTCCCCATTCCCAGCAAGAATAGGAAAGAAGATACTACCCCTTCCGGCCGCTGCTCTTGTCTGAGCTGCCGCCGCATTGTACCGGCAGTGCCTCACATAACACGTAGATTCAGAGGAGTTCAGGTTCTCTCAGTGAGATAAAGAAGTTTATTTATATCCCCGACATCATCCTATCGACCAGTAACCATTCATTCCACCTGGCCACCCCATCGGCTGACAGACTAAAGAGATAACACAGTGGATAGCCTCTTCCGGCTCAAGAAGATAGATGGGTGGAAACTGTCCCCACGGAGCCCTCCCCCCTTTCCGGCATACTGTATATATATTGTGTTTATATTTCAATGAGAGATGCTACTATGCCGAGTTCAGGCCGTAGGAAGAAAGATAGCACCCGCCCATATGCTGCCAAGAACAAGCGAAATCATATGGGGAGCTATATTGCTCAGATTCGTTCCCAGGCAATGCCAAGAACAAGACGCTTAGCTAGATTGGCCAATGGTCAACCCACTACCAATATGGCAAGACTGCCGTTTAGCCAATTCGTCTCACCAGTCGAGACAACCAGTTAGCTTTATAGACCAAGGTCTAGCAGTATTAAATAAACCCCCCTATTACCTTTCAGTCAACCATCAGCATGCTGCGCTTCATTTGTCGCACTCTTTGAAGTGTCAAATAGACATGAGGCAGTCTACACACCATTCTTGATTAAACGGACATTGTTTTCCCCAGAAGTTGAACCCGTGTGTATTTGGTGCAAGGCGCCCTATCGGGTTTTCCCCCAAGACAAGACATATATCTAATCGTTCTATTAAAAAGATCGTGTTGTTAAAGTATCCCAGAGAACTATCTTCCATGGTGATTGAGCGAATACGAAAACTGAGGGTTCCCGAAAGCTGTTTCCCCCTGTTTACCCAAACCCAAAGAAGGCATGAGGACATGGGACCATTGGCGTTTTGCCACAGTCGGTTAGGCTAGCTGGGAAATAAACATGTACTCCACCTTACCTGAGGGTGTCTGTTAGGCTAGCTGGGAAATAAACAGGTACTCCACCTTACCTGAGGATGTCGGTTAGGCAAGCTGAGGCACATACACAGGTACTCCACCTTACCCGAGGGTGTTCAGTAGCCTACTGGGGAACTAAAAAAAAAGTACTCCACTGGAGTTATTGCACATATTTTTATTGCACAACTAACGCTGGTGTCTGTTGGGCGGCTTATTTTGGCTGAAGACACAATGGTCCGCTGTCCCAGCATTCGCCGTGTGACTTAGACAGGGATGGGGATCATGATGTGGGAGCGAGTGACAGCCATCAGTAATAAAGGGCCCAGTAACAAATAAATAATTGTTCAATACTTATCGAGAAAACAGCTGCAGATGTACTGATACTAAGCTAGTGGAATAGATGTGTAATAGCAAACAAGAAAAGCAGCAGTTACTGACAGACAGATAACTTATACCAATACAGAGGTAGCAATAAAAGAACGATTGATACAAAACATAAACATGGAAGACTGTGAATAGGCATTGAGAACACTGCAACAGGAAATCACCGGGAAAGGAGGGAAATACACACACAGTGCACTAAGACAACAAATGCATAATTAAATAAATAAACAAACTACAGTTGCAATAAGGAATAGACTAGAAAGAAACTTTATCAGAAAGATTTCCGGAATTTAAAACATTCAATAAAATTAAATGAACTATTGCCCTATCAGTCTATTAACGTGTGTAGGAACATGAAACAATAACTGGAATACCAACACCACAGCCTCGGCAACAAGCGAGATTAAGAAAATACACATACACAGCATATGTAACTCGCGAAGCAGAGGATGCCTTTCCGAAGAACAAGTACAAACCAGCAATCTGGGTAGACTAAGACATGAACTGGTTGATAAATTATAAAAGATGGAAATAAAAGTACAATTACGAAAAGTTAAGACTTACAGCGAAGGTTATGGTGTTTCTAGAAAATGAACAAGCACAGATGCACCCCTCACTGCCTACCTAGAGAAAAAGATTGATAAAGCAAACGCAGGCAAACCATCAAAAAGATGTCGTTGGGGGAGGTGGTTTCGGCAGGGTCGGGTTCTATGACTAAGATTTTTCTTAACATGTAATGTCTGCCGATGAAATGATGAGCTGCAAAAAAAATGTAACAGAAGGAGAGGAAAAAAAACAACAACAAAGAACCAGAAGAACGTTCCAGACTGCATACAAAAGCCAAGGAGTACTTAACAGAGACTGTGACTGATGTGTCTGATGAGGGACAGAAAAGTAAACGACCCCGTTTCACACCATGAGGCGTTTAGTGTATGTGGTGTTAGCCACATAGTTGTAGACAATCGGTCAATGCGTACAGTTACAACACCCATCTCCTTCTTTGCAGATGGCCTAGCCATGCTTGACTTCTGAAGAATATATAAATATAGCGAACAATATGAAGCAGCAATGCTTATCGGTGTTAGAAGAATGGGCAAGCACTTGGCTAGAGAATAAACTGAAGAGAAAACCACAAAGCAGAGTCTTTTCAAAGTCCAATCGAACTCGCGGTGTGGTGATCTCTGTCTCAGACTATTGAGCGGGCGACAGCCGTTGGGTAGCTTTTGAAACAAAACACTGCATCCCATCTCGGACCACATAGGGATGTCTGCTTGTTTAAGAGAATCCCACGCTGAACTTCGCAAGCTGCGTGGCGCATGGCTATCATGCTTACCAGCCGACCCAGTGGTCACATATTCGAGGGGATGTTTTATCCACTAATACAAGCTCCCAGGTCGTAAGTAAAGGACCTTCTTAAGCATCCTAGGCACATTCGGCATACGGTGCTAGACCCATTTTATTATAGACCACTCGGCACTCGATGGGTGATGTAGTTAGTATCTCGCCGACCGCCTTTACTTCCCAAGGCATTTCTTGCTGACCGTTTTAGGATTGATCACCTGGCAGCTTTTTGACACTCGACACCGTTGCACACAGTGGAACATGGAGGCGAAAGGATTCTTCTTAATCTGATGAACTAAATACAGAGACCACACTATGTGACAAATGGACAATTTTCAAGTTACTTGAAAGCACATGCGTACATTCTACTAGCGGAGGTATATTGGGAAGCGTGTAGCTTTCTTCTTAGATGAGGTGTAGGTAGTCTCAACACTGATGAGTACTGAACAGTGTAACAATGGCACACCTAAGAGCAGCACTCCTTGGTTCAGACTATAAATTCAGGCTTGTTCTACACTGGATGTCATCCTATTACCTTATATACACCTGACAATGAGAAGAGGAGGAGAAGAAGAAGAAGAAGAAGAAGAAGAAGAAGAAGAAGAAGAAGAAGGAGGAGAAGGAGGAGGAGGAGGAGGAGAGGAAGAAGGAAGAAGAAGAAGAAGAAGAAGAAGAAGAAGAAGAAGAAGAAGAAGAAGAAGAAGAAGAAGAAGAAGAAGGAACGGGGATGAAGTCGTGCTAGCAGTAACTGTGGTGGTAGTGTGGTTGGAGTAGTAGTTGTAGTAATAGTAGTAGTAGTAATAGTAGTAGTAATAGTAGTATCCAGCACCAGCAACATAAGTAATAGTAGTAGTAGTAGTAGTAGTAGTAGTAGTAGTAGTAGTAGTAGTAGTAGTAACATAGTAGTAGTAGTAGTAGTAGTAGTAGTAGTAGTAGTAGTAGTAGTAGTAGTAGTAGTAGTAGTAGTAACATAGTAGTAGTAGTAGTAGTAGTAGTAGTAGTAGTAGTAGTAGTAGTAGTAGTAGTAGTAGTAGTAGTAGTAGTAGTAGTAGTAGTAGTAGTAGTAGTAGTAGTAGTAGTAGTAGTAACATAGTAGTAGTAGTAGTAGTAGTAGTAGTAGTAGTAGTAGTAGTAGTAGTAGTAGTAGTAGTAGTAGTAGCCAGCACTTGTAACAGCAGTAATATTAGTAGTAGTAGTAGTAGTAGTAGTAGTAGTAGTAGTAGTAGTAGTAGTAGTAGTAGTAGTAGTAGTAGTAGTAGTAGTAGTAGTAACATAGTAGTAGTAGTAGTAGTAGTAGTAGTAGTAGTAGTAGTAACATAGTAGTAGTAGTAGTAGTAGTAGTAGTAGTAGTAACATAGTAGTAGTAGTAGTAGTAGTAGTAGTAGTAGTAACATAGTAGTAGTAGTAGTAGTAGTAGTAGTAGTAGTAACATAGTAGTAGTAGTAGTAGTAGTAGTAGTAGTAACATAGTAGTAGTAGTAGTAGTAGTAGTAGTAGTAGTAGTAGTAGTAGTAGTAGTAGTAGTAGTAGTAGTAGTAGTAGTAACATAGTAGTAGTAGTAGTAGTAGTAGTAGTAGTAGTAGTAACATAGTAGTAGTAGTAGTAGTAGTAGTAGTAGTAGTAGTAACATAGTAGTAGTAGTAGTAGTAGTAGTAGTAGTAGTAGTAGTAGTAGTAGTAGTAGTAGTAGTAGTAGTAGTAGTAGTAACATAGTAGTAGTAGTAGTAGTAGTAGTAGTAGTAGTAACATAGTAGTAGTAGTAGTAGTAGTAGTAGTAGTAGTAGTAACATAGTAGTAGTAGTAGTAGTAGTAGTAGTAGTAGTAACATAGTAGTAGTAGTAGTAGTAGTAGTAGTAGTAGTAACATAGTAGTAGTAGTAGTAGTAGTAGTAGTAGTAGTAGTAGTAGTAGTAGTAGTAGTAGTAGTAGTAGTAGTAGTAGTAGTAGTAGTAGTAGTAGTAGTAGTAGTAGTAGTAGTAGTAGTAGTAGTAGTAGTAGTAACATAGTAGTAGTAGTAGTAGTAGTAGTAGTAGTAGTAGTAGTAGTAGTAGTAGTAGTAGTAGCCAGCACTTGTAACAGCAGTAATATTAGTAGTAGTAGAAGTAGTATTAGCAATATGAGTAGATCAGGAGCATGCAGCATCAATAGCAGCAGCAGCAGTAGGAGTAATAGTAGTAGTTGGAATTGGTGTTGCTGTCTTGCAGCTGTCAAATGCATACTTAATAAGGAGAGGGACATAAAAAAAGAGTGGGTCACCTTACAAGCGACACGGCTGTCGAATGTTCTCATGGTTAAGACAACCCCTGCAAATGCAGTTCTTACTAATTAAAGAAAAAAGAAGCCTAGGGACGATGAGAATGTCCATGTTCCCGCCTCCTGGTTTGCAAATCCACTTAAATCAGAGAAATTATTTTTACAAAGTGAGATTTTCACAGACTCTTTTTGCACCTGCCAGGTTCCGTGCGAAAGTTGCTATAGCAAAAACCGCGAGTACACGGACGGCAGTTTGTAAGTAAATTATGACGCTAGGGGGCAGTGTAATGAGCTTCCGCGGCGCTACCCCCGCGTGAAATACATACGCATTGAGTGTAGAGGCAACCAAGCGACAAGGTAGGGCTTGTGAAAATCCGTTCTTCTCAGAGACGTTATGTGAAAATGATGAAGAGGGTGTTAGTGTGTTTATGCTTGTTGTTCAGTGTAGGTTTTGAGCGTTGTAAACGTCTCGGAAAGTGTTTGAAATCCACCGAGAGACTCCGCTTTACAGACATCGTCTTAGTGCCCGGGGGATTTGACGGGAATTCCCCGTTGACGAATATAGCCTGCAAGAGAAATAAAACTTGAGAAAGCGAGCGAATGATCTTCTCTGATGTGCCTTTTTTTGAAGGAGAGCTGCTTGTGGGAATTGATCCTACACTTCTGGGCCACTAGTTTTCAGAACGACGAGCGTGTAAAACGAAGACAAGCTTGTAAACGCTTCATGCATCCTTCGGAGTCTCAATTCGGATGGTTAAATACAATTCGTGAGGTCACCAAGAGCGCATTGGCTCAAAGTGAGTTGATAGTTGAAGTTGATAAACACCTTCTAATAGTTGATGTTATCACAGTTGGGCGACCTCTACCAGATAAATCCCGCAATGGGATTGCTTCCTAGGGCAACAGAACATCAGCCTCAGTTATACATGTCTACCAGGATGCGATCAGACTCTATCAGAAAACAAATCGGGCATGCTACAGCGATCATCGTAGCCCAGAACGGATATTTAAGTAAAGAATGTCACGTGTTTCACTTCCCTATTTGCTATTTACTGGCAGTTGCCTTTTTACAGGCATTTTCGTTACAGGAATACAAATACACAGGTGTACAGATTCTACATTCACAAGGCAGGCGAGGCGACCACAGAAAACCTCACCCTCTAACATTTAAGTATGTGTTTGAGCCTGAAGACCCATTCTATGACATGTTATCTGCAATATGGTGAAAGAGAGAGAGAGAGAGAGAGAGAGAGAGAGAGAGAGAGAGAGAGAGAGAGAGCGCCAGCAGACAGAGAGACAGACATAGACAGATACTGACATACATACACAGACAGACAAACAGACTATATATATATATCGAGAGAGAGAGAGAGAGAGAGAGAGAGAGAGAGAGCGAGAGAGAGAGAGAGAGAGAGAGAGAGAGAGAGAGAGAGAGAGACGGACAAACAGGACAGAAACTGATTCATAATCTCCTCTTCAAAGAGGATACGAACAAACGACGGTCGAGTTGGTGGGCAAGTAAGCGAGCCACTGTGACACATCGGCGTATGTCAACTGAGAAAACTGTAGAGAAGAGCTGGCATCTACATCGATGGATGACGAGAGGGACTCCTCGTGAAACATCAAACTGAAGAGTGACAAGGAGAAAGGGTAAGATTTCCTCAGACCATGTTTTCTGCAGAAATACACAGATGATTCACATACCCGCCAAGGTGCTATACAAAGTAGTCCTCATAGTTTAGTTTAGTTTACTCGACGGATCAACATTACGGCACACTGGTGTAACACATAAGTGCTCCGTTCTTCTCCTAACTCACACCCGAGTGCGGAGAATCTCAGCTCAGTGCGCGAACTCCGTAGCACCAGCGAAATATTATACAAGAGAAAATGGATCAATTCCTTGTATCTGAAAGAAATGTCAAGTATTCATTGCGATGCAACAAGTACAATGGCCCAGGACATGGCGGTGGATATTTACACCACATCATGCTGCTGGGTGGATTGCATTTTTAGGCATTTCGTTGTTACTAGGCAGACTATCAAGGAAACAGAGGGCTTCTTACATGGTTATCTGAGAACAATGCGAAAATTCTGGAAAATCTACATTTAGCAGTGGCAGAATCTTTACAGAAATGTGTTTCCTGAGACAACTGTTGCGAATTCCTTGGACTGCCAAAGTAACTAACAACGAATGCTTGAAAGAGGCTAATGAAACTAGAACATTATATACAACAATAAGAAAGAGACAAACAGCTTTTTTTCAGTCATGTGATTAAAAGAGAGGCATTGGGAAACGTCGTAACAACTGGAAAGAATCGACGGGAGAGAGGCAGAGCCAGGCCAAGAGAAATTATGCTGGATGGATTGAGACGTGGCATGGAGGAATATCAACAGCGGAATTTATCCAGGAAACGAAAGACAGAGATTTGTGGAGAGTCATGAACGCCTACATGGCACTTGATGATGATGAGAATCTTCGCCGTGCTAAATGTTTATGACACATTCCTGGCAAAATTGGGGTTAGGGGGATGCTTTTCTGGAGAGTACACGATTCTTACAGACACTATTAACAGCTGGAGGTCATTGAAGGCAACAACGGTGAACAATGTTGGAACATTTGCATTTGACATATAAAAGGCGGGGCGGCGGGGGGGGGGGGGGGGGGGTTCGAAACTAGCAGTAGACGGAGAAGCAATCAATGACCATCACAGCAAACGGGGAGATACTGGATCAACAGCAAGTTTCTCCTATCCTGGACATGTAATAACAGGTAAGGGTAGAAGTGAAACAGATGTCAACAATATAAAAGGAATGGCCAAACATGCTCGCTTTATTCTAATCATACACGCCGAATTGATTACAGACGTGTCCCGTCCAGAACAAGGAAACAGATGAGTTGCTTATACATATCATGGTACCTCGAGTTACAAACTTAATTCGTTCCAGAACTCGGTTCGTAACCCGAAATGTTCGTAACCCGAAACATTGAAATCAATTAAATAAAGACAATCCGTTTCAAGATGAAAGGGTCGTTCTTTTTTTATTAACATTCGGTCGTTTACCTGACAAAATGCAAAGAATACGTGCACTTCACGTTTTAAATAAAGAGAAAGAAAACAACTAAATGAATTAAATGTAAAATAAAAACAGATTTAGTCTATCTTTATTACCAAAAAAATTATCATGGGAAATTTGTCAATTTCTTTGTTATTCTTAATCATTAGTTTCAGGAGTTTCTTGTCGCTGTATCTTGGCAGCCGACTGGGAATTTTTCTGCACCAAGAAACTATCATTGAAAATTTGTCTCTTCCTTTGCTGGAGAATCTTTCGGAAGTGGGCCATCGTGTTATCATCCATCAGGTTTACTGATCTTTTAGCAACAAGTTTGTTTGGATGATGGTTCACAATGAAGTCTTCGACGTCTGTCCACTTGCTGCAAATTTCTGTAATCCTGGCAATTGAAACGGTCACTGACTCCTCATATTGGACATTTGCATTTGACATATAAATTGACATCCTTTAATGTCTTTAGCTGTTCATTCTGAAGATCCACAAGCTCATCTGTAGTACTGTTTGTACTGTACGCGATCGCTTGTCTCCAACGTTACACCTTGCTCTCTCTCTCTCTCGCGCTCTCTCTCTCTTTCTCTCTCTCTCTCTCGCCTTCGTTCGTAACTCGAGGCACTGTTCGTCGCCCGAGACATAAAATTTTTCGAAGCTGTTGTTCGTAACCTGAATTGTTCGTGACCTGAGGAGTTCGTAACCCGAGGTATCACCCGAGGTATATATATATATATATATATATATATATATATATATATATATATATATATATATATATATATATATATATATATATATATATATATGCCGGCTTCGTGGCTTAGAGGTTATGACTTTTCTCCGTAATCTCGTATACTCTCGTCGGTGACGTTATGACGGTGAGAATCAGCAGTGGTTCGAATCGCATCGGTAACTTACGGGGTATGTGAGCCGGCCGCTCAGAAAGCAATGGCAAACTACTGAGCGTAATCTTGCCAAGAAATCAACACAAGCTGAAAGATGATGGTGTTGACAGCGATGTCCTGTAAAGGATATGAAAAAAAATAAATATATATATATATATATATATATATATATATATAATATATATATATATATATATATATATATATATATATATATATATCTGCATTCTCCAATGCTTGTTCTGAATTTGGTTTAACAATTAGCAAAAAGAAGACACAGATTATGTCACAAGGTGCACATGGGGTACCATCAATCTTTATTGACGACGCCGAACTAGAGATAGTAGACCACTTTACATATCTAGGATCAGTGGTAAATAGCAAATTATCCCTAGATCAGGAAATCAACATCCGGATTGGTAAGGCAGCAACAACAATGAACAGGTTAAGAAAAAGAGTCTGGGAGAACAGGAAGCTTACTGCCAAAACAAAAGTCCTTGTCTATCAAGCCTGTGTCCTTAGTACTCTTCTCTATGGCAGTGAAACCTGGACAACTTACTCACACCAAGAGAAAAATTTAAACAGCTTTCATATGCGGTGTCTGCGAAGAATTCTTGGTATTAAGTGGCAAGACAAATCACAAATACTGAAGTATTGGAAAGATCAGGTTGTGTGACAGTTTATTCCATGCTCAGTCTTCGTAGACTTAGATGGATAGGACATCTTAGGAGGATGGATGATGGTAGAATACCAAAGGATATCTTTTTTGGTGAATTACAGATGGGTAAGAGATCTCAGGGTCGGCCTCTACTACGATACAAAGATGTGTGTAAGCGGGACATGATTGATACAGGCATTGATAATGCACATTGGGAGCAAGTCGCCGCTGAACGTGTTGCGTGGAGGGCAAATATCAGAAATGGAATAAAGTCAAAGGAGAAAATTATTGCAGAAAAGTCACACACCAAGCGGTTTGAGACGTAAGATGGTGCATGATGGTGGAAATGACCACATGTTCACATGCACCCACTGTGAACGGACATTTACAGCGCAAATTGGCCTTATCAGTCACACTCGCTACCGCCATAGTTAAAAGTTATTATGCCTTTTTAGAGCACAAACTATCGTCTGTCAAGACGGCAAGGTGCCAATGAATATATATATATATATATATATAGAGAGAGAGAGAGAGAGAGAGAGAGAGAAAGGGGGGGGGGGAAGATTCATATGTTTATATATTTTTCATGCAGTTGTATCGATGCGTTTTTGTTGTTTCTGTGCTGACGAAGGCTTTGGCCGTAAGTGTTTTTTTTTTTTTAATTCTGATGTGTTTTAGTGACGATTAATGTCTATTTCTCGTGTGTGTGTGTATGTGTGTGTGTGTGTGTGTGTGTGTGTGTGTGTGTGTTTGAGAGAAAGAGAAGAGAAAGAGAGAGCGAGAGAGAGAGAGAGAGAGAGAACGAGAGAGAGAGAGAGAGACAGAGAGAGAGACAGAGAGAGAGAGAGAGACAGAGAGAGATTTGTTTAGAGAGATGAAGTTTGAAAATGAAAATTGTCAAATGTTATGTTCAGCACTACTAAATTGTGCAGAATCCTGGCCGATGAACAAGCAGAAAAAGGTTGAGCAGAGACTCTGCAGATGTGGATATACAGAAGAATAACAATTAAATAGAGAGGTTCTAGAAAAGCTACAGATGAAAAGATAGTTGATGAAGTAAATAAACAAGAGCAAGTGAAATATATCGGCCACTTAAAAGACATTTTAAACAAGTATGTTGCATATCTTTTAAAGGACGTCGTATTCAACTTCAGCAGTTGTGGCTGTTTCTGATCTCATGGCCTCTTCAGTAGCTTGCCATTGATTTCTGAACGACCGGCACTCATACCATTTTATAAATACCCAACGCGACTCGGTCTGTTACCAAATCGCCCGCAACTGTGTTTTGAATGCGGTTATTCTGGATTACTCTAAAAACATAACTCTTTTAAAAGTCATACTGGAGGGGAAGGTTGAAGCAAGCGAGCAAGAGGTAGACAAAGATACAAGTGGGAAGACAGCATCAAGAGATGGACAAACAGTAGTCTGACCGATGTACAATCAAGGCGAGACACAGTGTTGGAGATCCACTGCAGTGAACCTTCACTGTGGAGTCGGCACCTTATCGATTGGTTCTGGACTGGGTCGAATTGAGAAACCAGGTCAATTATTATAAACAAAATGACTACCACCTCGATGGAGATATGATCACAAAAAGACCTAGACTGTAAACATGGCATGCTAACACACGCAACGCCACCCACACATGCACGCACACACACACACACACACAAACACACACACACACAAACACACACTCACACACACGCACACAAACACACACTCACACACACAAACACAAACACACTCACACGCACACAAACACCACACAAACATATGCATGCATATAGCTACATTTAACAACTTGTAATGGTGGTTCCCTATTTATGACCTAGTCAACATTAACAATGTGAGAGTTATACACTTAACCTCCGTACACGTTTTCCTTTTTCCCTTACTCTCGTGGATGATGGAGGAGTAGATGAAACATCAAAAGATGTATATTCAAAGAAAGAACGACCATACCAATATGCTTTAATTCGTTTCTCTCACAGCAATGAAACTTCACCATGTATATGTTCATAGAAATCTGAGGGAAACCGGAGAGGTATGCGGGCGTCAAATCAATATCCCAGTCACTGGTGGGCGGTTAACGAAGTTCTGGTCAGATTAATGTATATACCACAACACACATCGCCTACATCTGAGAGGGGGTCAAAGGTCGGGTAGGTTGCGGAGTGTGGGAGAAGTCTGGGATTTAAACCCGGTCTTAACAATTAATCTATCTATCTATCTACCTACCTACCTACCTTCCTATCTATCTATCTATCTATCTATCTATCTATCTATCTATCTATCTATCTATCTATCTATCTATCTATCTATCTATCTATCTATCTATCTATCTATCTACCTCCCTCCCTGCCTGCCTGCCTGCCTGTCTGTCTGTCTGTCTGTCTGTCTGTCTGTCTGTCTAGTTATGTTAGGGTTATTAGTCATACCGTAAAGGATGGTGTCGTTAATACTCATCTATTAGGGATATAAGTCATACCGTAAAGGATGGTGTCGTTAATTCTCATCTTGGGGATATAAGACTTGCATTACATGATGGACCGGTTAGCGGGGTAGGGGTATCCCCTATCAAAGGAGATGTAAGACGCCTCCTTTCCTCCGTTAGTCTACGGGACACCCTTGGGCAAGGTGGAGTACCCGTTTAGCCCCCCGATCAGGGTTACGTGAAGCCATGGAAGCAGGTGGTGGATGGAGTGTGAGAGCAGCCGACAGATTGTTGTTGGTTATGGTCTTGCACTCTGCGGCGATAGGCAGATGATCTCATCAGTAGAGACAATGGCTATGGCCACCGACTAATACAGTCACTGCCCAGAAGGAAAGCAATGGCAAACTACCTTCTGCAAAACTTGCCAAGAAATCATAGCAACCATGAAAGAAAACATAATAAGAAAGAGATCTGTGGAGAGACTCCCAGGCCAGGCAGATCAGATAACACTGGGGAAGAGTGTGACACAGGGACCAGTACTAGTAATCGTGATGACGGAGTTAATCCTGACTGTGTTACCAAGGAAATCCCCTGTGTCAGACTAAGAAACAGAGTGAGAATAGCAACGTGGAATGTGAGAAGTCTGTATGAGAGAAAGCTTAAAGTAGTGTGTGATGAGATAGAGAGGTTGAACATTCAAATTTTAGGAATTAGTGAACATCGCTGGAGCGGCAAGGGACATTTTACAACTGAAAATGGAAGTATTTTCATTTATTCTGGTAGAGACGCCGGAGGCCAGAGGGGAGTGGCATTTTGTTTAGATAAGACAACTGCAAAATCTTTAATGGGATATAATCCAGTTAGTGATAGAATCCTCACTATTAGACTTAAAGGTCGTCTGAAAAACACAACTCTCATACAGATATATGCACCTACTTCAACAGCAGAGGAGGACGAAATTGAAGATTTTTACAACACACTACAAGACACATTAGATAAGATTGGTCACAATGATATAACAATAATAATGGGAGATTTTAATGCAAAAGTTGGTGCAGGAAGAGCTGAAAATGAGAGACACGTTTTAGGAAAATTTGGATTAGGAAATAAAAATGATGCAGGTGACAAATTAATTGAACACGCTTTTTAAACAACATCCAAGAAGACTCTTCACATGGAAGTCTCCAGACAATATTACAAAAAATCAGATAGATTATATTTTAATACAAAGAAGATGGAGATCAAGCATAACATCTGCAAAAACCCTACGCAGTGCAGACTGTGATACAGATCATCAGTTATTAGAAGCAGATCTGAAATTAAAATTCAAAAAGCTTATCCGAGGACCAAGGCTACTTGGTTTTGATCTCACAAAAATACCGGATGCATACACTGTAGAAGTTAGGAATCGCTTTGGGGTCTTGATGTCTGTACAAGAAGAAATGACACCTGATGAACTGGCAGTACAAGCTAGAGATATCTTGATAACTGCAGCCAAAGATTTAATTCCGACCAAGAAAAAGCAACTTAAGCCATGGATTACATCAGACACATTAGAATTAAAAAAATAACGAAGGGAACTTAAACAGAAAGGAGGCGAATCCGATAACAGCAGGATGAAGTATAAATCTTTAACTCGAGAAATAAGAAAGACCACAAGAATGGACAAAAATCAATATATACAAGATTGCTGTACCAGAATAGAGCAATATCATAAGACTGGAAGAGATTATGAAATCTTCAAAGAAATGAAGTTATTGACAAGAAATGTTCAACCTCAATTGAATGTTATCTGTGACAAGATGGGAAATACCTTAACAGAATCTAGACAAATTCTAGAAAGATAGCGGGAGTACTGCAGTGGAATGTATGATATGAGTGACAGTGAGGATATGAATGAGATACATGAACCAATGGCAGCAGAGACAGAACCTGAACCCTCGTTAGATGAAATTGCTTGGTCTATAAAGTTCCTGAAGAATGGTAAATCACCTGGATGTGATGAGATACCAGCTGAACTAATTAAGCGGGAGGAGAAGAAAGCATACACAATATATCATGCATTATGTACAAAGATTTGGAAATATGGTATATGGCCAAAAGATTGGAAGAGAACTATCTTCGTTCCAATACCAAAAAAGGGCAACCTGAAATTATGCACCAACTATAGAACTGTTGCCCTGATCAGTCATGCAAGTAAAATTCTACTAAAAGTCATAATGGGAAGACTTCGTAAGAAAATGGAAGAAGAGATTAACGTAGTTCATGCTGGATTTAGACAAGGAAGAGGCCCAAGAGATCACATATTCAACATGCGTTTAATAATAGAGAAGTGCAGAGAATTTAATGTAAACCTATTCTCATGTTTTGTGGATTATTCAAAAGCATTTGGCTGTGTACAACATCAGAAACTTTTGGAAATCATGAGGAATATGGGCTTTCCAGTCACATTTAGTACAACTCATAAAAATGCTCTATCTAGACCAACAAGCAGCAGTTAGAATAGATGGCGAGGCATCAGATTGGTTTGACATCAAGCAAGGAGTCCGTCAGGGCTGCGTGCTGCCACCCTATTTGTTTAACCTGTACGAAGAAAATATAATGAGAAATGTAAGAGATGATATAAACAGGGAGCTATATGATGCCCTAAATATTGGCGGTCATGACATACCGGAGATTCGATATGCTGATGATACAGTATTACTATCCACAACACAGAATGCATAGAAAACCTAATAGCTTCAACTCAATTGAATAGTGAAAATCACAACTTATATCTTAACATAGCAAAAACAAAGATAATGCATACAGCTAAAACGACTATGGAGAAAGAAATATACATTAATGGTGAAAAATTGGCGGTAGTGGAAAATTTTGAATATCTTGGTTCATTGATTACCAACAACGGTGACACAATGAAAGAAATTAAACGGCGACTATCAATTGCTCTTCAAAGACTACAACAGCTGAATAAATTATGGAGTGGGACAGATGTGAATCTACAACAATGGCCAGACTGCGAGAGCAGCAAATTAAAAGAGGGGTGGCCAAACAAGAACACTACGCAGGAAGCCAAAGAAGATTGATAAACCAACACAGAACTGGCGTCGTTAGCCGCTACACACTGCGGGATTTGCTGAGGAGGGATCCGAGCACTTATAGACTGAATGGTTCGATGTGCAATGAGGATGATCTGTCGACTAACTAACTAACTAACTAGATAGAACTACAAAAATTAGATTTTTAAGAGCATGCATCTTTCCCATTGCAACATACGCCTGTGAGACATGGACACTTACTAAACAAGCTGAACAGCGCATAAACGCCTTTGAATATAAATGTTATAGACGAGTTCTAAGAATATCGTGGGTAAAGAAAAGAACAAATGCATCCATACTTCAAGAGTTGAATATTGAAGAAGGTTGGCTATTAAAGACGATAAAACAAAGAAAATTGAAATATTTTGGTCACTTGAAACGTCACGAAAGTTTGGAGAGAACAATAATGGAGGGGTATATGCCTGGGAAGAGAGGAAGAGGAAGGCCAAAGAGAAGATGGGTGCAGGATGTGGCGGATGATCTCCAGATGGGTGTATCAGACGCAGGACATCTTGCTTATGATCGAGAGGTTTTCCGGAAGGTTGTTATGGGAGCGAGGTTCTGCAAAGGACATGCTACTGAATGAATGAATGAATGAATGAATTACATGATGGTGTCGTTAATTTTCATCTATTAGAGATATAAGTCATGCAATAAATGTTGGTGTCGTTTATTCTCATCTGTTAGAGATATAAGTCATACAGTAAATTATGGTGTCCTTAATTCTCATTTACTGGGAATATAAGTCATGCATTACATGATGGTGTTGTTAATTCTGATCAATTTGGGATATATGTCATATAATAAATAATGGTATCGTTAATTCTCATATATTAGGGACATAAGTCATACAGTAAATGTTGGTGACGTTAATTCTCATCTTTTATTGATATAAGTCGTGCATTACATGAAGGTGTCGTTAATTCTCATCTGTTAGGGATATAAGTCATACAGTACATGATGGTGTCCTTAATTCTCATCTATTAGGGATATAAGTCATACAGTAAATGATAGTGTCCGTAATTCTCATCTATTAGGGATATAAGTCATACAATTAATGATGGTGTCGTTAATTTCCATCTGTTAGGGATATAAGTCATGCATTACATGATGGTGTCGTTAATTCTCATTTATTGGGAATATAAGTCATGAATTAGATGATTGTGTCGTTAATTTTCATCTTTTATGGATATAAGTCATACAGTAAATGATAATGCCTTTAATTCTCATCTTTTAGGGATATAAGTCATGCATTACATGATGACGTCGTCAATTCTTATCTATAAGGGATATAAGTCATACGGTAAATGATGGTGTCGTTAATACTCATCTCTTATTTATATAAGTCACCCATTACATGCTGGTGTCGTTAATTCTCATCTATTAGGGATATAAGTCATACAGTAAATAATGGAGTCGTTAATTTTTATCTATTGGTGATATAAGTCATACTCTTAATGTTGGTGTAGGGAATTCGCATATATTAGGGATATAAGTCATGCATTAAATGATGGTGTCGTTAATTGTCGTCTATTAGGAACATAATTCATACAATAATTGATGGTGTCGGTAATTCTCATCTGTTAGGGATATAAGTCATACATTAAATTATGGTTTTGTTAATTCTCATCTATTAGGGATATACTTCATACAGTAAATGATGGTGTCGTTAATTTTCATCTCTTTGGAATATAAGTCATGCATTACATGATTGTGTCATTAATTATCATCTCTTATGAATGTACGAAATACAGTAAATTATGGTGTCGTTAATTCTCATTTACTAGGAATATAAGTCATGCATTAGATGATGGTGTCATTAATTTTCATCTATTAGAGATATAAGTCATACAGTAAATAACGGTATCGTTGATTCTCATCTATTAGGGATATAAGTCATACAGTAAATGATGGTGTCGCTAATTCTCATCTATTTGAGATGTAAGTCGTACCGTAGATTATGGTGCCGTAATGCTCATCTTTTATTGATATAAGACATGCGTAAATGATGGTGTCGTTAATTCTCGTATATTAAAGATATAAGACATAGAGTAAATGATGGTGTCGTTAAATCCCATATATTAAGGATATAAGTCATAGAGTAAATGATGGTGTCGTTAAATCCCATATATTAAGGATATAAGTCATACTGTAAATGATGATTCGTTAATTGTCATCTATTAAGGATATAAGTCAGGCAGTAAATGATGATGTCGTTAATTCTCATCTATCAGAGATATTATTCATACATTAAATGATGGTGTCGTTAAATCTACTCCAGACTCAGCTACCCGTGAGCTTCAGTTACTACACACTTAAGGTAAGTAAAATAAAGAACCTATGTCAGACGCTTTGAGGCGTATTGAATATATGGTGCTTGCTCGATACATAATTTCTAGCCAAACTGGCAATATTCTTGGTGTGGTCAATGTCTCATTGGTCGCTTTAAAATCCAATCCAATTGTATTTATCAGTTTACAATGCAGGTGCTAGTCTAACTATATCGGCAGAACAGAGAAGCAGTTAAACAACAGGTTGTCAAACACATACCCAAATGGACTGACAGAATAATAAACAAAGACGCTGGGAACCTGGCCTAGCCGACACACCACAAACCTCCTACGTCATCGATTAGACGGTCCATTTTGGAAACCGGTCTCATGGTTGATAGGGACTGTATTTCGCGTGTTGTTTAACATACGAAATAGTCTCATTTTTAAGATGCCATTAGCGATCACCATTAATCTGCATAAACCAGTATTGTGCAAACATAAAGACATCATCTCATCTCATCATGTTCCTCTTGTACCTTGCGGTGTCGAGGTGAAGTATAAACTAAAATGCATTTCTCTCTCTTGGCGCGTCATTCATTGCTGTTATGATTTTTACTTGCAACTATTTACTCCTGTATATTCCTTCTATTAGTGAAATGTGTGGAGCGAGGAAGTAGACAAGAATAGCCAGAGAGAGAGAGAGAGAGAGAGAGAGAGAGAGAGAGAGAGAGAGAGAGAGAGAGAGAGAGAGAGACAGAGCGAGAGAGAGAGAGAGAGAGAGTGGTAGGGAGAGAGAGGAGAAGAGAGACTGGAAATATAAACATTGAGAGGGAGTGAGGGAGAGAAAGGTAGTGAGACAAACAGACAGAGACAGTACACTTAAATACAGAACAAGACAAACAGAGCGCAACACATACACAAACACACTCATACACAGAGAAGGGAAAGAGAGAGAGAGAGAGAGAGAGAGAGAGAGAGAGAGAGAGAGAGACAGAGAGACAGAGAGACAGAGAGAGACAGAGAGAGAAGAGTGACAGATAGACAAAGAGTATAGAAAAGCAGAGCAAGGTAAAAGTAGAAGGAAACATACACACGCACACACACACACACACACACACACACACACACACACGCTAACAAACAAACAAACACGGAGAGAGAGGAGAGAGAGAGAGAGAGAGAGAGAGAGAGAGAGAGAGAGAGAGAGAGAGAGAGAAAGAGAGAGAGATGTTAACAATGTGAGAAATTAGAACTATTGAGACCGTTTCTACTCATAATTAGTTGACAAATGAGGCAGACAAGACCATTAAAGAACATTCACAATCACCTGGCGTCACATAGCCTCGCGCACGGGCCATCTACCTTCACTGGTGACGTACATAACTGTGATTTAATTATATAACGGACAACGAGGGCAGATAACAGTGATATTTCTACCAACAAGGTCTTATCAAGAACAGATACAAGGGTCAAGAAACATTATCAGGCGCTGCAAACGGCAACAAAACTACGACATAGAAATGTGAGAGGAAAATATATCAAAAATTGTTGTTGCGGTATCAAAGATATCACTATTTGTTGTTGTGGTATCAAAGATATCACTATTTGTTGTTGCGGTGTCAAAGAAACCAATCTTTGTTGTTGCGGTGTCAAAGATATCAATATTTGTTGTTGAGGTGTCAAAGATATCAATGTTTGTTGTTGTGGTACTAAACATATCAATATTTGTTGTTGCGGTATCACGCATATCAATGTTTGTTATTGTGGTATCAAACATATCAATGTTTGTTATTGTGATATCAAACATATCAATGTATGTTATTGTGGTATCAAACATATCAATGTATGTTATTGTGGTATCATACATATCAAATTTTGTTATTGTGGTATCAAACATATCAATATTTGTTATTGTGGTATCAAACATATCATTTGTTATTATTGTGGTATCAAACATATCAATGATTGTTATTGTGGTATCAAACATATCAATATTTGTTATTATGGTATCAAACATATCAATGTTTGTTATTGTGATATCAAAAATATCAATGTTTGTTATTGCGGTATCAAAGATATCAATGTTTGTTATTGTGGTATCAAACATATCAATGTTTGTTATTGTGATATCAAACATATCAATGTATGTTATTGTGGTATCAAACATATCAATGTTTGTTATTGTGGTATCAAACATATCAATTGTTATTATTGTGGTATCAAACATATCAATGTTTGTTATTGTAGTATCAAACATATCAATATTTGTTATTGTGGTATCAAACATATCAATGTTTGTTATTGTGATATCAAAAATATCACTGTTTGTTGTTGTGGTATCAAACATATCAATGTATGTTATTGTGATATCAAACATATCATTGTATGTTATTGTGGTATCAAACATATTAATGTTTGTTGTTGCGGTACTAAACATATCAATATTTGTTGTTGCGGTATCAAGCATTTCAATATTTGTTGTTGCGGTATCAAACATATCAATATTTGTTGTTGCGGTATCAAACATATCAATATTTGTTATTGTGGTATCAAACATATCAATATTTGTTAATGAGGTTTCAAGCATATCAATGTTTGTTATTGTGATATCAAACATATCAATGTTTGTTATTGTGGTATCAAACATATCAATATTTGTTATTGTGGTATCAAACATATTAATGTTTGTTGTTGCAGTATTAAACATATCAATATTTGTTGTTGCGGTATCAAACATATCAATGCATGTTATTGTGGTATAAAACATATCAATGTTTGTTATTGTGGTATCAAACATATCAATGTTTGTTATTGTGATATCAAACATGTCAATATTTGTTATTGTGGTATCAAACATATTAATGTTTTTTGTTGCAGTATCAAACATATCAATGTTTGTTGTTGCGGTATCAAACATATCAATGTATGTTATTGTGGTATCAAACATATCAATGTATGTTATTGTGGTATCAAACATATCAATGTTTGTTATTGTGATATCAAACATATCAATGTATGTTATTGTGGTATCAAACATATCAATGTTTGTTATTGTGGTATCAAACATATTAATATTTGTTATTGTGGTATCAAACATATTAACGTTTGTTGTTGCAGTATCAAACATATCAATATTTGTTGTTGCGGTATCAAACATATCAATGTATGTTATTGTGGTATCAAACATATCAATGTATGTTATTGTGGTATCAAACATATCAATGATTGTTATTGTGATATCAAACATATCAATGTATGTTATTGTGTTATCAAACATATCAATGTTTGTTATTGTGATATCAAACGTATCAATGTTTGTTATTGTGATATCAAACATATCAATGTATGTTATTGTGGTATCAAACATATCAATGTTTGTTATTGTGGTATCAAACATATCAATGTTTGTTATTGTGGTATCAAACATATCAATGTTTGTTATTGTGGTATCAAACATATCAATGTTTGTTATTGTGGTATCAAACATATCAATATTTGTTATTGTGATATCAAACATATCAATGTTTGTTATTGTGATATCAAACATATCAATGTTTGTTATTGTGGTATCAAACATATCAATATTTGTTATTGTGGTATCAAACATATCAATGGTAGTTGTTGCGGTATCAAACATATCAATGTATGTTATTGTGGTATCAAACATATCAATGTATGTTATTGTGGTATCAAACATATCAATGTTTGTTATTGTGGTATCAAACATATCAATGTTTGTTATTGTGATATCAAACATGTCAATATTTGTTATTGTGGTATCAAACATATTAATGTTTTTTGTTGCAGTATCAAACATATCAATGTTTGTTGTTGCGGTATCAAACATATCAATGTATGTTATTGTGGTATCAAACATATAAATGTTTGTTATTGTGATATCAAACATGTCAATATTTGTTATTGTGGTATCAAACATATTAATGTTTTTTGTTGCAGTATCAAACATATCAATGTTTGTTGTTGCGGTATCAAACATATTAATGTTTGTTGTTGCGGTATCAAACATATCAATATTTGTTATTGTGGTATCAAACATATCAATGTTTGTTATTTTGGTATCAAAGATATCAATATTTGTTATTGTGGTATCAAACATATCAATATTTGTTGATGCGGTATCAAACATAACAATATTTGTTGATGCGGTATCAAACATATCAATATTTGTTATTGTGGTATCAAACATATCAATCTGTGTTATTGTGGTATCAAAATATCAATATTTGTTATTGTGGTATCAAACATATCAATGTTTGTTATTGTGGTATCAAACATATAAATGTTTGTTATTGTGGTATCAAACATATCAATGTTTGTTATTGTGGTATCAAACATATCAATATTTGTTATTGTGATATCAAACATATCAATGTTTGTTATTGTGATATCAAACATATCAATGTTTGTTATTGTGATATCAAACATATCAATATTTGTTATTGTGGTATCAAACATATCAATGGTAGTTGTTGCGGTATCAAACATATCAATGTATGTTATTGTGGTATCAAACATATCAATGTATGTTATTGTGGTATCAAACATATCAATGTTTGTTATTGTGGTATCAAACATATCAATGTTTGTTATTGTGATATCAAACATGTCAATATTTAATATTGTGGTATCAAACATATTAATGTTTTTTGTTGCAGTATCAAACATATCAATGTTTGTTGTTGCGGTATCAAACATATCAATGTATGTTATTGTGGTATCAAACATATAAATGTTTGTTATTGTGATATCAAACATGTCAATATTTGTTATTGTGGTATCAAACATATTAATGTTTTTTGTTGCAGTATCAAACATATCAATGTTTGTTGTTGCGGTATCAAACATATTAATGTTTGTTGTTGCGGTATCAAACATATCAATATTTGTTATTGTGGTATCAAACATATCAATGTTTGTTATTTTGGTATCAAAGATATCAATATTTGTTATTGTGGTATCAAACATATCAATATTTGTTGATGCGGTATCAAACATAACAATATTTGTTGATGCGGTATCAAACATATCAATATTTGTTATTGTGGTATCAAACATATCAATATGTGTTATTGTGGTATCAAACATATCAATATTTGTTATTGTGGTATCAAACATATCAATATTTGTTATTGTGGTATCAAACATATCAATATTTGTTATTGTGGTATCAAACATATCAATATTTGTTATTGTGGTATCAAACATATCAATATTTGTTATTGTGATATCAAACATATCAATATTTGTTATTGTGATATCAAACATATCAATATCTGTTATTGTGATATCAAACATATCAATATCTGTTGTTGCGGTATCACACATATCAATATTTGTTGTAGCCTTTCACACGAATCAATAATTGTTGTTGCGATATCATAAATGTCAATATACGCTGTTGCGGCATCAAACATCAATATTTGTTATTGCAGTATCAAACAGAATCGCTTGCCTGCCAACCGGATGGCTATGTGTTTGGATCCCTATAGAAACAAGGATGATAGTTGTAACTGCCCCAGCCTAAAATGACTCCGGTAATGCCAGGGACAGTAAAGAAGACCTGCGCTATATGGAGCACATTACCCATCGGGCGTGTATGTGTTTATAGACTTTTTATGTTAGCAACATATACCCAATACAGCTCAAAGTGTGTAGAATCGTCTGTTACATTACTTTATATGTGTGTTGCTATATGTGTGTATGTGAGTGTTTGTCAGTCTGTTTGTTGTCAATGGTATGTATATGTGTGTTTGCATATGTGTGTATTGTTAGTTAGTTAGTTAGTCGACAGATCATCCTCGTTGCACATCGGACCATTCAGTCCATAAGTGCTCGGATCCCCTCCTCAGCAAATCCCGCAGCGTGTAGCGGCTAACGACGCCAGTTCTGTGTTGGTTTATCAATCTTCTTTGGCTTTCTGCGTAGTGTTCTTGTTTGGCCACCCCTCTTTTAATTTGCTGCTCTCGCAGTCTGGCCATTGTTGTAGATTCACAGTCATCACTTGGTTCTTGCAAAAGTCTCACTTCTCGTAGAGCATTCAGAATGTCAGCCTGGTCCATGGCGCGTCCGCCCTCCACAGTAGCCTCACCTGCGAGCTTGTCAGCCCGCTCATTTCCTTGTACTCCCGCATGACCTGGCACGAAGATGAAACTAATCTTTGCCAGCCAGACCGCTCCAGAGGCAGCAACCATTCTCTTCGGATCGACCCCTCCTCTATCCTCTTGATCATGTTCATTGAGTCGCTAAGGAAACAAGCCCTAGTGAATGTCTGTGTCTCGAGCCATGTTATTGCTTTACTTACTGCCATGACTTCCATGGTCAGGCTACTTGTGGTTTCAGTGAAAGCACCAGAGTCCTCCTTCACAATTCTCCCTCCGGCCCGAGCTGTAAAGGCCCATGAGCTTCTCACATGTCGGAAGACCGACCCATCTGTGTAGATGACCGCGTCACTGTCTAGCGAATTCTCGAAAATCAACGCTTGTACTTCAGCCTCCACAGCAGCCGGATTTTCTTGTCTGCATTTTCTATCTAGTTGGATGCAAACTGAAAAGGATGTGCAGAAGTCTGTTGGCACTTGCACCCACTCCTCGCCAGGTTCTAAGTCCTCAAGTGAACACACCTGTTGAAGAATGTCTTCGGCTTGACCCATCCACGACCGTCCTCTTTTTAACCTGCTGCCCTTCACCTTCCTAATTTCACTATGCAGTGGATGCTGTGTGTTTGCGTTAATTCTGAGGTAGGCGCGTACCCTGCAAACTTGCATTCTCTCTTCAATGGTTGGAAAATCAAGAAGGTAGCGCATCGCCCTGCATGCTGTATCTCTTGTACATCCAAGAATAATGCGCATAGCTTCATTCTGTATCCTTTAAATCCTTTCTATCTGCTTATGGCTGAGAGTCAGGATTGCCATTGCATACTCCAAAACAGACATGACCAGCCCCTCGTACAGAAGACATAGATGGCGCTGCTCACAGTTTGCTGCCGCCATCACCCGCATCGCTGCCAAGCCCCGCTTGGCCTTTGTTATCACCTGGTCTATGTGCACATTATAAGCAAGGCTTCGATCAAACCGTATGCCTGCGTTCTTTCCACCGTCTCTGAACACAGCATTACAGTTGGTGTTGGATTGTTGACAATATGATTATTCAACGAGAACCAAGTCACTGTTGCCTTTGTTGGGTTGACCATTGCCCCAGCTTCATCACACCAAGTACTTATGCGATTGAGTTCGGTTTGTAGTTCCACAGCAACCTCCTCTCTATCCTTACCCTGACGATACACTAAAACATCATCGGCATATGACAATGTCCTGCCAGGTCCAGTGATCTGCTCACTGGTGATTCTCACTGTGTAGGCGTTGAACAGTACCGGAGATAATGGTGATCCCTGTGGTAGGCCAGGATATATTGTTGTTGGTTCCGAAGTCCAACTGCCACATCTAAAAACTACTTTCCGTTGGAAGAGGGCTGCAGCGATCCAACTAAGGAGGAATGGACTTACGTTTAGTTCAAGAAGCTGAAACATTAAAAAATCCAGTGGTACTCTGTTGTATGCGTCCTCAAGATCAATCGCTGCAGCAACAGTTTCAGTGCCTGAGTGGAAACCTTCATAGACATCATGGGCAAAGACTGCTGCATTGGTCCAGGTTTCTCTTTTTGGACGGTACCCACCCAGGGTAGGTGGGAAAACACCTTGCCTCTCTAGTTGGCTTGATATTTTCCTGGCAATGTGTGTATATGTGTGATAATATATGGGTGTGTATGTGTGTGTTTGTCAGTGTGTATATGTGTGTTTGTGTGTGTATTCGCCTATGTGTGTACGAGTGTGTGTATGTGTGTGTGTGTGAGTGTGTATGTAGGTGCGTGTGTGTGTGACCTATGTCTCCAAGGAGTCTATGCCGTGTCTTTTAAACAGCCAGATCGTCTCTCTCTCTCTCTCTCTCTTTCTCTCTCTCTTTTTCTCTCTCTCTCTCTCTCTCTCTCTCTTTCTCTCTCTCTCTCGCTCTCTCTCTCTTTCTCTCTCTCTCTTTCTCTCACTCTCTCGCTCTCTCTCTCTTTCTCTCTCTCTCTCTCTCGCTCTCTCTCTCTCTCTGATTCAGTAACGACCACGTGAGTTTACTCTGAGTGTGGGGAATAAAAGAGCTTTTAGTAAGGACACCATTCACTCACTACATAATGTCGTTTATGTATGCCAGATTAAAAAAAAAATTGTTTTGCGTATCCCTTACGGGACGTTGCAGTCAACATCAGCATTTTTCAGCTGCTGTTGATGTACTAGGCAAGTGTTACGTTCAGTAGTTTGCCATTGCTTTCTGAACGACCGGCTCCCATACCAGCACGTTATAACACAACGCGACACGGTCTGCTGCACAAATCGGTTGCAGCTGAGCTTCGAACATCTGGTACCCGGCTCACGAACCGCGTTCGCATGCCTTTAGCCACGGAGACGGTTATGCCAGATTATGGTAGGCTAATAATTATTTCGAAGTCAAACGAAAACACAAATTATGATTAAAAGGCAAGACGACTGCGGACAAAAAACACTCACGTACATACATACAAACACACACAGATACTTTATCAATGAACTACGACAAAACATAAAAACAAAACATACAGACATAACGTGAAAGCAAAAGATAAAGACAAACCATAAATACAAAACATAATAACATAACATAGAAACAAAACATGACAACAAATATAAACAAATATAAAACTTCAAAGCATAAACATAAAAACAAAACATTAGAACAAAAACCATTAAAAACACCAATCATAACAAGAAAACTAAACAAAACCAGATAAAATAAAAGAATACGTGTCTTAAGGAATAACGAAGGCATAAACAATAAATTGCGCAGTTTATTACCTTGCATATTTCGCTGCAACTCATCAGCTACATACAAAATAATTCACACTGCATAAACTGAAGCAATGAGATAAACAGTTCACGCTGAAATATAAATACACATATTCCAACTGTAATTTAAAATGTCTATAATTTGTAACTGACGAGATGCAGCGAAATGTGTCATGCATAAATTTTGCAATCTTTTGTTTGTGTCTTCGTTATTCAAATTCACTACGAGAAAACATTGTTTAGAATTCATGAGGTAGTCCGATAAACAAAATTGTGCTTAATTACTCCTGCTTAGTGTGAAGACTAGCATGAACGCTTTGAAAATGTCATTCGACAGCCAGATGTGTGACCTGTGCGTTTATGTATACGTGGGAAGATGTGTGGTGGTTTTCCCTTGCTTAATAGTTCAAATGTGTGATCTGTGACCAATTCCTTTGACAACAATGAACGCCTAACAGAGCCTCTCGGTGTGGCTCTTCGATTAAGGGTATCACGATGGAGGATGTAGAGCTGCTCACGTATTCCAATCAATTGTCGGCCTCCTCAAAGAGTTACTCACACTCATGTGCGTTTGTCTCTTCTATTAAGAGTCGCAGATGGCAATTTCCTTCATCTACCTAAGACCACAATGACATTCATTATAGCCACTACTTATTTAGACATCTAGATCTTCGTTAGTCGACAGATCATCTTCATTGTACATGGAAAGATTGAGTCCATAAGGGCAGCAAACCCCGAGCTTGTAGAGGCTCACGACACCAGTTCTGTGCTGGTTTATTAATCTTCTTTGGCTTCGTGTATGTGACGAAACGCGTTTATCTGTCTTGGGTCGTCAAGATCCCGCACTATTTTGGCGCGTCATCGGGGACTTTCCCAGCTAAAAATAGACTGAGGGAAGCCGATAGAAGAATTACTATCTAGAATCTTCTCGAAACACCGAAATTCGAGTAACCCGTGATGCTGGGTATCGCTCTAAATTCTCGTGCAGAGAGATCTAGAAACTCTAGGCGGGGAATGACGGTTTCCCGAGAAAGTATCTTTTCTCAAGAAGCACTCGCTTCTAGTGCGCATTGAGTTGGCACGAAGCGGGAATGTGGCTAAACCAGTCATTCACTTACTTGTGTTCGACGAGAACAGACGCAGGCCTGATGTGAGCCAATTTTTGTGTTGCGTCTCCCCTCAACCATGATTCGGCTGACTGTTATGTAAAGGAAGCTGAGAAGCCCTTGAACAGTTCGGAAGCTGACTGGAGATCTGGTTCCATCATTCAGGTAGATATTTGTTTAAATCATTTAACTTTGTACGTGTGTTCCACACGCCATTGTTCTAACCTCATTACCTATGCGGATGTCCTTGCATACTAATTAGCAAACCGATCGATAACGCAGGTGACGGTGAATCGTGGGTTTGTTTACCGTGTGCTCGCGAATCAGCTGTTAGGAACGCCGTAATGTGATGTGGGCGATTTGGGTTCCAAATATATGTACCATATATTGCCAATCGTTGCATCTATTAGGTTGCTGTGTTAGAATAAAACATAGTTACTTGTGCCGGATGGAAACTGAGATTATGTCAGTCAGTTGCTGAAGCCAGAAGAACGGTTAGAAAACCAGGTAAGTTGGTAGGTGGAGATTCAGACAAAATGGTGCTTAGTTACTAAGTAAAGGAAGAACTTAGTTCTGTGCCACCAGGAATGATGTAACTATTGTGTAATAACTTAATAGTGAATTCATTGTGTGGAACAGCGGATTTCTGTGGAAAGGTAAGTTGCTTTGGTGCTATATCTATATATATATATATGATGTGACATTGTGTATATATATTAGGTCATGGCATGTGATACTTCCTGGAGTAATTCCGAACGCCGAATAGGTCGACGCGGGACAACCCTGCGTGCCGTCGCGATATAAATATGCGTTCTGAATTCTTGTCTAAGCTATCCTGTTTCTTTCATACTGGCGCTAGTGCGAGTGAATGCTAAGGTGCTGGAAGTATGGAAGGATGCAAGGAGGCTGTATGAGACTGGGGAAATATAGGATATGGGGGAAGTAAAAGCAAGTTATGAAAGTATGTGTTGGTAGACCAAACCAACGATGAAGTTCAGTCCATGCCAAGGCTAAACCACTTGGGGAGGACAGAACTGGAACATTACCCTTGGAACATGTGGGGAACATGTATTCTCAAGAAGGCTTCTTGACTCTAAGGCAGAGTCTGATAAGAAGAGTTTGCTATGGCAGGGGCAGGTGGTCCCACCAGCAAACAGGCTTGTGTACATAGTGGATATGATCATGTCCTATTCCTATATCCCGAGGGATGGTATATTGATCAAGATTATGTTTCTTAATGTACATTGATGATGTTAGGAACGAGTCCAGGGACTCTTTACCTAATTGTTTAGTTCGATTAAATTAGAACAATAACAGCCTTGTATCACTACTGACGTTAGCGACGACTGATAGATGATTAGGAATAGGTGAGACCTACGATCAGACTCGTCATTCTGATTTCTTGCTCTGTTTGACGGGCTGTTCTGTGAGGCCAGCTGACATTTGTGAACCCATGCTTTACCACTCTCCATATAGAGATAATGCTTTGGTTATATGCTTAACTAAGTAGCATGACTGAGG
Source organism: Cepaea nemoralis (assembly GCA_014155875.1). NCBI lineage: Eukaryota > Metazoa > Mollusca > Gastropoda > Stylommatophora > Helicidae > Cepaea > Cepaea nemoralis. The sequence continues at coordinate 83,706 of JACEFZ010004157.1, forward strand.
GTTGAGTAGTTATTGGTAGGATGCATGTGGACTAATGTTTGGGCCAGTATACTCTCACCGGTCGCTCTTCCTTTTCAGGAGTTTGCCTGTTGAGGAACCAGTCAACTATAGTGTTGTTGGCAGGAAACCACTTCGTGTGACACCGCGAAGGGTTCAGTTCTTTCTTATCACGCCAGACTCAACCACACCAGGTACCCAATGTGATTCACCATGAGTGAAGTTTGCTTCAAGAAATACAACCGCCCTGAAGGTGCACGTGTGGGAAGTGATGGTTTGTGATCGTTTTCAGATACTAGAAGATACTCTGTTTTGCCAGGAACATTTCAGAATTTGAGTAATCATGCTCAACGAAAGGAAACACCGGTCCGTCTATTATGACGGGGGTTCTGCCTAAACGCAGAAGTAACTGATCTTCAGACACTTGAAGGGTTCTTTGGACAGCTCTAGTGGCAGGTCTTGAGAAGAACTACACCAGTTATTGACTTGTGGCAAGTGTAACCCGGTGGAAGGGACTATGGTATAGTCCAACCTGAATTGTTTCCGTGAAATAGATGTCTGATTCTATTAATGTACTGTCTCAGTACGAAGAGTATAAACTGTGTTCGAGTAGGACTCAGTAACATTTTTCAGTAGCTATATCTGATTCTACAAGCAGTGTGACTGTAAGAGACCATTGAATTGGTCAGTGACATTTGTTCATCCATGTTTCTGTGATGTGATGAAGGGACCATTGAATTGGTCAGTGACATTTGTTCATCCATGTTCCTGTGATGTGATGAAGGGACCATTGAATTGGTCAGTGACATTTGTTCATCCATGTTCCTGTGATGCGATGAAGGGACCATTGAATTGGTCAATGACAGGTCTGTTCTGCAGACCATTCGATTGGTCAGTGACTATTTAAGCTCATCGAAGTAACGACTACTTGGAGTCAAGTCCAGGAGGATTGTCTCCCAACCAGTATTGTTCGAGAACTGTATTAACAGTGATTCCCTGGGAGTGATATAGATGCAGTTGGTCCAGTGAAGTGTGGTCCAGCAGTGACTCTATTGTTGTGGATCCACGTTCGGGAGACGGAGTGGTCTCCAAGGTTCTAGTCATCTCAGTGGAAGGAAGCCGGGTGAGTGGCGGACCGACTGGACGGGACATCTGCATCCAATCTACTTCTCAACTCGATGAAGACACCTACATCTCTGAGTCTGTCTCTACTCTATCTTCTGTTGGTGTAAATAGATTCTTCTATCAGGATGTTCATTTCAGTTCTATATTCTCAAGGGTAGAATAAACTTTATGTAAGTTGACTTACTCTTTGTATAATGATTGAGTGTGGTCTCGGACAATGCCTAAATGTTCATTGTTCCACAGGTGTTGGTAGTTAGTGGGGGTCTAGAATCTGGAGGGGCTTGTAGACGTAATTAACTAATATGAGATCAACCACAGAGTAAAAATGTGTATCTGCTCGTCCAACCCCTGGGGCTAGAATACACGGGAGTGCCAGAGACACCTCGGGTGTGGTTCACTCTCACTACCCAAGGTGAACTCGTCACACTCCACAGCGTTCACGCTATGAGAAGAACTAAATTGGAGAACTTGGTGACAACTAGTAAGATAGAGGGGAAGAGAACAAGGGGAGGACAGAGAAGTAAATACTTGAAAGGCTTTTCCACGTTGTATGATCGAGACAAGAAGATTGAGCTGATCCACGATTGTGGCGATCGAGTGAGATGGCAAATTATCACCGCCCACGCTTACCAGCATGGCGCATGGTGATGATGATGATGATGATGATGATGATGATGATGATGATGCTGATGATGATGATGATGATGATAATGTTCTTGTCTGGTCAGACCCCATTTAACTTGCTGTTCTCGCAGTCTGACCATGGTTGTGGATTCACGATCATCACTTGGTTCGCTCAAAACTCTAGACCTGTGATTTAAAAGGCAGTTGAGCTGAGTCTAGAACACGGGACATTCACATGAGCCCTCCGTCTTATCTTCAACCAAGAAAAGAAACAATGCTTAATCAGCAATTATTTGTCTGTACCAAGCAACTCAATCAAACAATACAATGGACAGACGGAAAAAAATAATGACCAAGTCCTACAAGAAACAAATGAAAATCGTAAACTGATAAGAGAAATTAGACGTAGACAGTCACAATTTTTGAACACGTTATGAGAAGAAATAAATTGGAGAACTTGGTGACAACTGGCAAGATCCGGGGGGAAGAGAACAAAGGGAGGGCAGAGAAGTAAATACCTGGACGGCTTGGCCACGTTGATTGATCGAGACAAGAACACTGAACTGATCCATCACTCAGGTGATCGACTGAGATGGCAAAATATGACCGCCCACGCTTACCGACATGGCACATGATGATGTTGACCAAACAACTTACAATGTGTGATGAACTATTGTGCATCTGCACCAAGCAACGTACCATATGTGATAAACAATTGTTCATGTGCACCAAGGAACGTACCATATGTGATAAACAATTGTTCATGTGCACCAATGGAACGTACCATACTTGATGAACTATTGTCCATGTTCAATACGCAACTCACCATGTGTGATGAACTATTGCACATCTGCACAAAGCAACACATCGTGTATGATCAGCTGTTATCCTTGCGTGTCAAATAATGCACGGTGTGAAATGAACAATTGTCAATAAGTGCAAACGATACTATCATGTTATGACAGCCAACGTCTGTGTGTACCAAACGGCACACCATGTTGTATCATGTACTGACCGTGTGTTCAAAACAGCTATGTGCTATGTTATTATATCTATTTCATGCAACACAGCATCTGTTTTGCACAAGGCGTGTATGTTTGCTTTGTAAACTGGCGCTATCTTACATAATGTGTATATTGTTGCCTCCTGTTCATCTGATGAGCAGTCCTCAATAACTGAAAGAATTAACATTGGCATCATTGTTCTCTTTCCCGCGAACTCAGGCAGCTGGCTGGCGTAGTTATGTATAGACCGAACCTTATACCGATCTTTAAGGGAATTTTTTAAAGACCTCTTGGCATCTAATGACTCTCCCCCAAACCCTGATTTCGTTGGTAGTGTGATCTGGTGCATATCCTAGTCGAATAAGGGCTAAAAACAGCAGGTCCTGTGTTCAAATTGTGCACATATACATGCCACGGCAGTTGGAAATTACCGATAGGAAAGCCGCTGCACTGACAAAATTGTTCAGAAAGAAAAACTACCCTCGGGTAGATAAAGCGGTTATCCTGAATAGAGTCTGTCTAGAGCAGTGGTTCCCAACCGGTGGATAATTCCCCACCCCCCAGGGGGGAATTTTGGGGTTTCCAGGGGGGGGGGGGGGGGAGAAGATTATTTCAAGATCGAGTTAATACAAGAACTGATTACTTGATATTGTTTTTCCCTTCATACTTTACGGTTCTGTACGTCTCACCTTTCTAAAATTCATTTTATAAAGTAAGTAAACCCACAAATCACGTATTATGTGGATGTCTAGACTTGTTTTAGTATGTGCTTCAATTATTACGTATACTGTGTAGGGGCGGGAGGGGGGAATTTTTAGGTAGGAAATATGAAAAGGGGGGGGGGAGGAATTATGCTCTGAAAATATGGTGCAGGGGGGGGGGGGGCACGGGCCAAAAAAGGGTGAGAACCACTAGTTAGAGCAATGGTTCTCGATCGGTGGGAATCACCACCCACCCCCCCTTCTTCCAGGGGGAGCTTTAGGGTTTCCGGAGGGGGGGGGGGGGCGGGGAAATCTCATCTCATCTCATCATGTTCCTCTTGTACCTTGCGGTGTCGAGGTGAAGTATAAACTTCGTGAGAGTGCCCGGTTATAGGCTTCGTATATCGACATTCCCATGGATTCTGTTATTCCCTCCGTCCAACCTTTACGTGGTCGGCCTCTTCCTCTGTTTCCATCTGGTCTGTACATCATTGCTTGTTGTGGTATACTGTTGACTGGTAACCTATTTGCATGGCCAAACCATTTGACTTGCTGCTTTCTAATAAAATCTAGATGCATGCTTTAACCCCCACTTTAGTCCTGATTTCTTCATTTCTGATCTTATCTCTTCTTGATACGTTGAGTATTCTTCTCAGGAACCTCATTTCTGTTGTGATTTTTCTTTTCTTTTTCTGTCATTGTCCAGGTTTGGCATTGGTAGCACAGAGTTGGTAGGAAGATTGTGTTGTAAAGTGCTTTCTTAGTAGTTATTGATACATGTTTGTTCTTTAGTATTGGTGCCATTTGTCCAATGAGTTGATTTGCCTTATTGCACCTATTTTCGATCTCGTCTTCTGATCTGCCATTTGATTATATTATACTTCCTAGGTACTTGAAACTCTTTACTTGTTTCAAGGGATGTTCGTTTAGGTGAATTGTTGCTTTTTGTTCTTCTTTAGTTATAGTCATTACCTCTGTTTTGCTTGTGCTAATTTTCATGTTATGTTCCCTACACATTTCGTTAGACTTATTCATGTGGTCTTGTAATTCAGCTTCTGATTTTGCTATTAGTGCTTGGTAGTCCGCAAACAGGAGTTCTCTAATGGTTAGATTTGCAGATGGTTCTTCTTCTGTGTTCTCGTCATGCGGTATTCTTGCTGTCTCTGCTTGGCTGGTTTCTTTACATATGTTGTCTATATATGTTATGAACAAGAGAGGGGACAGGACACAACCTTGTCGTACTCCAGATCTTATGGTGAAGTGTTCTGAGTGTCCTCCAGTTGCTCTCACTATGCATTCACTGTTGTTGTATAAACTTCTACATAGCGGGGAAATGAGGAATTACAATTATTTCAAGATCGCGTCAATACAAGAAACGATTACTTGATATTGTCTGTTCCGTCCATACTTCACAGTTCTGTACTTCTCGCCCTTCTGAAATTCGCTTTATAACGTAAGTAGACCCGCAAATCACGTTTTATGTAGACGTCTAGACTTGTTCTAGTATTTGTTGTTAAATTTAGCTTCCATTTTTCGTATACTGTGTAGAGGCTCGGGGAGGGTGGGGGAGATTTACAGAGAGGAAATACGAAAAGAGGTGGGGGGGGTGGCATTCTGAACATATGGCGAAGAGGTGCACGGGCCCAAAAAGGCTGAGAACCACTGGTGTAGAGGGTTTCAACCTCACACAGATGTATTCTTCAGTCGGACATGCTGATCTTCGGATACATAAGTAGGTGTGTCACTCTCCACGTGAAGGAGGAACGAACAAGTAACCTGTCTAGCTTATCACTCTACCAATACTGAATTATGTATTATTGTACCTATTATAATAAGGACCGTGTTCATCCTCAGGTCTCTCTTTATTTCCTGTTATTAAAAGCTCAGACAGTTTGTCCTCACATGCTTCTATAGTTTATAAAACCACAAAACCGGACAAGTTGTTTTCACATGCCTGTGTCAGTGGTTGTTTCGCGTGCATTGCAAGGGGAGCAACTAGAAAACCCGCCCAATTCTCACGGATTTTACATTATCCTTTTGTTTACACCCATGATTTTTGGTGCGTCGAAAATCGTCTTTCCGTTGGTTTTATAGTCATCGACGCCATATTTCGTTAACTATACTTAGCTCCTCATTCACGTTTTGTGACTCATTCAATAAAAGTTATCTTTCTGGTATGATAAAGGTGCATTTTAAAGACAGGGATCTGATTTCACCAGGATTTCGTTATCGTTGTACCGCGGACGTTTATGCAGCCTCCCTACTCGTAACCGTCCAGATGTAATCTCCGAGATCTGAGATTTGTTTCTGCATTATCGTCGGCATTGTGAGAACTGGGTCAATGTGTGCACACACAGAGCAAGTGCCAGGGACCTGGGCCAGGGAGAGGTCACGCAGGTGATATGAGAAAGATGATAGTATCCGTGTACTATTTTTTTTTTTTTACACATTTAGCTGGCGTTTCACACACACACACACACACACACACACACACACACACACACACACACACACATATATATATATATATATATATATATATACAACAAGTCTAGGTTTCAAAATAAGCCGTCGGAGATTCGAAAGCAGACTGTATTGCGTTAAATCCCATTGTATGAGACGCCGGCATTTCCGAAAGTAATTCCAAATCTATAATCTAAACTTGCCTTATAAATCAGAAATAGCCAAAAAATGATGGGTTTGATTGCACCATTGATTGTAATACATACCACCCCCACCCCCCATTACAATACTATCAGTGTGCAGCAGATACTCAGCAACACCTCTCTCTTGTCAAATCAAATCAAATCAAATTTATTTTCAAAGGGTAACAAATTGGGCACGCAGGCCCGTCTACATTCGGCCCTTCCAATCACTCGTCTTTCGTTCATCAAGAGCATTATACATTTACATAGGAAGAAAGATAAACATTGTGAAATGAATGTTGTAAACATAATCAAGACAAATTACCATGTTATGAGGCCCATCTCCCATCTACCCATACATCATCCCACCCACACACACACACACACACACTTCCAGGGACACATACATACCCCACCAACCAACCCATCCTCCTCCCGCACATCCCCACCCACACACACTGCCCTCACCTGTTCCCCCAACCAAAACACATTCGCCACCCACAAACATCCCCCACCAACCCACACATCCCACGCCCACCCACATACACATCCTAACCCACACATCCTCTCCCCCACCCACACCTCCAACCACCCATCCCCCAGCCACATCTCCATCGATCACATATTCCCAACCCACGCACACACATCCCCCACCAACCCACACATCGCACATCCACTCACACATCCCCAAACCATACACACACATTCCCACCAACTGGCATCTCCCTACCCCGACACACACACACACACACACACACACGCACATCTTCCTAACCACCTATACATCCCCAATCCACTCACACACACCCAACCACCCCACGTACATCCTCCCCCACCCACACATGCCCTAACCCAATCCCCCACCACACACACCCCCCACCAGCACATCACATACATCCTCTACCACGCAATATTCCCAACCCACACACCGCACACATATCCCTCACCAACACACCCCACACCCACATACGACCATGCATCCCCACCTACACACCACACACATATCCCCCATCCACATATAACACAATATTCCCACCCACCTCCACACAGATACCCTGACCCATCGACCCCACATACTCCCACCCACACACACATACTCCAACCACACAATATCCCTAACCAACACACCACGCACCTCTCCCCACACACACATGCATTTCCCACCCATCCACCAACACACACTCACTCACGCACACATCCTCCACTACTCACCCACACACCTCCACCCACCCCCAACTAAACATCTCTCGATCATAATACCCCTACCACACAATCCTCACGGATAGCCAGCTAGGCTCTCGATCTGTCGCCAGTTGCACAGCCTCATACATATACCTGCCCAGGGTGACCTCAATTCCCCATGCCCACCGTCACGTTGGTCAACACATGACTATTCCGCCAATGAATCATTACCGTTCTTTCTAAGCCCCTGTGGTGTCTATAGTGCATTCACATTTGTTTGCCTTCATATAAACTCCAAATCTCAGAAACCAATTGAAGGAAAATTATGCGATTTAGCATATAACCTTATCTCATGTCCACCCAAAATTTTTTTTTTTGTTCTGGAAATTGTACAGCAGATTTGTTTATATGCGGTATATAATTTACGGGTCAGAGATTAAGTTCATAATTTTAAATGTATTACAGCGTTCAATGTTGAATATTATACGCGTTTCGCGGGATTGGCTTTATGCCAAGAACCCCGCGCTGTTTAAACTGGGACTGTTCAGAGGTGTCGTCAAAATGTAGGTTATTTCATGGAACCTGATTATTTTCTTTTTTTAATCTTACCACTTATCGCTAAAATTGAAATGTGTGAATATTTTTCAATGGGATTGAATGCGAAATTTTGTATACACTTCAAAGCATCACTATGAAGTTGTACACATATTTTTGTCAAGAAGCTGATGGCAGGAAACTGTTTTATACTATTACAAATTCCGAAAAAAGAACAGTGCATGCATTGGGTTTGAGTTAACGGTCATTTCGTCGATGGGTGCAAGAATCTGGAATTAAACCACCACGCAATAGCCAAACGGTAGGTAGAAAGGTTATTGTAGACAGCTTTGACAAGGATGTCATAAGGCGAGCTATTATAAAAATGCTTTAAAAGTCGCTTAAAAGTCGACAGGGTCGACTTCATTGCATCGGGTTCTATCCCATATGGCTCTGTCTTTTTCCGCAGCGCTAAAAGCATCGCACAAAGCACGAACTCTGCAGCTCTAGCGACGACCCACAGGAGTCTCCAAAAAATTTAATTCGAACCCACAACCTTTGAAAGCCAGAGTCAAAATGCTTGACCACTTCGCCATTATAAAAATGCTGGATGCCAAAGAAACAGTGACTTGTAAGAAAACTTAGGGTTTGGTTGAGAAAGAACAATAACATAGATCTACCCAAAACAACTTTGTGGAAAATTATAAGAACATATATAAGTACTAGCTGACGCGGGGCGGCTTCGCCCACCTATCTATCTATCTATCTATCTATCTATCTATCTATCTATCTATCTATCTATCTATCTATCTATCTATCTATCTATCTATCTATCTATCTATCTATCTGTCTGTCTGTCTGTCTGTCTGTCTGTCTGTCTGTCTGTCTGTCTATCTATCTATCTATCTATCTATCTATCTGTCTGTCTCTCTGTCTCTCTGTCTGTCTGTCTGTTAATCTAGCTATCTGTCTGTCTGTCTTTCTGTCTATCTGTCTGTCTGTCTGTCTGTCTGTCTCTCACACTGTCTGTCTGTCTGTCTGTCTGTCCGTCTGTCTGTCTGTCTGTCTGTCTGTCTGTCTGTCTGTCTGTCTGTCTGTCTGTCTGACTGTCTGTTATTAGAAAGAGCACTTGAAATATCTTTACATCTTTCCCCAACAATTAACTTGGGTAAATGGAGCGTCTTATTTAATTCATATTCGGCCTCTGCTCCCGTTCCGGTTCCCAAAAAAGACGACCCGGCCCGGCTTCGCCCAGTCCCTGGTGGGGAGCATATCATTTAATTCATATTCGGCGTAGGGAGGAAGAGAAGGGAGTAGGAGGGAGGAGGAGGAGACAGGAGGAGTAAGAGGGAGGAGGAGAGATTAGGAGGAGGAGAGAGGAGGGTGAGGGAGGAGGAGGAGGGAGGAGGAGGAAGAGGGAGGAGGAGGGAGGAGGAGAGGGAGGAGAGGGAGAAAAGAGGAAGGAGGAGGAGGGGGAGGAGGAAGAAGAGCGAGGATGAGGGAGGAGGTAGGAGGAGGGGGGAGGAGGAGGGAGAAGGAAGAGGGAGAAGGAGGGAGAAGGAGGAAGAGAGAGGAGGAGGAGGGAGGTGGAGGAGGGAGAAGGAGGGAGGAGGAGAAGGGAGGATGAGGGAGGAGGAGGAGGGAGGAGGACGGAGGAGGAGGGAGAGGAGGAGAGGGAGGGAGGAGGGAGAGGGAGGAGGAGGAGGGAGGAGGCGGAGGGAGAAGGAGGAAGGAGGAGATGGAGAAAGAAGGGAGGAGGAAGAGGGAGAAGGAAGAGGGAGGAGGAGGAGGGAGGATGAGGAGGGGGAGGAGGGAGAGGGAGTGAGGAAGAGAAGGAGGGAGGAGGAGGAGAAGGTAGAGGAGGAGGAGAAGGGAGAGGAGGAGGAGAAGGGAGGAGGAGGAGGGAGAAGGAGAGGTTGGAGGAGGGGGAGAAGGGAGGAGAAGGAGGGAGTGAAAAGGGAGGAGGAGGAGGGATTGAGGAGGGATGAGGGGGAGAAGGAGGTGATTAGGATGGGAAGGAGGAGGAGAGAGAGGGCTGCGGAGGAGGAGGGAATAGGAGGAGGGAATAGGAGGAGGAGGAGGGAGGAGGAGAGCAAGGAGGGTGAGGAGGTATGAGAAGCGAGGAAGAGGGAGGAGGAGGGAGGAGGAAGAAGAGGGAGGAGGAGGATGGAAGAGGAGGAGGAAGAGGGGGAGGAGGAGGGTAGGAGGAGGAGGAGGGTAGGAGGATGAGGAGGAGATGAGATTAGGAGGAGGAGGGGAGGAGGATTATAACGCATATGCCTGTAGATAACTGCAGCGAAAAGGTCCACCTATTTGAGAAATATGCAACAATTTTACATATATAGCAATTCTATTAGAATTTATATCCCCTCGCTATATATACATTATAATGTAAATTAAATATTAAATAATAATAAGACAATATGTTTGTACACTAAAAAAAACTATGACAGTTGGCAGCACGGGAATGATTAGAAGACGTGTAGAAAATGTCATCTCAATAGGATGGACCGTTCGCGAACGCATAAAGGACATACAGACAGACAGACAGATGGAGATTCTCTTTTACATATATAGATATATAGACAAGGGTGGTAGAAATATTCTTTGCGAGCAACCGCATTTAGGAGCCATGAGAAGCAGATACCTACGTGAAATAAGGGAAATGCGCAAAGAAAATTATTGCATAGTGTATTTGGATGAAATGTGGATAAATGCGCACCACACAAGTGATAAGGAATGGCAATCAGTGGATGGACAGATAAAGCGAAATATGCCCACTAGTATAAGACAGCTTTTAGTCATGATACATGCTGGTAATACGCATAATGGCTTATAACAAATGCTAGGCTCGTGATCGTATCAAAGCATACAGACAATAGGGATTATCATAATAAGGTAAATGGTAATGTATTTAGAGATTGGCTCGAGAATACTGTGCTTCCATCCCTAGATAGACCGTCGTGTCCAATTATGGACAATGCATGATATCAATGTTGTTGCCCAAGAATACAAAACACCTACAGCATCGAGCACAAAGGGAGCAATAAAGATATGGCTCCGAGTGGAAAACATACTATTTCCAGAAACATATTTTTAGCTAGAATTGTTGTCCCTTGTAAAACAGACGCCAAAAAAGCAAGAAATATCAAATCGACAAGTTCTTCTTCTTCTTTTCGTTCATCCGGAGTGTTTTTTCAGATGTGATTGCGGTGTGTCTGTTATGCGGCCTTGGGCCGAAACCCGTAGGCCAACACATCCGACAATAGCGTGCTTTTTTGACCAGGTAGCATTCCTGGGAGACTCTCACTTTTGTGGTGCCATCTGCACCCATGCTGGCCAAGTTGGAACGGTCGAAGACAACGGTCATCTCTCAAAGGAAGGCAGGGACAGTCCATAGCATTTTCCGCCATCCAAGGTTGCTTCCATAGTTGCAGGGCCGACACATAACGCACTGGATCTGGGCTCACCGAGGGAAATCGTCACGTCCTGCTCATGGCTGCTTTAAATCCTCACTTCAATATATTGGCCATTTCGTTCGCCACGGGCCATTTCCGCACAAACCAAACAGGTTTGCAGACGGCATCCACTCAGCGAGTTTTCAGACATGTGCTTGTCGTTGCCCCCGTCAGAGCTGTTCCAGGCACGACAGACATTCGGAAAACTACCTAGTCAGAGCTGTTCCGAACAAGAGCGGCATTCGGAAACTAGGTAGTCAGAGCTGTTCCTAGCACGAGAGACATTCGGACGAGACATTTCACTCGGACGTAATTGCGTAGTGTCAATTTTTAGTTTGCCACCCGTAGGACGACACTTCCGGCTTCCGGCGGGCATTTTTAAATGAGGTTAGACTTCCTCGGGTTTCGAGACTCTTGTTTCGGCTTCCACACAGCAAGCTTTCGCTTCGGGCTGCCACATAATGGATTCGCAAGACAGGCGTTCCATTTCGTGTCAACGAGACATTTTCCACCTTTGACTACTCTCATTCCATGAGTATGGTTACAGACTATCGGACGTCTGCGGGACGTGCGACCGAGGTGTTTTTCCACCTTTTGTACTCGCTCACGAGGTAGGCTACATGTGCTGCCGGCTCAGCACCTTACCTCCGTACGTCTGTGGGCGAGTAACGGTCAGGCCCTTTCATCCGGGGATACCTCATATCCCCCAGCTAAGAGCCATCGAACGAATCTGCGCCGAGCATGTAGCGTTCTCAGCACATCATTACAATTTTGATGTAGGTTTGTGTCGGCCAGGCTCTCACTTCCGAGAGTTTATGGCTTAGAGACGTTCAGCCATAAACCTCGGATGGGAGCCTTTCCCATTTTTGGGGATCGTTTGCCTGATTTTGACTGCTATCCTCAGTCTTACCTGCAGAGCAGCAGGTTGTGTCTCTCTTAGTCTGGTCCCTATCCCACGAGCCGTCCGATATGTAGTTTTCACCCATCGGCAAGCACATGGGGTCGATGGGACACGCAAGCTCCCCCACCACGGCAAGGTGGAGACACATCGGGGGAGAAATCGACAAGTTGATAGAAGAGCATCGTCATGGGTGCTTGAGACTTCCGCCGTACCATTCTCATTTTTCACCCTATAGAACTTGCGTAGGCTAAAATTAAAGGACAGGTGGCAGCTGACAATACTATATTCAAATTGTCTGACGTCAACATATTAATCCAGTCCGCGCTATTAAATATTGATAAAAGTTACTGAAAAAATGTGAGGACCATGTGTTGAAAGAGGAAGAGGACTATTGGAGAAGTGATGGATTGAATATTATGCAACCGAGAGCAGTCATCAACCTACTGGAATCGTCCGACACAGATTAATCCACGTGCACGCTTACTTGGATATTTTGCTCCAACTATTCAGACGAATTGCAGGCCCTAAACATTACAGCATCAGCACAGTGTCAATGGCAACAGTTTGTATTCCAAAGTGATTAATTTTCAATTCCGCAAGCCCTCAGCGGTGACAAACAACTGGTATTGAAAATAAAAACACACACACACACTAAACGCATTGAATACCAACAGAAGAGTAATATTGCGGTGGAAACTGACATATTGTGGCATAACAAGAAACGTGAGAGCAAACACGATGTCAAATTAGGGGACAACACACGTGCATACGAATCAATCTATAAACTTCAATGACAAGAGGACCAACATCTTGGTCGTTAAGAAGAAAGCTCATTACAGAGACACTGACAACTATTTTCATAGTGCAAAACAGGTAATCATGTTCCGTCTCTGAACGGTAAACAGCAGAGTAGACAATCTTTCACGAAGACTCAAAGCGGGTCTGTCACCCATGTGTACGTGTGAACAAACTACACAGACAGCTGAACAGATCCTTAAAAATGGACACATGCTGACTAAATTGCGGTATCATTTCTGCTCACTCCATACGCACATTAACGCACAGCTATTTGGAAGCTTTCACGAACTCAATATAAAAAGCTAAATGCATCCTAGTAACATGAATACTTGTGTACAGTTATTAACCAGCAGCTGAAGAAACAAGAAGGAAAAGAAAAAATAAGGTAAGAAATATATTTCTTCTACTTCGCTGTCAATTTGCACATTATTTACACCATGCCTCTGTGAATTCTCTGTCTGTACTAATATTACACATTGCACCCCTCTCGGGAGTCTCCGTGGTGAAGTGATCAAGCCGTCTGACTCGGGCTCCGAATGTTTATGTTTGATTCCTTCATTTAACGAGTGTATTTTTTCGGAGACTCTCGAGGGTCGTCGCTGGAGCCACGGAGTTCGTGCTTTGTGCGACGCTTTTCCGCGCTGCGGACAGATACTGAGTCATATGGGATAAAAACCCGGTGCAATGCAGTCGACCCTGTCGACTTTTAAGCTACTTTTTTTTATTGCACCCACTCCCATACGAATCTGGCTACTCCTTGTACTTGTGTCCTTACCCGAAATGACGATGCTTTACTGTAAGACTAGTTTCTTAGCGTGAATTCACTACATTTTCCCCAATACATCAAAGAAATGTCGCCGCTTTCGATGATTTAAGTTGCTTTTGGACCTATCAAAGACATATTCCTTGGGTGGGGGTAAATATAAGACGGCAGGAAACATTTCATAACGATGCGACAGACAGTTTTCAAAATAATTGATCGTGAATGCCGGCATTAATTTCCGGACAGACTATAATATGGTGACATTATCTTAGTCTCCAGTACATGACACAGACAACCAGAACACGAATGTCAAACAGATCTCAGCTCATAGACTCTGCCAAGAGCCTCATACAAGAGACAACATTGCAGTTATAGACATATTTCAAGCGAACGAAAGAAGAAGAAGAAGAAAAGAAGAAGAAGGAGAAGAAGAAGAAGAAGAAGAAGAAGAAGAAGAAGAAGAAGAAGAAGAAGAAGAAGAAGAAGAAGAAGAAGAAGAAGAAGAAGAAGAAGAAGAAGAAGAAGAAGAAGAAGAAGAAGAAGAAGAAGAAGTAGTAGTAGTTTGCCGTTGCTTTCTAAACGTGTTTAAGTCCAACTTAATGTCCGTGTTGTGTTAAATGACTTAACTCGCCACCAGCGTACCAGAAGACGACCTATAATACAGGTGCACTAGCATAAAAGGACACCTAGATACGTGTTTTAAAAAGACATGCCAGGAAGAATAATTGAAGGTATGCCAGCTAAAGATAGGTAGGCATTGATACAAGTGCATAAAATTTGGTGGAACTGCGGTAAAGCTGTGAAAGTTTAAACAATATAAAATGACACAAAGTAGTGCAGCTTTACATAACAGAGTTACGACACATACAGAACGTTGCGGCGGTTAGCCTTCATCAGCAAACAAACACATTCACAAACACAACATACAGTCAAGGAGAACTCCTGTGACTACATTAGAAGGTGATGACAGGACGAGAGGAACAAATGCATGGAAAAATGGAAGCAATGAAGAGAAAATGAGAATTGACAAAATGTTAATTGAAAAGAATGTTAGTCGAAGAAAATGTTTAATAGAAAAACTGTTTATAGAGAAAAAAAACTGCATACTCACCTCACGTACGGACCTGTAAATGACTACGGAAATCTCGGGTGTATTTGTATAACGGTGCTGGATGTTACGGTTCAGTGAGCACATAGAAAGAAGGGGGCGGGGTAGGAGGCGTGTAAAATTGACCACGACCCCATTGTGTTGTTGGTCTGGGTGGACTGGTGTGCATGAACACGCGTACATACATAGACACACTTCAACAGACAAACTGCTAGTGTATGTGGACATATGTACAGTCCATGCAAGAAGAGAGAGAGAGAGAGAGAGAGAGAGAGAGAGAGAGAGAGAGAGAGAGAGGAGAGCGAGAGAGAGAGACAGACAGAGAGAGACAGAGAGAGACAGAGAGAGGAAAAGTGCCTGCGACCTACCACATGGGGTATATTGTAACCTACGAAATAGTCAGTATGGTTGCTAGTCATACAACGCGCTTCAGGAGCCCCTCGCCCAGTCCTAGAGTTGTTGGGATTGTGTAAGATCCAACCACTGGCAATGCACGTGAAGAAGGTATGCACAGAGAAGCCAGATGTAAGAGGAGAGAGAGAGGGAGAGAGAGAGTGAGAGAGAGCGCGAAAGGGGGGAGAGAGGGGGAGAGAGAGGGAGAGAGAGGGAGAAGAGAGAGGGGGAGAGAGAGAGGGAGAGGGAGGGAGAGAGAGAGAGGGAGAGAGATAGAGAGAAAGGGAGAGAGAGGGGGGAGAGGAAGAGAGAGAGGGAGAGAGAGGGGGAGAGAGAGGGAGGGAGAGAGGGGGGAGAGAGAGGGAGAGAGAGAGGGAGATAGTGAGGGAGGGTGAGAGCGAGAGTAAAGCTGCACTACTTTGTGTCATTTTATATTGATACAAGTGGGAAGATAATATAAAGAGATGGTCAGATGGAATGACATCATCAAAGAATGGTCAAAGGGGACGATAACATTAAGAGATGGTCAAGTTGGATGATAATATTAATAGAATGTCAATGAGGATGATAGCATTAAGAGATGATCAAGTTGGATGATATAATTAAGAGATGGTCAAGGGGATGATAACATTAAGAAACGGTCAAGTGGGATGATAATGTTAAGAGATGATCAAATGGGATGATAACATTTATAGACATTCAAGTGGGATGATAACATGAAGAGATGGTCAAGTGGGATGATAACATGAAGAGATGGTCAAGTGGGATGATAACATGAAGAGATGGTCAAGTGGGATGATAACATCAAAATATGTTCAATGTGAGATGATAACACCAAGAGATGGTCAAGTGGGGTGATAACATTAAGAGATGGTCAAGGGGGAGTTGTAACATCAAGAGATAGTCAAGTGGGATGATAACATCAAGAGATGGTCAAGTGAGATGATAATATTAAGAGATGGTCAAGTGAGATGATAATATTAAGAGATGGTCAAGTGAGATGATAATATTAAGAGATGGTCAAGTGAGATGATAATATTAAGAGATGGTCAAGTGAGATGATAATATTAAGAGATGGTCAAGTGAGATGATAATATTAAGAGATGGTCAAGTCAGATGATAGTATTAAGAGATGGTCAAGTGAGATGATAATATTAAGAGAAGGTCAAGGAATGTGATAACATTAACAGATGGTCAAGTGGGATGATGACATTAAGAGATGATCAAGTGGGATGATATAATTAAGAGATGGTCAAGTGAGATGATAACATTAATTGATTGATTGATTGATTTAGGAATCGACATAACAGCATTCGAGGCATTCCCATAAGTGCTCAGTCCTCATCTTCGGCAGCCAGCGAAGAGTTCCAACATTAAGAGTTGGTCAATTGTGATGATAACATTAAGAGATGATCAAGTGGAATGATAACATCAAAAGATGGTCAAGTGAGATAAAAACATTAAGTGATGGTCAAGTGGGATGATAACATCAAGATATTGTCAAGTGGGATGATAACATCAAGAGATAGTCATGTGGGATGACAACATTAAGAGATGATCAAGTTGGATGATAACATCAAGAGACGCCGGGTTGCAACAGAACATCACAAGATAAAACAAAATGGATTGCCGGTCACTTGCTGCTAAACTTTAGAGTGGAGACGGAAGTAGTTTTGTTCAATGACTGATTATTTTATTAATTTATTGATTAGTTGATAGATAGAATTTGCGTTCTTCAGAAACTAAACCATGATTTCTAATTTTTCGATTACAAAAATTGTATTGTGGCAGTTTTTAGTCATTTCTTGTCTGCTGTGTTTTGTTATGTAGTGTTATATTGCATCCATTTATTGTTGCTTTATACAAAATGCAAGTAAACCAGACAGCTTGCAATCAAACTTTATTAAGAAAATAGCAGTTGACTGACCAAATATCTGATTTATAGATTAGTTAAGTTATTGATGGATAGGTTGTGAAAATACCTTTATATTTGCATAATCACCACAATTCACTCCCAAGCAAATTTCGGTTACAACCAGCGGAAACGACAAAGGCATTTAAAGACTGTTTACAGTTGGGACATTGCAGCAACAATACGGCCCAACTGGTCAAGTGAAGGGTGCTGTTGCCTGGGTGTGAAATGACAGTCAGCCATTCACATATACTAAAACATGTATTATGAGTTAGGGTGGCCACCTCCCTTCGCTGTCTTTCCTGGGCTAGTCACCGTTTTCCTTGTTAAAAACCGGGAAGATCTGACATGCCATCATTTTTTGGATCAACCAAGTGTCGTGAATGTCACTTACTTCCATCTGCTACATTTGTATTGTATTAGGAGCATTCATTTGAAACGCGTTCCAATAGCTTTATTAAAGAGCATTGCATTAAAAAGCAATTTCTTGACTTGTCTTGCCACTGGATTCAGATGGACTCAGGCGTGAGAGTGAGGTCGACGAATTGCGCAACTCTTCCTCACTTTAATTCAATTCATAGCGCAAGTCATTCTTCATCCAACGTCATATATCACCTTCAAGCCCTGTCGCGATGGGCGAGCGGCGAAGCAGCAGGCGTGGGTAGTCGCAGACCTGCACACAGGCGGCTCAGGCCATATGGTCGTCTTCTACTGACCGGAGCAGCAGTGGTATTCGGCAGCCCCCTTACCAACTGAGCAACCCTCTATAGGAACACACTGTTCACCTCCATAGCATGAGGAAGGGGCTAGAAAAGGTGCCCTAAACATTGTCTGCTCCATCACTATCTAACCAGCTAGCCGCGGTTGAAGGGTACCCTAAACTGCGGTCGACATACAAACAAAGAAAAAACAGGTAAAGCTAAAAGAGCAAACCAAATTCCCTTAACAATCGGAACTCGGAATGTACGCACCCTACATGACAGAGATGGCGCGACGGGTCCAGAGAGACAAACAGCACTGATTGGGAGAGAGCTGGGCAGGTACAACATCGACATTGCAGCCTTGAGCGAGACACGACTTGCGAAAGAAAGCCAAATCTGTGAAATAGGTGCCGGCTACACATTTTTCTGGTGTGGAAAGAAAAGCGAGGAAAGACGCCAATCTGGTGTGGGGTTTGCCATTAAGTCGGCCCTGGTTGGCAAACTAGCTGGATTTCCAAAGGCTATAAACGACAGGCTCATGACCATTAAATTGCCCCTGCTGAATGGAAGGAAGCATGCAACCATTGTGAGTGTCTACGCACCAACTATGACCAATGAAGATGATGTCAAGAACAAGTTCTATGAGGACCTGCACAATGTATTAACATCTGTTCCCAAAGGAGACAAACTTATACTCCTTGGGGATTTTAATGCCAGAGTATGCACGGACACCACCTCTTGGAGTGGCATTATTGGAAAGCACGGAGTCGGAAATTGTAACAGCAATGGACTCCTCCTCCTTCTTTAGACATGTGCCGAACACGATCTCCTGATTACCAACACAATTTTCCGTCTCCCCATGAGAAACAGGACATCGTGGATGCAGCCTCGATCGAAACACTGGTACCTCATTGACTATGTCATCGTCAGGACAAGATGTTCGGTTGACAAAATCCATGTGTGGTGCCAAATGTTGGACAGACCATCGTCTCATTATCTCGAAAATAAACATACACATCAAACCACCACGGCGTCCTCAAGGGGTGAAAATTAAAAAAAAAACTAAATATCACCCACCTAAACAGCAAGAAAATGCAGCTGTCGTTTGAAAATATGCTGGAAGACCGCCTTCAAGGCCCAATGCTGCAGCTAAACAAGGATACAGAAACAGAGTGGAGAGCCCTAAAGAACATAATTTACAACACTGATATGGAAATCCTGGGTCCAACCCCCCGAAAGCATAAAGACTGGTTTGATGGAAATTCCGAAGACATCAACCAATTGCTGGCAGAGAAACATCTTCTCCTCATGGCACATTTGAATGACCCGAAGTCAACATAAAAAAAGATGCCTTCAAGAACATTCAGAGAGTAGTGCTGCAGAAACTTCGGCACATGCGGGACTCCTGGCTGAGCAGCAAAGCTGATGAAATTCAAGGCTTTGCTGACATACATGATCTGAAAAACTTCTACGACTCACTGAAAGCGGTCAATGGTCCTACATCACCGATAACAAAGAAATCCTTCAGCGCTGGGCAGAACATTTCAGTATCATCTTAAATGCAACTTCCTTCTTCGATGATGAAACCACCAACTGTCCTTCCTCAAGTTTCCATCAATGATACACTTGATGACCTGCCAACCATAATGGAAGTAAACACAGCCATCCAGCAACTCTCCAGCGGCAAGGCACCTGGTCCGGACTCCATCCCGGCAGAGATATACAAGGCAGGTGGGCCGGTCCTAACAGAGCAGCTTCACCAAGTCTTTACAAACATATGGGTGAACGAGGACAAAGAACGTGGAACTGTTGACATGATTTTTGCTGCAAGGCAGCTGCAAGAGAAATGTCAGGAACAGAACTCTGAAATGTTCTCCACTTTCTTTGACCTTACCAAGGCTTTTGATACAATCAGCAGAGAAGGACGGTGGAAGATTATAGCAAAATATGGCTGTCCACGAAAGTTTGTCCAAATAGTGCGGCTATTTCAGGCAAGAGTACAAGAAAATTGTGAACTGTCTGAGCCCTTTCCTGTCACCAATGGAATGAAACAAGGATGTGTCCTGGCACCAACACTGTTCAGCCTCATATTTTCAGCTATGTTGACGAATGCCTTCAAGAACAACGACATTGGAATAGACATCAACTACCGCATGGATGGAAAGTTATTCAATCTCAGAAGGCTGAAAGCTAAAACCAAAATTAACAGCGACACCGTCAAAGAGCTCCTATTTGCTGATGATTGCGCTCTATACGCCAACTCAGAGGCGGACATACAACATAATGTTTCAGCTTTCTCACATGCCTGTGCCAACTTTGGGCTCAATGACAATTTGGAGAAGACTGTAGTTATGTACCAGCCAGCTCCAGGGAATAATCACACTGTGCCGAATATCAAAATGAATGGTCATAGTCTAAGTGTTGTGGACAAATTCACCTATCTTGGCAGCACTGTGTCACAAGCTGCCACAATTGATGATGAAGTGAATGCAAGAATCTCCAAGGCCAGCGTGGCCTTTGGCAGACTGTACAAGAATGTATGGGACAGAAATAAAATAAGCTTGCAAACAAAGCTGACAGTCTACAAAGCAGTTGTGTTATCCACACTGCTATATGCCTGTGACACCTGGACTATTTATCAGCGCCACGCTAAGAAATTAAACCACTTCCACACAGTCTGCCTTACGAAGTTTCTGAAGATTAAATGGGAAGACAAGATTCCAGACACTGAAGTCCTAGAAAAAACGTCCATGCCCAGTATCCACACTATACTAATGAAGAATCAGATTCGCTGGGCTGGTCACTTGGTTCGCATGCCAGATCACAGACTCCCTAAACGAATTTTTTACGGCGCTTTGCGTTGTGGTAAACGCTCCCAAGGCGGCCAGAGGAAACGCTTTAAGAACACTCTGAAAATCTCACCGAATGCTTTTGGAATTCATGATGACTCCTGGGAGACTGCAGCCAGAGACCGAAATTCGTGGCGTGCTTCATTACGCAAGGGTGCAGTCACTTGTGAAGCAACCAGGACTGCAAGAGCTGTGAAGAAAAGACAGAACAGAAAAACCACTGCAGGAAATCCTCCTCCAGAAACGTCAAGCATTCTTTGTCCACATTGTCAAAGAACATTTCGAGCCAAAATAGGCCTTATCAGCCATCTTAGAACTCACGGCTCCATACTTTCAACCCCACTGGATGAAATGAATGGTTATCATAACTCTTGATGGACAAACAACATTAAAAAGCATGAAAGAAACATTAAAAGGTGTGGTAGAATTTAAACAAAGCATTCATTTTAAATGACTTATGCACCATGGGTTGGTCAGAGAAGTCGCCGTAGGCATTCAGGCAAGAATCCCATTGCCTGGGTAGTCTGTCACTGTTGTCTTCGACACACATTTGTTACCGTGCGCTGCCTGCAATTCTTCAATGAATGTCCACTGGTCGACATCCTTCAAATGAAAGAAACTGATTCACCGCTCTTTGAGCTTCTTTGGGCGGATTTTGGATCAACCCGGCCATTTTCTCAACGGTCAGAAACAGAACCTATGCATCATGGGACGATAAGCACTTGCTCTTTTATTCATTGGTCAGTACTTGTCACATGACGAAAACATGATCATGTTCAACGTATGCAATTACGCGCGGTGCGGCACGAACAGATTTCAAATGAACGTCTCTTATACATAAACAAGATAGCTATTAGGTCCTTTACAGGACTGGCAATCAACCTCAGCATTTATTGCCCGTTTGTAATTTACGGCTGATTCTCACCGTCGTCACGTTACTTACGAGAGTATACGAAATTACGGAGAAAAGTCGCTAACCTCTAGGCCAGGAAGCATAGTTGTATAATAATATCATGCATTAACTGGACTAACTCGCTCGCTGTATCGTACACAGTTGTATAATAATATCATGCATTAACTGGACTAACGTAATGGTACGCGTAATGAAATATCTCGGCCAAATTTATGAAAAGTGTGAAAATTTGTTAGCGAAATGGGGAAAAATCTAGGTCAAGCTGGGAAATGTGTTAACCAAATGGGAAACATATGATACACGTAAGAAAATATCTCGGCCAAACTTATAAATCGTAGGAACATATATTAACCAAATGAGGAAAATCTTGGCCAAGTAGCGAAATACATCATTCAAACATACGAAAAGTAGGAAACTTTGTTAACTAAATGTGAAAATTTTGGCCAAATTTCAACCAAACTTATAAATAATTTCAACCAAATTTATGAAAAGTAGGAAAATTTGTCAGCCAACTGCGAAAAAAGGTCGGCCAAATAGAGAAATATCGCAACCAAACACTCTCGCTGTATTGTACACAGTTATATCATAATATCATACATTAACGCATACTATTTTATTTTCTGGTGTCTGTTTTATTTCTATTTTATTTCTATTTTTTTTAATATAAACAATTTACCTGCAACGACAATATGTTAGTCCCCGTTTTTTCAAATATTCTGATGATAAATCTTGTACAGCTTGAACATCCTTTAGAGTAAGAATTTTGTAAGGAATACATGAACTCTTAGCATACCGCATAACCAATACTGCGCCTCACTTGAAGATGATGAAACATAACCCAAACTTACTAAATTCAATTGAGAGTGACTCCAGATGTTCAGGGAAGCCTTGGTAATTTAGTTGCTATGCTCTCGCCCGACAGCACGAATCCACATCGAGGCGGATTGTTAAAATTGACCTGACCTCACAGGTTGACCTAGCCTAAATTACGTACCGGGAAATGTCTTGCCAGGTAAAGACGGGCGTAGTGATACTGACCGCAGCACCCACCGAGTGCCGATTGGTAGATGAAATATATTAGTCTGGCACTATATATGTCAAATGAAGATGTGTACGAGGGATATTTACTTGTGTAGCTTTCACCAGTAGTTGAGACTGTTCAAGTTCAGATCAAGTGAATTGTGTGGCTGTTATTAAAGCCCAGTGTTTCCACAAGTCATCATTCGCAATCTATGAAAACTTGCGACATTTACAATTATACGACGGGGCTTCAATGAAAACCTTAAATGTGTGTGTGTGTGGGGGATAGGGTGAGAGAGAGAGAGAGAGAGAGAGAGAGAGAGAGAGAGAGAGAGAGAGAGAGAGAGAGAGAGAGAGAGAGAGAGAGAGAGAGAGAGAGAATATATTCGGAGGGGAAAGTACAGAACAAATGTATCATTTTTCGATGTAGTCGTCACTGTGTTCAATGCTAGTCCTGCAGCGCCGATAACATGCTTGGATTCCTGTAGAAACAAAAAATTATATGGGGTAACTACTCGTTGTGTCTGATCCGGTCGTGAACAGTCTGTCACAGAAGTCACGCCGTTTTGAAACTTCCTACTCCACTCATACACTTGCTGGACTGAAGGGCATGCATCACCATACTGGACCTACATTCGTCGATGAATTTCTATAGTTGTCACCCCTTCACTGAACAACAAACGGATAACAGAACGCAGCTCCTCTTTGGTGCATGTCAAAATGGCGCAGCCATCATTTCTCACGCCTTATTAATTATTATGTCACCGTGTTCATCTGCACCGTGATGTCACGTGCTTAACATTCTTGACATCCTTAACAACAATATGGACATGTTACAAGGCAGTACCCCAGCCGTCTTTACTTCCCACGAAATGTCCTGGTACCCACTTTAGTCTGAGTCGACTTGGGTCAATCAAAAATTCATGGCCATGAGACATTTAATTCTCCCAAACCTGAGGCAAGAGACAGCGATGCTGAGTGCGAAGACGAAGAGTTAAACAACGACACTAGTATATGCTCTACCATTTCCACCCTCTGTGTGTGGCTTAAAACCCCATTTACTCTCACTTAACTAACCCAGACTGCGGGCGTTTAACCACCCAAAACTACAGGCCTGGTCTCAACACGAGCCAGCAAAGAGCAGACCACGGTCATTGATGCAGTCTAGAACTTATCAGTACCCGGCTGTAGTGCCTGCCACAATACATTTGTTAGTGAACCCTATCGCAGTAAATGTCTTCATT
Organism: Cepaea nemoralis; assembly: GCA_014155875.1. Classification (NCBI taxonomy): domain Eukaryota; kingdom Metazoa; phylum Mollusca; class Gastropoda; order Stylommatophora; family Helicidae; genus Cepaea; species Cepaea nemoralis. Next base: position 107,578 of record JACEFZ010004157.1, read on the forward strand.
AGGGTGTCCCGACGCATTCCCACGAGGTTTCGTGGAGTGTTTTCTTTTCTCTGATAGGGGAGACTGAAGCGAGACCGAGGCGACCGACGACATGTTGATAAACTCATTTTCTTATTGTAATCTCAACTCCTAATGTTCTTGTTGTAACGTGAACTCACGATGTTCTTATTGTAACCTCAACTTATGATGTTCTTATTAAAACCTGAACGCCCGGTGCTATTACTGTAACATGAGCTCCTGATGTTCTTATTGAAACATCAACTCCTGATGTTATTACTATAATATGAGTTCCTAATGTTCTTTATTGTAACCTGAACCCCTGAAATTTGTTGGTTTTTTTTTTTTTTTTGTAACCTCAAGTCGTAATATTTTTATTGTAATCTCAATTTTGAAGTTTTTATTGCAACCTCAACTGCTGAAGTGTTTAATATAACATAAACTCGTAATGTTTTATTGTACCTCCAACGTCATATGCTCTAATTGTAATCTCAACCCCGAATGTTATATTGATGTGATTACTGTAATATGAACTTCCAATGTTCTTTTTCTAAGGTGATGTTCCTTTTGTAAGCTCAACTCCTGCTGGTCGTATTGTAACCTAAATTTCCAGTGTTCTTTATGTAGCCTTAATTCGGGGTGTTTTTATTGTAACCTGAATTTCCAGTCTTTTTCTTGTAACCTGAATCTCTGGTGTTCTGATTGTAACATGAAACTCTGATGTTCATATAGCAATATGAACTCCTCCTATATACATTGTTACTGTTACTGTGACCTGACCTCCAGCCCTACAAACTGGTTTGATATAACCTAACCTCTATCCTGCAAACTAATGTGTTTACTATAACTAAATCCCTAAACTGCAAATTGATGCTTCTATTATAACCTCAATTCTTGTTCTAAACACTGAAAATCTATTTTATTTGTCTATTAAACCAAGAAACTGAGATGGCACAGTGGCTGGGGTGGTCGTTTATCAAAACAATGATGGTGATTCAAACCCCAGGAGAGGAGGATGTTTCTTTCTCAGACCCAAAACTCACTTCCGGTGTGGTCCGAAGCTCATTACATGGGTGCTTGATACGACAGTACGTTCTGGAAAACATCTATGAAGAAAGGCGTAGAGGAAAGGTACTGCTATCCCACCTCGCTTTACCGTGGCCTAGAATATGTGAAGGTCTTTCCCTTCACAACACAAAGGCAGTATATACCCTGGGACTGATTGTCTGTACATGTATATTTATTGTTAGCAGTGTTTCAGAAGTAAATGCTGCTGCTGACTGATTGTATTTGCTCCTCAGTCAAATAGAATGGTGGGTTAGTTGCATGTTATCTATAGACCTTCTATATCAACCCCAACATTTATTGGCTATTTGCCATTACCTAGCCAGGTTTCCCCTCAGTAGTTTATTTTTGCTCTCTGTGAAGCCGACACTCATACCGTTGTGAATATCAAGGCACAGAGATCTTCTTACAAATCGCTTGAGGCTGACTTCGAAACCGTATTTCGGGATTGAGATACTGCGTTCAATACCCCTAGACCAGAGACGCCGACGAATAGAATGTAACGCTGAGGAATTGTAGAGAGAGAAGCTGGTGGTGGAGGGGTTAGAGTGTAACGCTGAGGCTAAGTACAAAGAGAAGCTGCTGGTGGTGGCATTAGAATGTAACGCTGAGGGAGTGTACAGAGAGAAGCTGGTGGCAGAGGGTTAGTTAGTTAGTCGAGGTTCCAACTTCACGGCAACGGGTCATCACCATTATACTCCATTGTTGTGCCAGTGAATATCACACAAAATGCTCCCCACTGTCCAATATGAAAAGTGGAATAGACAGGAGTCTCGGCAATCCAACAAACCGCACAGGTACATTGTGAGTAATGCCGCCAGAATGCCAACACAAAATTCATCCACGAAAGCCACAGTTCATCGTCGATGGACTCGGCAGTCACCAGAAAGACCTCATTCACCGGGGTTTTCTTACATGGCTCGCTCGGTCTTTTACCGCACGGCGACCCGCCGAAAGCGTTGCACAAAGCACGAACTCCGCAGCTTCAGCGCCGACTCCCAGGAGTCTCCTGACAAATGCACTCGTGAACCGAAAAGGCAAATCAGTCAATTCAGCAACAGCCGATAGCCATTGTTCCGAACGTGCAGGTCACTGTACAGGACAGATGTAAAAGCATTCCACGCGAATTTCACAGCTCACAGTGTCACCCACGCACTCACCCAGTAGCAGGGCGTCGGAACCATGTACTACCAGTCCACCATGAGGAAAATACGATTGCAAACCGTAGCTACAAGCATAAATACGGCACAACGGGTGAATGCCCAACCACCATGTTGGCGACCGGAAGAGACCTGGTGGTAGAGGGGTTAGAATGTAACGCTGAGGATAAGTACAGAGAGAAGCTGGTCGTGGAGGGGTTAGAATTTAACGCTGAGGGAGTGTGCAGAGAGAAGCTGGTGGTAGAGGGGTTAGAATGTAACACTTAAGATAAGTACAGAGAGATGCTGGTGGTTTATGGATTAGAATGTAACGCTATTTGCTGTTTCATTATTTGTTCTGCTTTTCCGAATGTGTTTATTCGCTTGTTTTGAATCTAGCTGATCTTGTGGTTTGTCGATCACATCTCAAATACAGTTTCACGATTTTCATGACATTACACTTTGTCTATATTTCAGAATCATACGATGTGTCCTCCCAGATCTACACGCTGAAGATTGTTTTCCATGGAGCATTTTATGTATTCGTTGCTGTTAAGACTTTGTGTTTTTCTCTAAATACCCCCTTTGCCATGACAATTCTAAGTCTAATTTATGTGGCGTATTGAACATGTTCCGTACAGTTTGACAGCCTAGACACTTATATTGGTCATCCTCCCTTACAGTTCTGGATAGACAGATAAACATATTAACTTGCTCTAGTTTATCTTCTTCAGATTTGAGCTGTATAGCTTGAGGGATCATATATATTACAATTGTGTTTCTATTGAGTATTGTTTTCGTATCGTATGTTCTTGTCGTTTTGTTAAATTTGTATTATACATAGTGACTATTCCATCTTCCCTAATATGACCAGATTGTCTGCACATGTCATTGTACTAACACATGCTCAAGGAAAATCCTCAGAAACAGGAGCTAAACCAGACCAAGGCTGTAATGCACTGAAAACCTCTTTACAGATGCCTTGCTAGGGTCTATCTGGTATTTCCTCCACCCTGAAGTAACCTCGTAGTCAAAATACCAACTTAGTGCACAAAAGAATTCAGGAACTTAGTAATAAAAGAACAAGTACATCAGCAGGCTGTCTGAAAACTAACGTTGGTAAAATCATAATAGACAACGATCAGATTCTACATGCATCAGACTATGTGAAACACTGTTATGATGATAACAGAGAGGAACAGTATGATATTAGATTTAATAATGAAGAACCGCCAATTCCGAAGATGGAGGTTCGAAACGTTCTTTAAGCATATGAAAGCTGTCAAGGCTCCCGGTTCAGATAACATCACAACAGAAATTATTAATGCTTTAGAAGAATATGGAATAGATCAAGTTACCAGAATGCTGAACACATTATATAAAACCGGAGATATACCTTCTGAATTATGTAATTCTGAATTAATTGCAATCTCAAAGAAATAAGGAGCCTTGGAATGTGATCAACATAGAACAATTACTATAGTGAGTAACATCACAAAGATTTTGCTATGAATTATCATGCAAAGAGTGAGGAAGAAAATACAACCTGAGATATCATCATCATCAAGTGCCCTGCCGGCTGGCGTAGGCGTTCATGGCTCTCCACAGATCTCGGTCTTTGGTGTTCTGGATCAACTCTGCCAATGATATTCCTCCATGCCACCGTCTCAATCCATCCAGCATCATTTCTCTTGGTCTGCTTCTGCCTCTCTTTCCCTCGATCTTTCCAGATGTCACGATGTTCTCCAATGCCTCTCTTCTCATCAAATGACCAAAGAAAACTGTTTGTCTCTTTCTTATTGTTAAAGTGTTCTAGTTTCATTAGCCTCTTTCAGGCAATTGTTGTTAGTTATTCTGGCAGTCCAAGGAATTCGCAACATTAGTCTTAAAAACCACATCTCTGTTGCTTCTAAGTTCTACATAATTAGTTCATTTACATTCCAAGATGCGCTGCCATACAGCAAAACTGGTTCTATATAGCATTTTAGCACTTTCTTTCTTACATTCATTTATAGCGACTTATTGCATAAGATACTCTTCATTTTCTGAAATGCGGCTTGTACCTGCCCTATTCTGCTCTTAATCTCTGTTGTACATCTTCCATGTGATGTTATAAGTGCCCCTAGGTATTTAACATTATCCACTTGGTTATGAATTTCCCTTTCTATTTCTATGTCACATTTTGGTGTCAATATTTTATTTGATATCACCATTGTTACTGTTTTCTTGATATTTAAGGAGAGTAATTTCTGTGCACTCTCTGTTACTACAATGTCCAACAATATTTGTAGGTCTGTTGCATTATCCGCCACCAATACTGTGTCATCTGCATAGCGTATATCTTAATATATAAATTAGGATGTATGTATGTAAATATATATGTATGTATGTATGTCCTTTATGCGTTCGCGAACGGTCCATCCGATTGAGATGAAATTTTCTACACGTCTTCCTTTCATTCCCGCGCTGCCAACTGTCATATTTTTTTTCCTTCTTCCTCCTCCTCCCTCCTCCCCCTCCCTAAATACGTACGTAAATATATGATGATGATGATGAAAGAATCCCCGAACCACAATGCTAGGAAAAGCGAAGAAAATGACGTGACTACACAGAATCGTCACACGGCAATCATCATCATCATCAAGTGCCGTGCCGGCTGGCGTAGGCGTTCATGGCTCTCCATAGATCTCGGTCTTTGGTTTTCTGGATCAACTCTGCTGCTGATATTCCTCCATGCCACGGCAATATCAATAACAATTCATCTTTTTATGTGTAAGGAAGTTATCTACAGTCATGTAGAAGGGAAGAACAATCAATGGAAGGACCGAAATCACAGAACCTAGACGAGTATGACTTCGGAATGGCGAACTCCCTCCTCCTCTCTTCTCCTCCTCCCTCCTCCTTCCTCCACCCTCCTCCTCCTCTTTCCTCCTCCTCCCTCCTCCTCCTCTTCCTCCTCCCTCTACCTCCTCTTCCTCCTCCTCCTCCCTCTCCCTCCTCCTTCTTTCTCTTCCTCCTCCCTCCTACTCCTTCCTCCTTCTCCCTCCCTCATCCTCCTCCCTTCCTTCCCCTCCTCCCTTCTCCGACCTCCCTCCGTCTCCCTCCTCCTCCTCTCCCCTCCTCCAATTCCGACACTCTTCCTCATTCCCCTCCCCCTCCGCCCTCTCCCTCCTCTCCTCCTCCTCCTCTTCCTCCTTCCTCTTCCTCCTCCTCCTACCTCCTCCCTCCCTCCCTTTTCCTCCCTCCTCCTCCTCCCTCCTCCCTTATCCTCTCGCCTCCTCCTCCTCGCTCTAACCTAATCCCTCCTCCTTCTTCCTCCACCTCCCTCCTCCTCCTCCCCCTTCTCCTCCTGCGTTCTCCTCCTCCCTCCTACTCCTTTTCCCTCTTTCTCCTCCCTCCTCCTCCCCCTCCTCCCTCTCCCTCCTCCGCCCTCCTACCTCTCCCAGCCTCCGAATAAACTCCTCCTCTCTCCCTCCCTCCTTCCTCCCTCCTCCCTCCTCCTCCCTCCTCCTCCTTCTCCTCTTTCCCCCTCCTCCTCCTAATCCCTCCTCCTCCCTCCTATTCATCCCTACTCCTCCTCCTCCCTCCTCCTCCTCTCTCCGCCTATCTCTTCATCCTCCCTCCTCCTCCCTCTTACTCCTACCTCCTCCCTCCTCCTCCTCTCTCCTCCTCCCTTTTCCTCCCTCCTCCTCCTCCCTCATCCTCCTTCCTCCACATCATTCTTCCTCTCCTCCTTCTCCCCCTCCTCCCTCCTCCTCCTACCTCTTCCTCCTCCCTCCACCTCCTCCCTCCTCCTCCTCCCTCTCCCTCCTCCCTCCTCCTCCTCCCCCTCCTGCGTTCTCCTCCTCCCTCCTCCTTTGCCTCCTCCTCCTTCCTCCTCCTTCTTCCTCCTCCCTCCTCCTCCCTCTTCCTCCTCCTCCCTCTTCCTCCTCCTCTCTCCTCCTCCTTCTCCTCTTTCCCCCTCCTCCTCCTAATCCCTCCTCCTCCCCCTCCTCCCTAATATTCCTCCCTTCTCCTCCTCCTCCCTCACCTCCTCTCTCCACCTATCTCTTCCTCCCTCCTCCTCCTTCCTAGTCCACCCTCTTCCTCCTCCTTCCTCCTACTCCTCCTTTTTCTCATTCTTCTGCTGCTGCTGCCGCCGCTCCATTTACCCAAGTTAATTGTTGGGGGAATATGTAAAGATCTTTCAAGTGCTCTTTCTAATGCTTTTTGTAAGGTGGTCTTCGTTTATCTAAGGTTGTTCTAACCGCAACCAATAAATGATTAGACAGACAGACAGACAGAGAGGGAGGGACAGACAGACAGACAGACATACAGACAGACAGACAGACAGACAGACAGACAGACAGACAGACAGACAGACAGACAGACAGACAGACAGACAGTCGGGAACGGGAACTTATATGAGTTAAATGAGATGCTCCCCATCAGGAGCTGGGCGAAGCCGGGCCGGGTCAGAAAGACAGACAGACAGACAGACAGACAGACAGACAGACAGACAGACAGATAGATAGATAGTCGGGAACGGGAACGGGAGCTTATATGACTATTTATATTAATTAAATGAGATGCTCCACACCAGGAGCCAGGCGATGCCGGGCAGGGTCAGACAGACAGACAGACAGACAGACAGACTGACAGACAGACAGACAGACAGACAGGAACGGGAACGGGAGCTTATATGACTACTTATATGAATTAAATGAGATGTTCCCCACCAGGGACTGGGCGAAACCGGGCCGGGTCTGCTAGTTGTTTATATTATATCATTCGATTAGTATTCATGGCTTCTCTTTGATCTCTCTCATTATTACTTCGCTATATAGGGAGGAGAGATCAGGTGACAAGACACACCCCTATCGTAATCTTAGCTTTATCTGTTCGTACCTACCCTCTTTATTTCCCATTTTAATTGCTGCTACTTGGTTCCAGTATATATTCTTTATTATTCTTAAATCTTTCCCATCAATGTTGGTATCTTCAGACATTTTAATCAGCTCATCATGTTTTACTTTATCAAATACCTTAGTATAATCTATGAAGCATAAATATATGTCTCTCTGTTTCTCTATTGACCTTTCTATTAGTGTTCGTACACAATGGCTTTCGATAGAGTAAGACATGTCAACATGGTAGATATGTTTGCAGATCTACAAATTGATGGGAAAGACATTAGACTTATAAAAAAAAACATATATTGGAAACAACAAGCTGCTATAAGGATTGGTAATGAAGTGGGACAATATCAGCCCATTAAGAAGGAATTCCGGTCACTAACATGGCTGTTAGGCATTGAACCGTTAAGGCCTGTGGCGTGTTTATACTTGTAGCTACGGTGTGCAATCGCATTTTCCTCATGTTGGACCGGTAGTACATGGTTCCGTCGCCCTGCCACTGAGTGAGTGCGTGGGCGACACTGCGAGCTGTGAAATTCGCGTGGAATGCTTTTACATATTTCCTGTACAGTGACCTGCATGTTCGGAACAATGGCGTTCGGCTGTTGCTGAATTGACTGATTTGCCTTTTCGGTTCTCGAGTGCATTTTTCAGGAGACTCCTGGGAGTCGGCACTGAAGCTACGGAGTTCGTTCTTTATGCGACACTTTCGACGGGTCGCCCTGCGGTAAAAGACAGAGCCATGTGAGAAAACCCGGGTCAGTGAAGTCTTTCTAGTGACTGACGATCCCATCGACGATGAACTGTGGTATTCGTGGATGAAATTTGTCTTGGCATTCTGGGGCGGCATTATGCACAGTGTACCTGTGCGTACTGTTGGATTGCCGAGACTCCTGTCTTTTCCATTGTTCGCATGGGACAGTGAAGAGCATTTTGTGTGATATTCACTGGTACAGGAACGGAGCATAATGGGGACAACTCGTTGCTGTGAAGTTGGAACCGCGACTGACTAACTAACTAACTAACAATTAGTGGATGCGGTTGTTGCACACAGTGAACAACTGGGGTTAGAAATAAATTGTAAAAATACACAGATTATAGACGTCACTAAGAAAAATGAAATACCACAATGTAATATACAAGAAATTTGAATATTCTTCAATAAGTGAATCGGTACAATTATCTCGGAACAGTCATTACATTTGATGGGAGATGCCTTGAAGAGATTAGAACAATAATCGCCATGGCGAAAGTAGCCTTTAGCAAGATGAAAAACATTCTGACCAATAAAAAGATGTCAATTGAAACGAGAAAAAGAGTGTTGTATGGATGTGAAACTTGGACAATGAGCAGTCAAGTTGAAAAACATCTGATTTCTGTAGAAATGTGGTTTCTGAGGAAAATGCAAAGAATACCATGGACAAACAGAAAAACCAATGACCAAGTACTACAGGAGACAAATGAAAATCGTAAATTGATAAGAGAAATTAGACGTAGACAGTCAAACGTTTTTGGACATGTTATGAAAAGAAATGGATTGGAGAAAGAACTTAGTGACAACTGGCAAGTTCGAAGGGACCAAGGGGAAGACCGAGAAGTAAATACCTGGATGGATGGTCACATGGCATGGTGAGACAGGAACACTGAGCTGATCCACGACTCTGGTGATCGAGTGAAATGGCGAGTCATGACCGCCCACGCTTTCCGGCATGGCACACGATTGATTGATTGATTGAAGTAATCTCCAATCTTCTAGATTCCGTTTTGTCCATCTGAATGACACCTACAAACTAACCACCTAAACAACGGCAAGAAAAGCGTATCAACCAGTTCGAATTGTTTTGTCAAGTGAAACGATTTGCACCTGAGGCTAATCAAAAGAAAATACCGCTCGATGCACAACATCTCTTCAGGTATTCCTTGTGCTGGTATTGAGGCTGATAAGATCTACGTGTAACCGGGTTAATAAGATACGTAAACAGGGTAGGAACCGAAAAGAAAACAAATCATCATTTTATACGCCAAAAGGTGTAGTGTACAGGGTTTTCCAATTTGCTAGCACCGTGCTGCATCATTGTTAGGTCTATGCATAGACATAAGTAATATCTTTCTGCGCGATACAGATCTTCTTCTTCAAAAACTTCGCCTTGGTAGTGGTGGCGGTGATGGTAATAGCTTGAGTAGTAGTTGTTGTAGCTGTAGTAACAGCAGATGTAGCAGACGAGACGGTGATGGTAATAGCTTGAGTAGTAGTTGTTGTAGCTGTAGCAGATGTAGCAGACGAGACGGTGATGGTAGCAATATTATTTGTAGTAGTATTGGTAGTAGTAATGGTAATAATTGTAGTACAGGTGGTAATAAAAGTTAGGAGTAGTAGTAGTAGTAGTAGTAGTAGTAGTAGTAGTAGTAGTAGTAGTAGTAGTAGTAGTAGTAGTAAAAGTAGTAATAGTAATATTAATTGTAGTTGTTGTTGCTGTTTTTGTAGAACTAGTAGTAATAATTACAGTAGTAGTGATAGTCAAACTACTGAACGTAAACTTCCCAAGAGATCACAAGAAGCACCACACACAAAAAAGAGAGAGAGAGGAAATACTGGGGTTGACTGCGACGTCCTGTAGAAGTATATGCAATTATCTTTCTAGTAGTAATAGTAGTTGTGCTGATGTAGTGGTAACAGTAGTTGTATTTGTAATCTTAGTAGCTGTAGTAGTTATTGTTGTCATTATTATTGTCATTTTTATAATTACTGCTAGTAGTATTTGTTGTAGTCTTAGTAGTAGTATTAGGTGTAGAAATTGCTATTATCATTATTATGATTAACTCTAGT
>JACEFZ010004157.1:122500-360131 GCA_014155875.1 Cepaea nemoralis
ATGAGTGTATGTGTGTGTAGGTTTCGGCACGAATCAATATATATTCTTCTATCAGAAGACAGCCGCCAACTTTCACCCGGTCGCAGCAACAGATACTTTCCGCCATCACTGGCTTAGATATCTGACTCCATCTATCTTTCGTTTCCAGAAGAGAGTTGCTGTACAAACACTATGTCTTAAACTGTGAGAAGAGGCTCATTTAAGCCCAGATCGCTATTCCTAAGTCTCAATCCTACTAGCTTTCTGACTGCGTTCAGAGCAGGTTTAAGTACAGGACAAGCTATGATCTGTGTGCTGTCTGTCGCCTTAGTTTAAATCCACAGCAAAACTTCAACACACGAGAATGAGAGAGGGAGTAATGAAAGTGCTCTTCCTCTTATCTTTATATGTCCGTGGTGTGAAGAAAGATTGTGTTATGTAACTGCTTAGCATCATTGACGGGTCCAGCGTTTATACTGCTGTGATTTATTCGAACACCTTGTGACATGATCGACCCTGTATCTAGCACTCTGATCGAACCACAGTCAAGCTAACAGCCCAGCTCCAGCACTCAAGTGAACGAATAAAAAGGAAAGATTGGTGTTGGAATGAGAGAATGAGTGCATTGTGTCATCTTATCTTTCTTTCACTCTGTATATATGTGTTAATGAATGAGAGGCAGTATGAATCCTCACAATGAATGTTTCACATAGACCTCAATATTCATACCAATTATGTGTTAATCATTATGTTAACTTAAGAGTGAAAATATTCAATGTATGCTTCTTTACATTATTACTTGGTTTCAACATGTGGAATGTAATTTTATTAAACCATCACCCTGTTTGACAGAGTAATAATATAATAATAATAATAATAAGTCTTTATTTTCAAAGGGTTAAGAATTGGGCACGCAGGCCCGTCTGACATTCTGCCCTTCTTCTCTATTTCCTCTCATACATTCTTTCATTCAACATCACTTATGAAGCAACTTTTGACAACAAAAGAACATTAAAACGCATGAAAAATAATCAATAACAAATGACTCACTGAGGCAGTGTTTAACATGGGCATTATAAATACCTAAGTAGGGTGTAACGTGCCATACATAAGGGAATGTTTTTTGGCTAGTTGTCGTTGGAGATAAGTTACCATTATTGTCTTTTTTGTGTTATTTGTTATGGGGGGATGTAGTCTGTACTAAGGTAGTGTTCAAACAGGTTGCGAATGTATGAATCATGATTGGTGGTGTCTTTGATTTCTTGTGGAAGATTGTTCCACAACTGAGCGGCAGAGTATGCTAAGCTTGTTTTATATAAGTCTATCCTAGGTTTAGGGACATGAAGTATATTTAGTCGTTCGCTATGTCTAGCGTTATATTTAAACAATGGCCAAAGGTAGCTTGGAGCATTTTGAAATAGGATTTTGTGAATTAGTTTGGTCTTATTAAAAAGCAGGCGCTTGTGGAGTGGCAGTAACCGGAGACGTTTATATAGGTTAGAATTGTCGGTAAGCTTTTCACCATTAATTAAACGCACTGCCCTTTTCTGGAGTGAATATAGGCGTTTTGTTATTGATTTGGAGCATCCATCCCAGACTGTGGAGCAGTAATCAATATGTGTTTGTATATGAGAAGTATAGAATATCTTTCTTGTGTTTTCGTCAAGGAAATGTTTAATTTTGGCAAGTTGGTATACTTTTTTGGCTATTTGTTTAACTAGAGCATGAACATGTGAGTTAAAAGTTAGATTTTGATCTATGATAACACCCAGTGTCTTGTGCTCGGTGACACTTTCTACAGGCGTGCTGCCAATGTGCAGCTGAAGAGTTCTCTGCGAGTTTAGAGTGTGAAGTCTTTGCCTGGTTCCTATTAACATAGACTTTGTTTTAGTAATGTTAATTTGCATGCGGTTTGCATGACTCCAGTTAACTACACTATTTATTTCCTGTTGCAAGGATAATTCTAGCACATTACGATCAACAGCGTTCGTATATACTGTGCAGTCATCAGCAAATAGATCGCAGGACGACGACAGATTTAATGGAAGATCATTTATATAAATGGCAAATAATAGAGGGCCAAGAATAGACCCCTGAGGTACTCCAATATTAATGGTAATGGCTTGAGATAAAACTTTATTGTGTGATACTACTTGCTTTCTGTCTAATAAGAATGATTTTATTAATGTCACTATATTAAAACTTACTTTCATTGGTTCTAGTTTTTTAATTAGAATAGTATGATCTATCATATCGAATGCTTTCCTAAAGTCTATAAACACCGCTCCACATAGAGTATTGTTGTTAATATTTTGATGCCAGTTTTCTATCATGTTTGTTAGTGCCGTATGGCAAGAATATTTTGGCCGAAATCCTGACTGACTGTCAACTATCAGTTTATGGCGAACTAAGTGATCTAGTGTTGTTTTGTGGATGTGCTTTTCTAGCGGTTTGGATAATGAGGATAATATGGAAATTGGTCTATAATTACTCATGAGACGATTGTCTAGAGGACCAGCTTTTAAATGAGGATACACTTTAGCGATTTTAAAGGCTGATGGGAAGTGACCTCTGGTTATACATTGATTATATATAAAAGTTAGTGACTCGCAGATCGCCGGTGCAGCATGGCGAAGGATCCGACTACTAATTCCATCTAGTCCTGATGAGTTATTGTTTTTTAGATTACGGAGATGAGTAAATACTTCAGTTGTCGTCATTAGCGGTATGTTGGAGGAAATGTGTCCATAGCATTTGTTCTCACAGAATGATGATAATAAAGATATGTCATGAGGCGCATCTGGTATTGCAGCCTTCAGTTGGTTTATGTCGGACTGAAAGTATCTACTGAATTGATCACATGTAACCTGATTTGATGGTAATGATTGTGATGATTTGTGTTTGTTTGTCAAGGTATTAATTGCTTTCCATATATCTTTAGTGTTGGTTTTATCTATTACTATGTTCTTAAAATAGTTTTTCTTTTCCTTCCGAATAACATATTGAACTTTGTTTCTCAGACTACGGTACATAGTTAGATCTCTATTTTTGTGAGCCCTGTCGCGATCTCTCATAAGTTCAACTACCTCCTGTGTGATCCACGGGGGCTTTGTGTGATGTTTAACACGAACTTCCTTAAATGGAACATGTTTATCAAATATACTTAGAAAGGTCTTTAGCCAGTGGTCCAGAGCATCGTCTGGGTCAGGAAGCTGGTAAACATAATCTAGAGATGAGTTGACCAAATCTTGTAAGAAGACGTCTCGATTTAAATTTTTGTAATTTCTATATTTTATGCTTATATGTTTGTGTTTGGGAGTTTTGGTGCCCCTTCTCGACCACGTGCAACATACTGGATAGTGATCGCTCATTGCATTGATAGGTACACTACATTCTGTGATGTTATCAGCACACGTAGTATAAATATGATCTATAAGTGTTGCAGATGATTTAGTGATTCTAGTGGCTTGTTTGACTAACTGTTGGAAATTATATGACTCTATTATGTTTTCCCATGTTTTGTTTGATTTGTTAGCGTCTATGTTGAAGTCACCTAGCAATATTATTTCCCTAGCATTACTAAAGACTACATCCATCATAGTGGTGAATTTTTCATACCAGATATTTCCTGCACTGGGGTTTCGATAAAGATAGCCAACTACTAGCGGTATGCAATTTTAAGTAAAGGAGAGACACCTAATATGCTTTCATGCATAATCACTTCTAAACTGTCAGGGGAAATATCACCCCAGTGTCAGAAGAAGTAAGTAAAGGTAATGACAGAAGAGGTGAGAAGGTATAAACAGGAAAAGTAACCAGGCAGACTAAAACAATTGAGGCAGCACTGATTGGTAACATGAGTTATTATGAATAAGATGAACATTCATCCTGTCCTGTTCCATTACTATTTAGGATCAGCTGGGTGCATTTCATCATTAACTCTCCATCATTCCTCTCCTAGCCTTGTCATTCCCTGTGTCTGTGTCCTCTGTGAGAACATAAGCCAACAGATCACCATGTACAAGAGCAGAATAAGAGGGCCTGCCAAATACAATTGCTGATGTCTAATGCCAGTACAAAGAAGAGACACTGTAGCTCTAACTTGTAGGTACTTCCTGAATCTGCTACCTTCTGTAACTCCTGTCTGTAGCCCTTTTCATTCTTTTCAACTGAAGAATTATCATCCATTGACTAGATATAAATAGGATCACCATGTTTATTCACCTCAGGTGAGGATGACGGTTGCAGAATTTATCACCCAGATCATGCAGATTGTGATCTCTGGGATCTGCAGATAATCAAAGGATCTATATTCCATTCTCAAGATCATGCAGATTATATCCACAATGATCATGCAGATTATGACCACTGGGATCTACAGATGCAGATTACCCCAATGACTCTATATAATATCTCAAAGATCTGCTTATTAACATCAGATCTGTAGATAAGTACCAACCTCACTGCAGATTACTTAGAAATATGGCAGAGATCTTTGCAGCATTTCATCATTGATATAACTTGATTCCACTCAGTGAACTCTTGACAAAGTGGGAATAATCAAGGACTTCAAAAGATAGAGAGTAGTTATGAACATCTCTGAATTTATAGTGGTGTGGGGACAGTTTAGACTAGGAGGTTCACTAATTAAATACTTGAAAATTCACCAGCTACACTTTGTGTAGTGCAGAGACAATGGTAGGAAAATCAGTGTGGAGGCTCAGTGGCTTAATGAATGAATTGACATTAGATCTTCTGAGAGTTCCAGTTTCTATAGTAAACTTAGCAACCTTAACCCAGAGACTATTGTGTGTAATCAACTTTAGATCTTCTGAGAGTTCCATTTTTCATAGTAAATTCAGGAACATTATCCCAGAGACTATTGTGTGTAATTCATATGTTCATAAATGCTTTACTGGCTTATTTCCACAATTTTTGGTTAATAAACAAAATTAACTTTTCCTGCATTCTTTTGTCAAGTACATTGTGGTGTGACAAAACATTTGATTATTTGTGTGTTTAGTTAATAAAACTACATCACATAATTGTAGAATTTGGGACGACAGGTGGCTGGGTAAACACTAATAGACAGCAACGTCCTGTTCTATTGTAATCTCCCAGGTCCTAGATTACTCAGAAAAGGGAACTTTAAATTATATACATTTCCTGTAATCATTTCACCTTTAAGGGAAAATGATTACAGGTGGGGGACTCATGAGCTAGATAAGTTTCTCTTTTCGAGAAGGAAGGTTTTGGAGGGAGGTTATCAACATTCCTGGGAAACCCCTAGATTTCCAGAGCTAATATGGGACACTTTGGCTTCCAAGGACCCATCCCCTCCAAACTAAATTAGTCCCATTCTCATAGCTTTACTTCCTTGTGGGGTAGGCCAAGGTTTGTACTGCTTCCTAATTCCCAATATACCACAGGTAGTTGTTGAAGTAGTCACGTGTGAGTTGTTAAAGTAGAATTTGTTGAAGTAGTAGTAGTTGAAGTAGTAGTGGTTGAAGCTGAAGTGTGTAAGTGGTTGAAGCTGTTGTGTATATGTTGTTGAAGCAGTAGTGTGCGAATTGTTGAAGTAGTAGTGTGCGAATTGTTGAAGCAGTAGTGTGCGAATTGTTGAAGCAGTAGTAAGTTTATTGTTGAAGCAGTAGTGTGTGAATTGTTGAAGTAGTAGTGTGTGAATTGTGGAAGTAGTAGTGCATAAATTCTTGAAGTAGTAGTGTGTGAATTGTTGAAGTAGCAGTGTGTGAATTGTTGAAGAAGTAGTGTATGAATTGTCGAAGTAGTAGTGCATAAATACTTGAAGTAGTAATATGTGAATTGTTGAAGTAGTAGTGTGTGAATTGTTGAAGTAGTAGTGCATAAATTCTTGATGTAGTAGTGTGTGAATTGTTGAAGTAGTAGTGTGTGAATTGTTGAAGTAGTAGTACATAAATTCTTGAAGTAGCAGTATGTGAATTGTTGAAGTGACAGTATATAATGTGTTGAAGTAGTAGCGTGTGATTTGTTGAAGCAGTGGTGTGAATTGTTGAAGTAGTAGTGTGTGAATTGTTTGAATGGTAGTCTAAAAGTTGTTGAAGTGGTAGCGTGCGTATGAGTTGTTGAAGCAGTAGTGTATAAGTTTGTGAAGTAGTAGTGTGCGAATTATTGAAGTAGTAGTGTGTGAATTGTTGAAGCAGTAGTACATAAGTTGTTGAAGTAGTAGTGTATGAATTGTTAAAGTAACAGTGGATGAATTGTTGAAGTAGTAGTGTGTGAGTTGTTGAAGCAGTAGTGTGTGAGTTGTTGAAGCAGTAGTGTGTGAATTGTTGAAGCAGTAGTGTGTGAGTTGTTGAAGCAGTAGTGTGTGAGTTGTTGAAGTAGTAGTGTGTGAATTGTTGAAGTAGTAGTGCAAGCTGTTTAGTATAAGTTTTATCAGAAGACTTGATTCAAGCTTAATGTAACATACGCTCAGACATTGGGCACAATAAGAAAATGTGTATACCTGAGAACATTAGGAGAGAAGAAGAAAGGTCAGAATCCTAGAGAGGAAGTTAGACCTGTGCAAGGTTAATCACACTGGACACGGTGTGCAGTGCTTGGCCAGCGGGTTGCCTAGATTGGGACGTGTAACAGTTGATTGGCGACACGTCACACCCTGGATATGTAACTACCTACACAGATGGCTCAGTGCCGAGAGTCAAACACAATTTCTGTGTGTTCATAACAAAGGCAAATTGACTGTGTTTAAGACAGAAGAGCCTGCTTTACGATTCTACGTATAATCTGAAAATGAAGGTGGAGGCAGTCACTGAGGTGTTCAGTCGATTTGAAGACAAACTGCACATACATGTCATGATTGTAACGGACTCATTATGCTGAGAAGGGTTAAGCGTGCATCGTACAGAATGACATGCTTCAATTACAAACCAAAGTTAGGAGGCATCCTGTGGATCTGCTCCCCATGAGATGCTGGTTTGTTGGGGCACGAGCAGATATAGACTGGCTGGGTCTGCACAGATGGGGGTGGTGCTGGTGTACGACAAGATTGATGTCGTCAAGGTTATTTGGGATCACGTGAATTGTGTGAAAGAACAGTTAAATCACCATTTTGTGGATAAAATACGAGGCAGGTGTGTCTTGACACATGCCGACGCATCTCAACTCCAAGACATAAAGTTGCTCGTACTCAACAACAACATAATAAACAGCGCTCACCTTGATGAAACAGACGCAAACCAGCCGACGGCAATTTCAGGCATTTATTACATGCTCTCGCAGAACAACAAAGAACGCTACTCCATATTATAACCTCCCCCTGAAGACGGGGACGGGCGGTTATACAGTTATACAGACTCAGTTCCCGAATTCTGCTCATTGCTTCAGGAAGGTCGCTCTTTTCCCAAGGATTTACCTAGCCGCGTTTAACTCGTCTAAGGGTTATTCCTGTCCCGGTCCCATCACTGTATGAATGTGAGACAACAGACGATTTCCTCGCTCACTAAGAAGATTGCGACAACCAGATCCTATCCTCTCCAACACGGAGCCCATAGAAAACACCGCTGTCCTGATGTCCTCTCCCGAAGCGTCCCCGTTGCCGTGTTATGACGTCGTCCACATCGGCCTTAGTTTCTCATATGGTCATCTAGTTTTGTGACTTGTCTGGGAATATCCCTTTCTATTTGGTGGCGCGTGGCCGCTGTGTGGCATAATGCCCCCTCCCCGATAAAAAAAATGATATATCATTTTTTTCTCCTCTAAATATGTATATATGATATTTACAACTATGACCATAACTTTTCTTAACCCACAATCACATATTTCTAGGATCTACCACGTTACCAACCCTCAAAAATTTTTATTTTAAAAGCTACATAACGGGCACGCCCACCTGTCCAATCCCTCCGTTGGACGTCGTGTGGCTGATCATGGGCAATCAAACCAACTAATAAACATATTACTCCCTACCTTCTCCTAATGACAAGTGTGTCCTAGCTCTAGATATTACCATGAGTTTCGGACGAGGGTAATAATGAAGTTTTTCCCAGTAACCATGTTAGTTGTAGTTGGTCCTTGTTGTTGTTCTCGTACCATATAATCATTTCTTTTTCCAACTCATCTTTATGGGTAGGGTAGCCTTATCTGCTTTCCACCTTGAAACTTTTTTTTTTATCGATCCTTTTCTGATTGTATATTATTCTTTGGCTCTTCTTGAAGTGTTCCATATACCATAATATTAATTAATAATACACAACCTTCTTAATTCAAATAACAATCAATAATTAACTATCGTCGAATTAACCAACCCCCAATGGTAATTATTTTCTAAGTATTATTTAAATCCAACCATAAAATAATGAACAACTTATTAATAAACTATCACCATATAGAATAAAGACAGTTAAGTTCACAACAAAATACTTGGTAATTTGATCACCGAATATACCATGTCCCAAGCACGCATCACGTGTAGTCTGATCATTTTCATCCTCGCGCTGATTCTGTCGTGAATATAAAATTAGTCACAAATGTACCTATTCGCCTCCATTCTATTTGTAATAATAATTTACCTATAAATTTGATTGTTATAACATTGATTCTCTAATAAGGCGCTATGTGCATATATCTTATCAACTTAATAACTTATGAAAGAACAGAACAATAAAATACAACTAATTAACTTATAACAAAGATCTGTCTTTCACCTATAATCGACTGAGAATGTCAGCAAGATTATTATCCTTTCCTGGAATGTGACAGATGTCAAATTCGTAATCTTGTAATAGTAAAGACCATCTATGTATTCTTGAGTTCTTCGGATGACCCGATTTAAAGATTTGTAAAGGTTTGTTATCCGAAAGAACCAGACATTTCCTACCTAGTAAGTATCTAGAGAACTTCTCAATACTTTCAATTAAAGCTAGAGCCTCTAGTTCAGTAACAGCATAGTTTCTCTGAGTTTCAGATAGCTTCTTACTGAAGTAAAGAATAGGGTGTAGTTTCCCTTCATGCAATTGAAGTAATAAAGCTGAAATAGCATGTAAACTAGCATCCGTTTGTAAAACAAAGTCTTTTGAAATATCAGGTAATTTCAAAATAGGATATGTACTAAATAGAGTTTTTATTTGTTGTAATAATTTCTCTTGATCCTCTGTCCAAACTATCTTTGTTGTTTGATCCTTTCTTTAAAAGTTCTGAGAATGTTGCTGTCATATCAGCGAAGTTAGGAATAAACTTCTGATAATAATTAATCAACCCTAATACACTTCTAAGTTCCTTCTTAGATGTAGGAGGTTTGATATTAAGAATCTTTGTCACAACAACTGGATCTGTTTTTCTAAATCCGTTAGAAAGTCTATGACCTAGAAATTGTATTTCAGTAAAACCTATCTCAATTTTACTTGGTTTAGCTTTCAACCCGTGCTCCTGTATTCTATAGAATACCTGTTTGAGAATCTTAACATGTGTGTCTATATCTGCAGTATGTATACAGATATCATCCATATATGTCGCTACGTTAGTAATTCCATGGAGTAATCTTCTCATCATTCGCATGAATGTACTTGGTGCATTTTGTAAACCAAATGAAAGATATGCCCATTCATATAAGCCTAATGGTGTGCTAAAAGCTGTAATATGCTTTGAATCTTCCTCCATTGGAATTTGCCAATACCCTTTTGTCAGGTCAATTTTCGAAAATAGTTACGAATTTGCCATGGTTTTGATCAACTCATCAATGTTTGGCATAGGCTCTGCATCCAGTAAAGTCAATTCATTAACTTTCCTATAATCAACACACAACCGTAATGAACCATCCTTCTTTTTCACGATTACGACTGGTGAACAATAGTTTGAAATTGACTTTTTAATAATTCCAGTCTTATCTAGATCTGAAATTTCTGCATTAACCTTTTCCAAGTAATGTATTGGAATAGGATATGGCTTTACCTTTACTGGAACATTTGACAACAAAGTTATTTTATGTTTAATGAGTGTTGTCTGTCCTGGTTTATCTGAAAACATTGAGCTATATACTTTTATTGCTGTAATAAGTTTTTCTTTATCCTGTGCTGATAAATCTTTACTTATCTGTATCGCTTTCCAATCACTATCGCTATTAACTATAGGTGTTGGAATCTGTTGTTTTATCGCATCTTCTTGTTGTTCATTAATTACCCAACAAGCTGTTGCTATCCTATGAGGAATTTGTTGTGTCACTTGACCTGAGTTATCCTCACGTGGAATATATGGCTTCAACATATTAATATGAAAAATCTTATGTTTGCCATTCACATCAATACGATAATCTACATCGCTAATCTTTTTAATTACTTTAAATGGACCCTGCCATGATGTAACAAGACAATCTCGACGATCAGGTAATAATAACCATACCTCTTCTTCTTCTTTCAAGACTATTGTCTTGGCGTTCCTATTACCATATTGTCTGTATCTCTCTCTCCAGCTTTCTCCAGTGCAGATTTTGCAATCTGACAAGCTGTGATAATGTTGTCTCTTAGTTGTGTCACCATTTCATATGCATCTCTTTTCGGATGATCATATGTTTTATTTGTGAGTAAGTCATTATATATTAATAATGGACCTCTTGGATTTGCTCCATATACCAACTCGAATGGAGAAAACCCTGTACTAAATTGTGGTACCTCTCGGTATGCAAATAGTACAGCTGGTAATAGAATATCCCAATCTTTGGGTCTTTCCGCAGCTACTTTTGCCAGAGTTCGTTTAAGAACTCCATTGTAGTTCTCATTCACACCATTTGTCATCGGGTGCCAAGGTGAACTAAATACCTGTGGAATTCCAAGTATCTTCATTGCTTCTTGAGTAGCCGTCGATATAAACTGACTACCTCTATCTGATAATATGCAGCTAGGAAATCCTATTCTGCTAAAATTATCAACAATGAATCTAGAATGGATCTACTCGTGATACATTTTAAAGGAATAGCCTCTGGCCAACGAGTGCAAAGATCAATCATAGTTAATATGAATCTATTGCCTCGATCAGTAGTTGTATTTAGCGGACCCACAATATCTATAGCTATTTTCTGAAATGGTCGTGATGCCAAATCAGTTTTCTGAACATGTGCTTTGGGATGTTTGCCTTTTTGCATGTGTCATCTGACATAATGTACATAACGTACACGTGTGGTAATGTCTTTGTTATATCCAGGCCAATAGAACTGCGTTAGCAATCTATTAGTGGTTTTAGCAATCCCCATATGACCAGCGAATGGAGAATCATGTGCTAATTTTAATGCCTTCAGTACGATATTTCGATGGAAGTACTGTCTGAAAATAACGTGATGTACCTCTATCATATCGTCTCAATAAAATATTATTGTCTAGGAAAAATTTCCAATTGCCTCTTTTACCTTGTTTTATTGGTTTACTCAGTTTTTTAAAACAAAATTTTAGAGTTGGATCCTGTTTCTGATCTTCTGGTAAATCAGTCACTAGTCTGAATTATTTTCTAATTTGTCACTGTCTTTATCCCTTTTGTCTTGAGCTCTTGTAATTGCGTTAGCTCTTATATGCTCAATCTCCCATTGCTTTGCCTCATCATGTATTAACTGTTTCGCATCTGTTATGTTACCAATTAGTAATCCGGCACATGGATTTGGTAATACCGCTGCATTTATTGTGCCTTCGTAATATGGTGACATAATTGTAATCGTGGCAATCTTGTATCTCTCTATTGTGCCACCGAATGTTCTGCACTCTACCGTTTCGCCTGTATAATCTTCTTCTTTTATGAGCTTTCGATCTACTCCAACAATCGAAGCTCCAGAATCACGAATGCAAGTAGTGGGTTCACCATTTAACCATGCTTGATGGATTTTTAGTTTGCCATTTTGTATGCTAACGGCATTAGCTTCATGAATTGTTTCTATACATTCATTACTAATATTGTCAGTTATACCTTTATTTAACTTGTCAGTCTCATCATCATACTGTTGTATGATAGCTGCGTGTGTCTCTTCTAAATCGTCTGAGTCACTACTGGAGTATATGTATGCTGTACTAGCTTCCTTCCAGGAATTTCTCATCGGACAAGACCTACTAGTGTCTCCGTACGCCCTACATTAGAAACATTTTAAACTTCTTTTAAAAGAGTCATACTTATTTCTCTTCTTCGCCGTAATATCTTTTAGATATGCGGAATAACCTGGATGTTTATCACACATCTCTAAGTTTCCATGCGATAATCTACAATATTGGCATCTGGTGAATTGGCCTTTTCCTTGGTCTTATCACCTTCTCTATTGTAAGGACTATGTCTATTGCTACCACTACTAAACTTTCTAAACTTACTGTTTCCTCTTTGAAATTTTGCACTTGCTCCTATCACTAATTCAGGTTGTGTACAGTTAGCAAAAATATCCCTATGTGCATTGAAATAAGATTCACCCTTAGTTTCCATCTCACTTAAACTTTTACATTTGTTTTCCATAAGAAATACTGACATAGGTTCTGGTATTGCAGATAACATTCTATCTCTGATAATTAAGTCTCTCACTTTCTAATAACTATCATTAATATCCGCAGCCTTACACCACTTATCAAAACTAGAAGACATTTCCGAAGCGAAATCCAGGAATGTTTGATTCGATTTCGGTGTAAGTGTTTTAAACTTAGTTCGTAAACCAGATTCATCCAAAGAAAAGTGTGATAGCACACGATCGCGCATATATTTGTAGTTCGTACGTAAATCCTCAGGAATTAACTCAATCACTTTCAACGGCTCTAACGCGAGGTGACGGTGAAACAGAATTGGTACGTCCTTCACCGGAACTTTGTAGTGCTTTACTAGCACTTCGAAATTCGTTATCCAAGAACTAACCGAATCACCTTGTTGAAAATTTCTGAATAAACCTTGGTACTTTTTCACAGGATCGTTCTGCTTAGCCAGCATTTTCTCTCGTTCGATTTCAGCTCCACGTTCCATCTCAAGCGTCTTGACCCTTAGGTTACCTTCAACCTCCTTGTCCATCCAGAGTGTTTCTGTAGCAAGTCTTTCCCTATCAAAAGCCAATTGTTTCTCTTTAAGTTCTGCTTCAGCAACAATTTGTTTCATCTTCAAATCTGCCTCTGTAGCCATTTGTTTTTCCTTAAGTTCCGCTTCTGCAGCCATTTGCTTTATCTTCAATTCCGCTTCTGCAGCCATCTGTTTCTCCTTTATTTGCATCTCCATCATTAACTTCTCTTTTTCCGCATTTAATTCTTTTTCTCTAGACTCCATTCGTTCACGTTCCAAACTTATCTCACTTTGTCTGATCGCCATCTCTTTTTCTTTCAGTTCTCTCTCAAGTTGTTTCGCTTGCTTTTCTGATGCCAGTCTTTCCTGTCTTTCCTCCTTCTCACGTGTGGCTTGAAGTTGTCTTTCCTCCTTGTCACGTTTCTGTTGTTCACTGAACTCAAGCTTTGCCCAGTTTCGAAGCTCAGCACCAGTTAGACCAGTCTTCTCACCCATTTCAATGAAATATTGCAGCGTAGACATCTTGTCTTCTTGTCATACGTGAAAAATGAGCTATCTGGCTGAAATAAATATAGTAGTAGGCAAGCAAAGAAAAGAATCGACAAGAATTGTGATATTGTCTCAACTCACTATCACTTAGATAGTAAGGTAAATCTCGTATCACCGTTGAGAAAATATAGACTCAATTAAATTTGCAGTGTAAATTCGAACACCACAAAAAAATCAACCAGATATCTTTATAATGATCGAAATAAATATAACTAGAGAAATAAATATGAATAAATATATCCAATACACAATATATATGCAACGCACGACAACTAACAATCATAAAAGACGAATGACGAGTGACGCGAATACATGTTCACAAACAATAAAAAAAATTGTATCCACCTTTTTGACGGGTAACGCACATACTATACTACTACAGTTATGACAAGACAATAGTATTGTGGTGACGCCCGCAAGATCAAAACAAAAATTTAATTCGTAATGACCTGGCGACTATCAACACACAAATCACTTCATGAACCAATCAAGTAATCTCAATTAGTTCACCAAGGCCCTTCTAACCGCCCACACACACAAAATATTGATAAATAGTGCCTTATTAAGATTCAACATCATACTAATCAACAACACAAGTTACTGGCCTTTTTCCGCCTCTCCTGAAGGTAGATAACATTCATCGCTCGAAAATTGATATAGAATAATTGTGTGTCGATCAGATCAGTGTCAGTTCGATAAAGAATGATCCGTTATCAGCACTCGAGTATTGGTGTGCTGGTTTAGATATACAAGAGGAACTGTGTACGATAGTACAATTAACTTGTACTCTCACCCTGGACCCACGCGGCCCGTGACCAACCTATAACACGTAGTTGGTTGTGGTGTAACGACGAAGTTTTAGTTTTACTGCAGCCTTATTGTAATCACTTTAGGCTGCTGTAGGTATCGGAAAGAATGATGCCTACAGTGGAATCAGTAGATCTGCTTGCATCCAGTTCTGGTACATAAAGTCCAATGCATGAACAAGCTGACTGTGTCTGGTGTCGAGATGAAAAATGGTAGTTGTCAATCCGTGTGATAGTGTACGTCTGTTCTGGCGTCAGAGTCTTGAGGAACATGTAACGTCTCGATGCGTTTCAGGTGCAGTGTAGTGTCCAGTAGTATCTTGATGTAGATGTGTAGTATCCTGACAAGGTGATGTGTATAATGTCCTTTAATGTCCCGATATAATAAATATAACTGTCCCAATGTGAATCGTTATCGATTAAATACCTTGAACAATTGGGTACTATGTGACATTAAAGTCTATCTGTATGCTTCGACTTCAAATCAAGTGAGTGTACACGTGTTAGATTTCCTGCATGCTGAGGTGTAATGATAACGTGTCTCTATGTATTCTGTCAGATATCCCGTTGTAACTCGTAAATATATATTGAAGTTTCCCGTGAAGAGTAAAGTTCAAAGTAATGAAGTGGTACTGTGTAAAGTTTGTAACGTTCAATGTTCGTATGTGACAGTAGTGAAGTTTCAGTGACGATCGTTGTTGAACATTACTTGCATCATGGCGTACTGTGTCAACTTAATTTTCATAATGTTGTATATCATCCTTCAGCATCCTCCGTCCTCAAGTGTCAATGTTTAAAGAAATGTAGAGCAAATAATGTCAGTAGCAACTGTACTTTGCGCCGATAATGCATTTTTGATAGAGTGTCGGCAGTAAATATGTTCATGTTCGGTGTCATTGTCTTCGTTGACTGTTGTGCATGAAATGTGTTCAAGTGTCCAGTGTGTCGTGTCAACTGTGTATATCATTTCCGCAGACAACTCAATGTGCGTATAATATTCAAGCGTTTCTAGGCCGTAGTGTTTCCATCATCGTTTCTTCGTTAATGTCGTGTCGTGTTCTTCAGTATGTTTCTAATGGTGCGTGTATAATGTGTGCAGTTCTTTCTGTGACGCGCAAATGTTGTTGTAATCTTGTGGCATTTGTAATTATTTGTATATATTTCGACACGTCAGCTCTTGTGTGTGTCCAGTAACCAGATACATTAATGTATAATCTAATGTTCTTCTTACCTTATACAGGTATTCTCATAATAATACATCATAAATTACTTTCACTGTTTGTGTCGACATTTTGACAACCGGATCTTCCTGCGCGTTTCGTTCCGTGTTGCGTGGTGCGTTATTTTGAGCTAAGGTGTGCACTCATGAAAGACTAGTTTAATTACAATTACTTAGTCAGTTTACCTGCAAATGTCTTATCGTCAAACAATAAGTACGTTGGTATAATTTATGATCTTCCGGCAACTGCCATGTTGGAGCGTAACAAGCGATCTTGGTGCTGCATCGTGCTTCAGGAATTGATCCTGGTGTGCATTCTTTGTTTACTTAGCGATATGGCGGGAATCTTCGTTGTTTACATCCACACAATGCTTTCTGGATCAGAGACCCCACATTGTCTTGACACATGCCGCCGCATCTCAACTCCAAGACATAAAGTTGCTCGTACTCAACAACAACATAATAAACAGCGCTCACCTTGATGAAACAGACGCAAACCAGCCGACGGCAATTTCAGGCATTTATTACATGCTCTCGCAGAACAACAAAGAACGCTACTCCATATTATAACCTGCCCCTGAAGACGGGGACGGGCGGTTATACAGTTATACAGACTCAGTTTCCGAATTCTGCCATTGCTTTAAGAAGGTCGCTCTTTTCCCAAGGATTTACTAGCCGCTTTTACTTCGTCTAAGGGTTATTCCTGTCCCGGTCCCATCACTGTATGAATGTGAGACAACAGACGATTTCCTCGCTCACTAAGAAGATTGCGACAACCAGATCCTATCCTCTCCAACACGGAGCCCATACAAAACACCGCTGTCCTGATGTCCTCTCCCGAAGCGTTTTTGTTGCCGTGTTATGACGTGGTCCACATCGGCCTTCATATGGTCATCTATTTTTGTGAATTGTCTGGGAATATCCCTTTCTATTTGGTGGCGCGTGGCCGCTGTGTGGCAAGGTGGTGACCAGAGGATCTAACCGATACTCAGTATTCCGAGGAAAACCAGACGGATACATAAGCAGACCAATTGCAACAATTGGAATTTGGATTCTTCTCTGGTTGTTGAAGGTGTGAATGGAGCGCCTGTGGGAATATCCCGAGTGATATGATGTCAGTTGTTGACTTAACAACCATAGACATGCTATGTCATACTCAATTATAGACATGCTATATCTCAACCATAGACTTGCTATACCTCACTGAACTGTAGATATGATGTATCTCAACTATAAACTTGCTATATCTCATCGACCTGTAGATATGATGTACTTCAACGATAGACTTGCTATATCTCACTGAACTGTAGATATGATGTATCTCGACTATAAACTTGCTATATCTCACTGAACTGTAGATATGATGTATCTCAACTATAAACTTGCTATATCTCACTGAACTGTAGATATGATGTATCTCAACTATAAACTAGCTATATCTCACCGAACTGTAGATATGATGTATCTCGACTATAGACTTGCTATATCTCACTCAAATGTAGATATAATGTATCTCATCTACAGACTTGCTATATCTCAACCATAGACATGCTACATCTCAACCATAAACATGCTACATCTCACCATAGACAAGCTATATCACACCCAACCATAGACATGATGTATCTGAACCATAGACATGCTATATCTCATTACACTATAGATATGATATATCTCAACTATAGACTTGCTATATCTCACTCAACTGTAGATACGATGTATCTAAACTATAGACTTGCTATATCTCTCTCAATTGTAGATATGATGTATCTAAACTATAGATTTTCTATATCTCACGCAACTGTAGATATGATGTATTTCACTCAACTGTAGATATGATGTATCTCAACTATAGACATGCTATATCTCACTCAACTGTAGATATGATGTATCTCAACTATAGACATGCTATATTTCACTCAACTGTAGATATGATGTGTCTTAACTATAGATTTGCTATATCTCACTCAACTGTAGATATGATGTATCTCAACTGTAGACTTGCTATATCTCACTCAACTGTAGATATGATGTATCTAAACTATAGATTTTCTATATCTCACTCAACTGTAGATATGATGTATCTCACTCAACTGTAGATATGATGTATCCCAACTATAGGCATGCTGTATCTCACTCAACTGTAGATATGATGTATCCCAACTATAGGCATGCTGTATCTCACTCAACTGTAGATATGATGTATCTCAACTATACACATGCTATATCTCACTCAACTGTAGATATGATGTATCTCAACTATAGACATGCTATATCTCACTCAACTGTAGATATGATGTGTCTTAACTATAGACTTGCTATATCTCACTCAACTGTAGATATGATGTATCTCAACTATAGACATGCTATATCTCACTTAACTGTAGATATGATGTGTCTTAACTATAGACTTGCTATATCTCACTCAACTGTAGATATGATGTGTCTTAACTATAGACTTGCTATATCTCACTCAACGGTAGATATGATGTGTCTTAACTATAGACTTGCTATATCTCACTCAACTGTAGACATGCTATATCTCACTCAACTGTAGATATGATGTATCTCAACTATAGACATGCTATATCTCACTCAACTGTAGATATGATGTATCTCAACTATAGAGTTGCTATATCTCACTCAACTGTAGATATGATGTATCTCAACTATAGACATGCTGTATCTCACTCAACTGTAGACATGCTATATCTCACTCAACTGTAGATATGATGTGTCTTAACTATAGACTTGCTATATCTCACTCAACTGTAGATATGATGTATCTCAACTATAGACATGCTATATCTCATTAAACTATAGATATGATATATCTCAACTGTAGACTTGCTATATCTCACTCAACTGTAGATACGATGTATCTAAACTATAGACTTGCTATATCTCACTCAACAGTAGATATGATGTATCTCAACTATAGACATGCTATATCCCACTTAACTGTAGATGTGATGTATCTCAACTATAGACTTGCTATATCTCACTCAACTGTAGATATGATGTGTCTTAACTATAGACTTGCTATATCTCACTCAACTGTAGACATGCTATATCTCACTCAACTGTAGATATGATGTATCTCAACTATAGACATGCTATATCCCACTCAACTGTAGATATGATGTATCTCAACTATAGAGTTGCTATATCTCACTCAACTGTAGATATGATGTATCTCAACTATAGACGTGCTGTATCTCACTAACCGGTAGACATGCTATATCTCACTCAACTGTAGATATGATGTATCTTAACTATAGACATGCTGTATCTTACTCAACTGTAGACATGCTATATCTCACTGAACTGTAGATATGATGTATCTCAACTATACACTTGCTATATCTCATTCAACTGTAGATATGATGTATCTCAACTATAGACATGCTATATCTCACTCAACTTTAGATATGATGTATCTCAACTATAGACTTCTATATCTCACTCAACTGTAGATATGATGTATCTAAACTATAGACATGCTATATCTCACTCAACTGTAGATATGATGTATATCAACTATAGACTTGCTATATCTCACTTAACTGTAGATATGATGTGTCTTAACTATAGACATGCTGTATCTCACTCAACTGTAGATATGATGTATCTCAACTATAGACTTGCTATATCTCACTTAACTGTAGATATGATTTATCTTAACTATAGACTTGCTATATCTCACTCAACTGTAGATATGATGTATATCAACTATAGACTTGCTATATCTCACCCAACTGATGTATCTCAACTATAGACTTGCTATATCTCACTCAACTGTAGATATTATGTATATCAACTATAGACTTGCTATATCTCACTCAACTGTAGATATTATGTATATCAACTATAGACTTGCTATATCTCACTCAACTGTAGATATTATGTATATCAACTATACACTTGCTATATCTCACTCAACTGTAGATATTATGTATATCAACTATAGACTTGCTATATCTCACTCAACTGTAGATATTATGTATATCAACTATAGACTTGCTATATCTCACTCAACTGTAGATATGATGTATCTCAACTATAGACATGCTGTATCTCACTCAACTGTAGACATGCTATATCTCACTCAACTGTAGATATGATGTATCTTAACTATAGACTTGCTATATCTCACTCAACTGTAGATATGATGTATATCAACTATAGACTTGCTATATCTCACCCAACTGTAGATATACTATATCTCACTTAACTGTAGATATGATGTATCTCAACTATAGACTTGCTATATCTCACTCAACTGTAGATATTGTGTATATCAACTGTAGACTTGCTATATCTCACTCAACTGTAGATATTATGTATATCAACTATAGACTTGCTATATCTCACTTAACTGTAGATATTATGTATATCAACTATAGACTTGCTATATCTCACTCAACTGTAGATATTATGTATATCAACTATAGACTTGCTATATCTCACTCAACTGTAGATATGATGTATCTCAACTATAAACTTGCTATATCTTAACCATAGACATGCTACATCTTAACCATAGACATACTACATTTTAACCATAGACAGGCAATACCTTAACCATAGACAGGCTATACCTTAACCATAGACATGCTACATCTTAACCATAGACATACTACATTTTAACCATAGACAGGCTATACCTTAACCATAGACATGCTACATTTTAACCATAGACAGGCAATACCTTAACCATATACAGGCTATACCTTAACCATAGACATGCTACATCTTAACAATAGACATACTACATTTTAACCATAGACAGGCTACACCTTAACCATAGACATGCTACATTTTAACCATAGACAGGCTATACCGTAACCATAGACAGGCTATACCTTAACCATAGACAGGATATACCTTAACCATAGACAGGCTATACCTTAACCATAGACATGCTACATCTTATCCATAGACATGCTACATCTTAACAATAGACATACTACATTTTAACCATAGACAGGCTACACCTTAACCATAGACATGCTACATTTTAACCATAGACAGGCTATACCGTAACCATAGACAGGCTATACCTTAACCATAGACAGGATATACCTTAACCATAGACAGGCTATACCTTAACCATAGACATGCTACATCTTATCCATAGACATGCTACATTTTAACCATAGACAGGCTATACCTTAACCATAGACATGCTACTTCTTATCCATAGACATGCTACATTTTAACCATAGACAGGCTATACCTTAACCATAGACAGGCTATACCTTAACCATAGACAGGCTATACCTTAACCATAGACAGGCTATACCTTAACCATAGACATGCTACATCTTATCCATGGACAAGCTATACCTTAACCATAGACAGGCTATACCTTAACCATAGACAGGCTATACCTTAACCATAGACAGGCTATACCTTAACCATAGACAGGCTATACCTTAACCATAGACAGGCTATACCTTAACCATAGACAGGCTATACCTTAACCATAGACATGCTAAATCTTAACAATAGACATGCTACATTTTAACCATAGACAGGCTATACCTTAACCATAGACAGGCTATACCTTAACCATAGACAGGCTATACCTTAACCATAGACAGGCTATACCTTAACCATAGACAGGCTATACCTTAACCATAGACAGGCTATACCTTAACCATAGACAGGCTATACCTTAACCATAGACAGGCCATACCTTAACCATAGACAGGCTATACCTTAACCATAGACAGGCTATACCTTAACCATAGACATGCTAAATCTTAACAATAGGCATACTACATTTTAACCATAGACAGGCTATACCTTAACCAAAGACATGCTATATCTCAACCATAGATATGCTATATCACACTCAACCAAAGACGTGCTGCATCACAACAATAGACAAGCAATGTCTCAACCATAAACATGCTATATCACACTCAACCACTGACATGCTATATCTCTACCATAGACATGCAACATCTCAATCACAGACATACTACATCTAAACCATCAATATGCTATTTCTCAACCATAAACACGTTACATCTCAACCATAGACACACTACATCTCAACAATATATTCTGAATCTTAAAATCATACTGTACAGTTGCTATAACAAAACGCCCCTTTTACCTAGACAAGGTGAACTTCATGCAGTACAGGAGAACCACAAGAACCGCCACACTGCCCCTACTCTGGGCGCGGAGTCACAAATCCTAGACTGTTGACCGTCAGCAATTATGACCAATATACAAGGGAAACAAACAGTCTGAAGAGAGACCTTGGCAAGTGTCCACCCACCTCCAAACAACACTTCAACTGTGCTGACCACTGCCCGTGAGTATGTTTGAAAGCCTCGGTGGTCAGCTATAAACAACCGGATTTTACACTTAAGGTCTGGCCCCTGTCACCATAGATACCACCCGAGCAAAACCGCCGCGGTCATTATCGAGGTTAAAGTTCACAGTGCTAAATTGCAGTGTGGTTGAACGAGTAAGATAAAGGCAGGAAACACGAAACGTTCGTCGTGTAAGAGATATGTTTATTCCGAGGGGTTTCCCTTGAAATCCAATTGTTAATTATGTGTATGTTGCTTTGTGAAACCCTTTGTTTTACGAAGACAAGTAATATATGTTTACGGGTTGTATTAATTCGTTTACCCTAAGGAATTAATCGCTGGCGTATTCTTTCTTAACACACTTCGTTTGATCTGTGTCACTCGAGTAGTTTAGTTTACATTAATACTTGCTGGTTTAAAAACAAAAAGAGCTAGCGATACAGTTTATGTGAAAGCAAAGGTTCAATGATAACTAAATGGGAGTGAATGATGAACAGTGACAATTGTCGCGAGGAGAATGAGTCTCAGTAACAATGTCTGGGAGAGACAGTTTCAATGACAACTGTCTCGGGTACAATGCTCATGAGTTTCCGAAGCGGTGGGTGCAAGGCTGTCTGGTTTTCACAGGAAATAGCTACGACTCTCTCTCTCTCTCTCTCTCTCTCTCTCTCTCTCTCTCTCTCTCTCTCTCTCTCTCTCTCTCTCTCTCTCTCTCTCTCTCTCTCTCTCTCTCTCTCTCTCTCTCTCGTAGAGTAGCATGCAAAGTTTGAAACCTCGGCAAAATTTATCACAGTGGAGACAATGGTCGAACCTTATTTGGTTACCCAGACTAGACTGTCCAAGGATGACTCAGCTGGAAGTAAGATGGGGTCTTGGTCAACATGAAACTTGGCACTAAAACATCAGCGCTAAAGCGTCCCACTATCATGAGTTTCCAACAGGTTTCAAGGCAAGAAGATCGACGTCATTGCGTCGGGTTTAATCCCATATAGCTCAGTCTCTTTCCACCGCGCGGAGAAGAAAGCCCCGCACTCAGCGTGTACTTTGAAGCATTACCAACTAATCAATCAATCATGTGCCATGCCGGAAAGAGTGGGCGGTCATGACTCGCCATTTCACTCGATCACCAGAGTTGTGGATCAGCTCAATGTTCTTGTCTCGGCAATATCATGTGGCCAAGCCATCCAGGTATTTACTTCTCTGCCTTCCCCTTGTTCTCTTCCCCTCGATCTTGCCTGTTTTCATCAAGTTCTCAAATTGATTTCTTCTTATAATGTGACCAAAAATATGTTGACTGTCTATATCTAATTTCTCTAAGAAGTTTACGATTTTCATTTTTTTTTCATGTAGGACTTGGTCATTGGTTTTTATGTCTGTCCAGTGTATTCTTTGCATTTTCCTCAGAAACCACATTTCCACAGCCATCAGATTTTTGTCAGCTTGTCTGCTCTTTGTCCACATCCATACAAAAGTACAAGTTTTATGTAGCACTTCAACACTTTTTTTTTCTCGTTGCAATTGACATCTTTTCATTGGTCAGTAAGTTTTTCATCTTGCAAACAGGCTACCTTCGCCATGGCGATTCTTATTCCAATCTCTTCTTGGAGTCCCCCATCAGATGTTAAGACTGTTCCGAGATAATAGTACTGATTTACTTGTTTAAGATTATTCTTTTTTACTTGTATATTACATTGTGATATTTCCTTCTTCCTTATAAAGAAATAATCTCTCTTCTTGCAAAATAATTTTAACCCTAGATGTTCATTGTGTGCAACAACTGCGTCTACTACATGTTTCAGACCCTGCTACATGTCTGCAATCAATACTGTTATCATCCGCATGTCTAATGTTATTGATGTTAAGTCCCGCAATGATGATTCCTTTCATATCTTCTACATTTCTGAAAATATTTTCACTGTAAAGGGAAGTAACAAGATCTGGAGATATTACACATCCTTGTCTTGCTCCTCTCTCAATAGGCTGATATTGACCTATTTCTCTATCAATTTTTATGACAGCTTGTTTCCAATATATATATATATATATATATATATATATATATATATATATATATATATATATATATATATATATATATATATATATATATATATATATATATATATATATTTCCAAGTCTAAGATCTTTCCTATCAATTTTTATATCTGCAAGTATCTTGTCCTCTAAAATTACTGGAGAGTTTTGGTCATAGACCATAACTTTAGGAAGAGAAATTCCAACTGTACCTCCCCGTGGTAGAGGATGGAAACACACCACGGTGTGGCTAACACAGCTCTGGGGACCGAGTATCCACCGGAATAAGTGGACAACTCTGCAGCTGAGCAGAGCAGGGCACTCACTTGTCCTGACAGTCGGAAATGGCTGTCAAAGGCAGAGGTAAAAAGACAACCATGTGAATGTGGAAGGCAAGGGGAAACCATCACATTATCTTCCCAAGACTTCATGGCAAAACATACATCAGAGTTAGTGAACGACGTTAATGACTGTCTTAGGACATCCTCGTCCGGTAAGGACAGTCATGAGCCACAGGTGACACCAGACCGTCATCCAGCTACTGATGGCAAAATCATAACTAAAATAAATAAATTTAGAGTAGGAACATGGAATGTTAGGACATTAAATGAGCTAGGAAAGTTGACCAATGTTCTAAGCGAGATGGATAGCATGAAAATGAATATACTAGGCGTTAGTGAGATGAGATTGAAAGGATCGGGCAAAATTATAGCTGACAATCACACAATAATTTATTCTGGAAAAGGTGTAGGAATAATATTAGACGAAAAAACAGCCAAGTGAATTAATGGATACTGGTGTATTTCAGATAGAGATATTATGGTAAAAATCAAAGGCAAACCAATAGATATAAATATTATACAAGTATATGCACCAACAACAACCAGCAGTAGTGATGAATAAATACAACACTTTTACGACGAAATAGAAATGGTAATGGCTCAAATTGGATCACACGAAATAAAAATAATACTTGGTGATTTTAATGCAAAAGTAGGAAAGGGAAAAATTGAGGATGTAGTGGGGAATTATGGTTTAGGTACAAGAAATGAAAGAGGGGACAAGCTAATATAATGGGCAAATATCAATGATATGATAATTGGAAACACGTGGTTTAAACACCGTAAAAGACGACTGTACACATGGAAAAGCCCTGATAAGAAAATACGCAACCAAATTGACTACATACTAATTAATAAAAGATTTAGAAATGCTTTAATTAATGTAAAGACAATGCCTGGTGCTGACTGTAATAGTGATCATGTACCACTATGTGGACAAATAAAAGTAAGATTAAAGAGAGGGAAAAAATGGTTCAGAACATGAGACTTAACAAAGAGGTTCTGAACATAGATAAAGAAACGCAAGAACAATACAGAGTGACTGTGAAAAATAGGTACAATGCAATAGCTAAAATACAGAGTATAAATGAACAATGGGAAATGTTAAGGGACTCCATTCATCAAACTAGCAAAGAAGTATTACTGGAGAGAGGCAAAATAGCTAAGAAAAAATGGATGAATTAAGAAATCTTAAAACTGATGGACAAAAGAATACAAAACAAAGTAAAAATGACAAACAAGAATATGCTAAGATAAATAAAGAAATAAAAGATAAATGTGGGAAGGCTAAAGAAAGTTGGTTAAACGAGCAATGCAAAAAAATTGAATTAAATTCCATTAAAGATACAAAAAATATGCACAGACAAATCAGTGATCTTACAGGAAGAAAAATAAGAATAAATACAGGGTGTTTGAAATCAAAAACAGGAAAGATATTATTAGAGGAAGATGCTATAATTAAGAAGTGGAATGAGTATATAAGAGAATTATATGATGGAGAAAGGGAAGAATTAACAGAAGATAGTAACTTAGAAGGTCCACCTATTCTGAAAGAAGAAGTCACTAACACTATGAAACGTATGAAGAAAGGAAAAAACAGCTGGGCCAGATGAAATCACAATAGAAGAATTCGAAGTATTGGGAAAATTTAGAGTAGAT
Organism: Cepaea nemoralis; assembly: GCA_014155875.1. Classification (NCBI taxonomy): domain Eukaryota; kingdom Metazoa; phylum Mollusca; class Gastropoda; order Stylommatophora; family Helicidae; genus Cepaea; species Cepaea nemoralis. Next base: position 148,402 of record JACEFZ010004157.1, read on the forward strand.
ATATTAACCAAAATGGTGAATGATATTTACAGCAGTGGATATTTACCCAGTGATATACTGAAATCTGTATTTATAGCTATACCAAAAAGGCCAGGCGCAATTGATTGTGAAGGTTTTCGTACAATTAACCTTATAAACCATATCACTAAGCTTCTACTCAGAATCATAATGAGAAGAACCAACAAGAAATAAAAATGGAAATTAGTGAAGAACAGTATGGATTTGTGGAAGGAAAGGGCACAAAAAATGCAATTTATACATTACGGACACTAATAGAAAGGTCAATAGAGAAACAGAGAGACATATATTTGTGCTTCATAGATTATATTAAGGCATTTGATAAAGTAAAACATGATGAACTGATTAAAATGTTGGAAGATATCAACGTTCATGGAAAAGATTTAAGAAAAATAAAGAATGTTTACTGGAACCAAATAGTAGCAATTAAAATGGGAAATAAAGAGGGTAGTTACAACAGATAAAGCTAGGAGTACGACAAGGGTGTGTCTTGTCACCAGATCTTTTCTCCCTGTATAGCGAAATAATAATGAGAGAGACCAAAGAGATGCCAGGAATACTATTTGGAGGTTATAATATAAATAATATACGCTATGCAGATGACACAGTATTGGTGGCGGATAATTCAACAGAACTACAACAATTATTAGACGTTGTAGTAACAGAGAGTGCAAGGAAAGGACTCTCCTTGAATATCAAGAAAACAGTAACAATGGTAATATCAAAGAAAATGGTGACACCAAAATGTGACATAGAAATAGAAGGGAAAATCCTTAATCAAGTGGATAATTTTAGATACCTAGGGGCATTTATAACATCAGATGGAAGATGTACAACAGAGATTAGGAGCAGAATAGGGCAGGCAAACGCCGCATTTCAGGAAATGAAGAGTATCTTATGCAATAAGTCACTATCACTGAATGTAAGAAAGAGAGTGCTGAAATGCTATGTAGAACCAGTTTTGCTGTATGGCAGTGAATCTTGGAATGTAAATGAACAAATTAAGAAGAAATTAGAAGCAACAGAGATGTGGTTTCTGAGACGAATGTTGCGAATTCCTTGGACTGCCAGAGTAACTAACGACGACTCCTGAAACAGGCTAATGAAACTAAAACATTATATACAACAATAAGACAGAGACAAACAGCTTTCTTTGGTCACGTGATGAGAAGAGAGGCATTGGAGAACATCGTAACAACTGGAAAGATCGAGGGAAAGAGAGGCAGAGGCAGACCATGAGAAATGATGCTGGATGGATTGAGACGGTGGCATGGAGGAATATCAGCAGCAGAGTTGATCCAGAAAACCAAAGACCGAGATCTATGGAGAGCCATGAACGCCTACACCAGTCGGCATGGCACTTGATGATGATGATGATGATGATGATGATAATGATGATGATGATGATGATGATGATGATGATGATGATGATGATGATGATGATGATGATGATGATGATGATGATGATGATGATGATGATGATGATGATGATGATGATGATGCAAGTATCTTTATCATGTTGACGTGTCTTACTTTATTAAAAGCCTTTGGGTAGTCTATAAAGCAAAAAATTTAGATCTTTATTTACTTCTATAGAACGTTCAGTTAATTTTCTCAGCATATACACAGCGTTAAATGTACATTTGTCTTGTAGAAACTCACATTGTTCTTCTCCTATTTCGGGTTATGTTTTCTTCCTAACACTTTGCATGATAATTCACAGCAAAATCTTTACGATGTGGCTCATTATACTAATTATTGGATGTTGATCACATTCCAAGGCTCCTGATTTCTTTGGGATTGAGATAAAAATATAATTACATAATTCAGGATATATATCTGTAGTATTGTGACATAATGTCTCATGGACGTCCACATCCCCAATCCACATACATTTCTCAATACTCATAAGTTCCAAACGTAAACCATCTTGATAACCCTATCTATAAATACCATCGAATGTTCTAGAACAGGGGAAGGTAGATGAACGGTGGAGACCCTTCTTTTGATTGGCTGACCCGAAGGCGAGTAACGCTGTTTTGTAGGACAACGCTTCCTTAGCCTAGGAGTCGAAGAATTGACTCTAACTAGATAGGATGTGTCAACGATGCAGTGATAAAACATGCCCTAATCTTTCTCTAGGATTTAGTCTTCTACACCTCAGAGAATGAGGAGGGTGGAAAGGCCTTCAATTACCAGGACAACCCCATTGAAGTCCTGGGCTTTAACCTTCAATCCAGCTTTATAATATGGACACTCCAAAGGTTACCGCAGGGCCTCAGGTCGAAATACTCAGCCAAAATCCAAATTATTTCTGGCCGATGCAGATGGCACTGATAAAGGTTCCATAAAAAGCCTAACATGCAGGGATACTCTCCATGTTTATGAATGTTCCATGGATGTACCTTCAAGATAACTTCAAGAGATCACCCTAGGTATTGAGAGATCACCTGGTTTCAGCACGCCTCTACTGCCTATGGGTGGATGTCAATTGTGTGTACCTGGAGCCTACCATATTTCTCCTCAAGCCAAGATTGTTGGGACATCTTGAGGTTGATTCCAGTTGTTATTAGCTGTAAAGCATTGCGGAAAAGGAGGATAGTACATAGAGCTATTCATTCATTCACAAATGGATTATTAATTAACTAAGTGGTGTAACTTCAGTACCATTCTGTAACCTAGGGGAGATAGACTGGCAAAGAAGACTGCTGTGGTATATTGGGTTTAGATCTCCATTAACTGGAATCGTCAGAAAGTCGTACCGAATTATTATTATACTCAACGCATGACTAATCCCAGTTGTCAGCTTCTCGGGCAGTCTACTCACCATTGAGAAGTCATGATTATCATGTCATAAAACTCGTCACAGTAGGGAATAGGCTTACATGGGAAACTCATGGGGGAAACTGCAACCTGGAACTTTCCCATCACCCTTTACAGGTGATAACAGGATGTACACAGACCAGGATATCAGTGGGTCCCTATGCTTGCCCAATATTATACATTTTACAATGTGTTACCCTCATTGACAGTTGAAGAAATGATACATGCCTTAATTGAGTGTTGTGTAGGAGAACTTAGAGAGTAGAGATGTGAGGGAGGAGTGTGTTTTGTTTTAAATTGATGCTCTATTTGGGATATTGGGTGATGTATTCTGGTTTTTCATAAATTATGTCAACTATCTTACATAAAAACTACTGAGCGTAATCTTGCCAAGAAATCAACAGACAGCTGAAAGATGCTGCTGTTGACAGCGATGTCCTGTAAAAGGATATGCGAATTAAAAAAAAAAAAAATCTTACATAAAAACCCAGATTGAAGTGTGAAGCGTTGGCAATATGAAGCCTGATTCGTCACTTGACCCCAAAGAACATTAATAAAGTTATGATAGTAAGAGAACAGTTTTGGGGTACATGTCTCTGTGGTTGTATTGTATAACTGTTGTGATATACATCATTTTTGTGAATGAATTGTCCAACTGTTGTCAAGCATCTTTCATGGTGACTATTTATTCTACTGTTGTTGTTGATTACTGATATTGTGGAAGTCCTATATATATGTTGTCAAGTATCTCTCATGATGTATGACTTGTCCAACTGTTGGTATAACCATTTCCTGGTGAATGTGTCAAGATCCTGTCATGTAAATGTCTTGTTCAACCCGTGTAAAGCACAGTGATTGTTGATGTTTATGTTCACTAAAATGGTACAGTTTAGTCAAATTGTCCAAGTGGTCATTTGTTCAAGTGTCTTGTGTCACTAGTAATGATATTAAGAATGATATCAAAAATGAGGTTGGCAAAAAGAGCACAGTCAACAGGATAGATGAGGGACCAGCTTTTTCATTTATTGCTGTGACTAACTGCCACGATCTCTATAATCTAGAAGAGGAATCATCTAATAATAATTCTGTGTGAACTTAAACTTAGGTCTAATTTCTCACAGTGGGGGTACTCGATTAGCCAAATTCTAAATTGTTTCTCTAGAAGGGTTTTGCGGGAAAGGTTATCTATGCCTCTAGACAAAATTTGCTGTTACTAACCTGTATCTTTCATAAATATATATATTTTATAGAACTTCACCCATTGGAGCTTCTGTAATTATCTATACCCCCACGAAAAACCTCACAAGTATCATATATTGTGTTCACCAGTCTGGTCACTTGGTCTATTCCATATTCTTTTAAGGCATTGATAATTTCTGTTGTGATGTTGTATGACCCAAGTGTTTTGCCCGTTTTCATATTGTTAAGAGCATTTTGAACTTTCATCTTTAAAATTGAGGTCCTTTATTATTATGTCGAATATCATACATGTTCGCTTTTATTTTAGGCAACTTGTTGATGTAAGTGTTCTTTTATTAGTAACTTCCTGAATCCTTGTGTCCATTAATTTGGTATTTTTACTGTTGTGTTGTTTTTACATTTCTATGGAATTTTTCTCGCGCCATGCTTCTTTTGCCTCCTTACATAATGTTCAGAATCTTCGGTGAATCTCTAAATATGTGTCATGATTATTATTGTTGTGTCTTCTTATTTCTTTTAGTTGTAAAAAAGTTCTTCAGTCATCCTTTTCTTAAGACCAGCCTTCTTTAATTTTTGAATAGTTGTTTCTGCAGTCAAACTGATTGAATTCTTCAGCATTTTCCATTAATCTATGTTGACATTGTCATGTATTTTCCTGTTTTTGCTTCTTTTTTTCTCTTCAAAATACACAGATCATAGTTAGAGTTTCCTGGTGTATATTTGACTTTCTTTAATTTTACCTTCAATGGGCCTGTATGCAATCTGTGATCAATGTAACAGTCTGCATTAGAAACTGTTTTTCGCTATTGTTAACGCATTTCGAAACCTTCTGCCAATCAGGAGTAACCAATCTGGTTTCAATTCCTGCTGCCAGGACTCCTCCATGTCCATAATCTTCTAAGATGTTGCTTAAACCGGGTGTTTCCGATAATCATTTCCTGCTCTTTTGATCATTCTACAAGTATGTATCCTCGTTCGTTTTGTTCTCCCAAACCACGTTTGGCTACCATGCATCCATTGCTTTAATTTCCTACTTTTGCATTGAAGTCACCCATTATATTTAATTCTATATTTTTACATTTGTTCAACGCATTCTCCATGTCATTATAAAATTTCTCTATAGATCTTCACTGCTTTCTCCTTTTGGGGTATATATTTGAATGATGTTTATGTTACAAGGTCTAACACTTAATTTTATCAATAGAACCCTGTCTGACACTGCCCAATATACTTTAACAGATTTTGATGTTTGCAGATCCAAAATTATTGCTATACCTCTTTGTCTTTCTTCTCCCCTAGAATAAATAATCTTAAAAGCCTCCCCTGGCTTAATCCCTGTTCCTTTCCATCTCGTCTCGTACATTCCTAATATATTAATACTATCTCTTCCCGTTTCGTGTTTGATGTTATCAAATTTTCCGCCTTCGCTTACAGGTGGAATATTCCATGTCGCTAATTTCAGTGTTGGTGTCCTTTTCTTATGACGATCTGTGATTAGACGAATCTCGATAAACTAGGAATCTTTAAAGAAGGTATTTTGCCATTGTTTTTTTTTTTTTTAAATTTCTTGGCAGTGACCTTTCTGGTGAGACCGTAGCCAGTGTCCCATTGAAGAAATCGTCTGCATACCGTCGCGAACCATGAGACCATAACTATAGTCCATTTACAAATGATTGGCCTCATTCACGACCATTCTTCTTTCTTTTTTTTTTTTTTTGGGGGGGGGGGGGGGACTATTTGTTGCATCGTTATAAAATTGTCCCTGCTGTCTTATATTTACCCCCACCCAAGGAATATGTATTTGATAGGTCCAAAGGCAACTTAAATCAAGGAAATCAGCGTCATTTCTTTGATGTTTTGGCGAAAATGTAGTGATTTCACGCTAACAAACTTGTTTTACAGTAATGCCCGTCAATTCGGGTGAAGACACATGGCGTATCCCTACTCGTATGGAGTGGGTGCAATGTGTAATATTAACAAAGACCGAGAATTTACAGAGACATATGGTAAATAATGTGGAATAGAAATGGAAATGGACAGGAAAGTAAAAGGAATATATTTCTTACCGTATTTTTCATCTCCTTCTTGTTTCTTCAGCTGCTGGTTAATAATGTGCACACAAGGAGTCATGTTGCTAGGATGCATTTAGCTTGTGATATGGGGTTGGTGAAAGCTTCCAAACAGCCGTTCGTTAATGTACGTATGGAGTGATCAGAGATAATACTGCAATTTAGTCATCATGTGTAAATTTTTATGGACCTGTTCAGCTGTCTGTGTAGATTGTTCACACGTGCACATGGGTGATAGAACCACTTTGAGTCTTCGTGAAGGATTGTCGACTCTGATGTTTACTGTTCAGTGATGGAACACCTGTTTTGCACAACGAATATAGCTGTGAATGTCTCTGTAGTGGGCTTCCTTCTTAACGACCAAGATGTTGGCCCTCTTTTCATTGAAGTTTATAGATTGATTCGTATGTTCGTGTGTTGTCCCCTAATTTGACAACGTGTTTGTTCTCACCCTTCCTTGTTATGCCACATTATGTCAGTTTCCACCACAATATTACACTTCTGTTGGTATTCAATGCGTTTAGTGTTATTTCTTTTTCAAGTTGTTTGTCACCGTTGAGGGCTTGGGGAACTTAAAATTCATCAGTGTGGAGTGCAAACTGTTGCTATGGACAAGTTGTATTGTTTGTGCCGATGCTGTAATATTTAGGACCTGCAATTCTTCTGAATAGTTGGATCAAAAATATCTCAATATGTTTGCACATGGGTTAATGTCTGCGATCTGCCCAGACCTTAGTCTGTTTCGAACGATTCCAGTAGGTTGATGACTGCTCTCTGTTGCATAAAATTCAATCCATCTTTTCTCCAATAGTCATCTTCCTCTTTCAACACATGGTCCTCACATTTTTTTCCAGTAACTTGTATCATTATTTAATAGCGAGGACTGGATTAGTATCTTGACGATACACAAGTTGAATGTAGTATTGTCAGCTGCCAACTGTTCTTTAATATTAGATCACACAAGTTCTAAAGAGTTTAAATGAGAATCGTACTGCGGAAGTCTCAAGCACCTATGGCCACGCTCTTCTATGAACTTGTCGATTTGATAAGTCCTGCTGTTTTGCGCCTGTTTTATAAGGGACAACAATTCTAGCTTGAAATACGTTTCTGGAAATGTTTTCCCTTCGGAGCCATATCTTTATTGCTTCCTTTGTTCTCGATGTCGTAGGTATTTTGTCTTCTTGGGCAACAACATTGTGATATGATGCATTGTCCATAATTAGACAAGACGGTCTATCTACGGATGGAAGCACTGTATTCTCGAGCCAATCTCTAAATGCATTACCACTAATCTCATTATAATCCCTATTGCCTGTATGCTTGATACGAACACGAGTCTAGCATTCTGTAGTAAGCTATTACGAGTACTACAAGCATGGGATATAACAAAACGCTGTCCTTTGCTACTGTGCACATATCGCTTTCTCTTTTCATCGACTGATTGCCATTACTTTTAACTTGTGTGATGCGCATTGATCCATGTTTCATCCAAATACACTATGTCATAATGTTCTTTGCACATTACCTTATTTCACGTTGTTATTTACTCCTCATGGCTTCTAAATGCGGTTGCTCGCAAATGGTATTTCTACCTCCTTTGTTCTTTCTAAACGTGAAGCCTAATTTTTATAATTTTCCATAAAGTTGTTTTGGGTAGCTCTATGTCATGGTTCTTTCTCAAAGAAACCCTAAGCTTTCTAACAGTAGCTATTTCTTTAGCATCCATCATTTTTAAAATAGCTCTCATAGGACATCCTTGTCAAAGCTGTCTAAAATTGCCTTTCTACCTTGTCTTTCCTCTCGTGCCTAAGTTGGCACATAGGGCAGAAGTCGTGGCTCTCTATGTTTGTGCGGGACGTCAAACATTTGAAGCCAGAAATCTGATTCTGTGTTTGCTTGGTCAACCCCCTCCCCCCCCCCCCTTTTTTCCGCTGACGTCACAATCATGAAATTTGCTACACAGAAAGAAAATTCACCGACACAGAAGGAAATAATTACAAACCGCAACATGAACCATCACAATTATAACCAAGGCTGAATAACTAGGTTGAACGATGTTGCGAGTTTAGTTATTTTCCTGTTCTACTTATTGGATGCCGGTCTCTCTGGCCGAGGGGTTACAACACTTTCTCCGTAATCCCGTTTATCACGCAGTCTCGTAGTGGGCGAGAGCTGGGAGCTGTTCGTCCCCCGCTGGTGACTTGCGGGATAACAGAGCCGGTCGCTCAGAAAGCAATGGCAAACTACTGAGCGTAATCTTGCCAAGAGATCAACAGACAGCTGAAAGATGCTGCTGTTGACAGCAATGTCCTGTAAAGGATATGCAAAACATTTTACTTATTGGATTGGTGTTATACCCAAAGTTTAAGAATAAGTGTGTCACTCGAGTGGTGAGGTGGGCAACATTACGTCTGTCGTCTGTCCCCCCCTCCCCCCGGGGGGTATTTCCTTGTACCCATCTAAGGTTGGCCGATCTGGCTTTAAAAAACATCCGCCTCCATGCGATGTCCAAGCCTTCTGTCTCATATGCTGCCAATCGTTTCTGACATTGCTGTTCCTCCATGCCATGATGTCGAACTTTCCAGCATCTTCTCTCTTGGTCAATTCTCGCGTCTCCTCCGCTCCATCTTTTCCGTCGTGATGACATACTTTAGCTTTCCACTTCTCATGACATGCTAACACAGTAGTTCTCAACTGATGGGGAATTTCCCCCCCCCCCCCTCAAAGGAGAATTGTAGGGTTTCCGGGAGGGGGGATGAAGATTATTTCAATATCGGGTTAATACAAGAACCGATTACTTGATATTGTTTTTCTCTTCATACTTTACGGTTCTGTACGTCTCATCCTTCTAAAATTCATTTTATAAAGTAAGCAGACGCACAAATCACGTTGTATGTGGACGTCTAGACTTGTTTTGGTATGTGCTTCCATTAATACGTATACTGTGTAGGGGCAGGAGCGGGAGGGGGGGGGGGTTAGGTAGGAAATACGAGGAGGGTATGATATTGCGAAAATATGGTGAAGGGGAGCACGGGCCAAATTTTTAGGTAGGAAATATGAAAGACGTTCTGAAAATATGGTGAAGGGGGGCAGGGGCCAAACAAGGTTGAGAACCACTGTGCTAACAGAATATGGACTGCCCACTTGTGATGATAATTACTAGTACTTTTTTAAGTTAACTTCTTTCAGGTTATTTGCTAAGTTAACTTCCCTCAAGTTATTTTGTAAGTTAACTTCTTTCAAGTTTTTGGTAAGTTAATTTCTTTCTAGTTACTTTGTGAGTTAACCTCTTACAAGTTATTTTGTAAGTTAACTTCTTTCAAGTTATTTGGTAAGTTAATTTCTTTCAAGTTAGTTTGTAAATTAACTCCTTTCAAGGTATGTTGTATGTTAACTTCGTTCAAGTTATGTTGTAAATCAACTTCTTTCAAGTTATTTTGTAATTTAACTTCCTTCGACTTAATTTGTAAGTTAATTTCTTTCTAGTTATTTGGTAAATTAGCTTCATTCAAGTTATTTTGTAAGTTATAATCTTTCAAGTTATGTTGTAAGTTAACTTCTTACAAGTTATTTTGTGAGCTAACTTCTTTCGACTTACTTTTAAAGTTAACTTCTTTCGAACTTAATTTGTATGTTAACTTCTTTCAAGTTATTTTGTAAGTTAACTTCGTTCAAGTTATTTGGTAAGTTAACTTCTTTAAAGTTATTAGGTAAGTTATCTTCTTTCAAGTTATTTTGTAAGTTAACTTCTTTCAAGTTATTTTGTAAGTTAACTTCGTTTAAGTTATTTTGTAAGTTATCTTCTGTCAAGTTATAACGTAAGTTAACTTCTTCCTAGTTATCGTGAGTACATTCTCATCATGCTTCTATAAAACCGCATATCCGCAGCTTGAACATAATTTCTGACTTGTCTGCTAATTGTCTATGATTCCCTTCCGTACATCGGCTCAACATATCTCTTAAGATAACCCTTTTTTTTCTCGCGTCGATTGATATTGATTAATTGCACAGAATGTTCTACATCTTTTGAAATGCTACCTTTGCTTTGGCTGTTATATATTAAACATCCTTAAAACATCTTCCATCTAACAAAACCCACATCCTTAATTGCATCGACTTGTTTCAGACTGGTTCCATTCAAACTGATGCTGCATTTGATTTTGTTTTTTCGTTAGTTTTGTTATTGTGGTGTGTGTGTTTGAAATCAAGCGTAGTACATACACATATTACTGCTTCTAGTACACTGGGCTAATTTTTGCGTGTGGATTAGCTTTCACCATTACCAGTGTCCCTCGCCATCAGGCGAACCCACTCCGACTTCAGAGGTACTTGTAAATTACTTGTCAAGGACGAGAAGTCATAAATTTAGTCCAATTGACAGGTGTGGGGGTTGAACCTACTACATCGGCAACAGCACACCGGATGTTTAAGTACGAACACTCTTATCCATTCGGCCATGTTGATCTCCGTTTGGGTATACAGTTATATACATATGCAGTCCAAGGATCTCCGTTTGGGTATACAGTTATATACATATGCAGTCCAAGGATCTCCTCCGTTTGGGTGTACAGTTATATACATATGCAGTCCAAGGATCTCCGTTTGGGTATACAGTTATATACATATGCAGTCCAAGGATCTCCGTTTGGGTGTACAGTTATATACATATGCAGTCCAAGGACCCCAGTTTGGGTATACAGTTATATACATATGCAGTCCAAGGATCTCCGTTTGGGTGTACAGTTATATACATATGCAGTCCAAGGATCTCAGTTTGGGTGTACAGTTATATACATATGCAGTCCAAGGATCTCCGTTTGGGTGTACAGTTATATACATATGCAGTCCAAGGATCTCCGTTTGGGTGTACAGTTATATACATATGCAGTCCAAGGATCTCCGTTTGGGTGTACAGTTATATACATATGCAGTCCAAGGATCTCCGTTTGGGTGTATAGTTATATACATAAGCAGTCCAAGGATCTCCGTTTGGGTGTATAGTTATATACATATGCAGTCCAAGGATCTCCGTTTGGGTATACAGTTATATACATATGCAGTCCAAGGATCTCCGTTTGGGTATACAGTTATATACATATGCAGTCCAAGGATCTCCTCCGTTTGGGTGTACAGTTATATACATAAGCAGTCTAAGGATCTCCGTTTGGGTATACAGTTATATACATATGCAGTCCAAGGATCTCCGTTTGGGTATACAGTTATATACATAAGCAGTCCAAGGATCCCGTTTGGGTATACAGTTATATCTATAGCAGTCCAAGGATCTCCGTCTTTGGGTATACAGTTATATACTATATGCAGTCCCAAGGATTCTCTCCGTTTTGGGTAGCTACAGTTACTATACATAGCAGTCCAAGGATCTCCTCCGTTTGGGTTTGTACAGTTATATATCCAATCATGCAAGTCCTAAGGATCTCCGTTTGGGTATACAGTTATATACATAATGCAGTCCAAGGATCTCCGTTTGGGTTATACAGTCTATACTACATAATGCAGTCCAAGATCTCCGTTTGGTGGTGTATTACAGGTTATATACATATGCAGTCCAAGGATCTCCGTTTGGGTGTTTACAGTTATATACATATGCAGTCCAAGGATCTCCGTTTGGTGTATACAGTTATATACATAATGCAGTCCAAGGAATCTCCGTTTGGGTCTACAGTTATCTGACACTAATGCAGTTCACCAAGGATCTCCTTTTTGGGTTATACCAGTTATATACGATAATGCAGTCCAAGGATCTCCGTTTGGGTGTACAGTTATATACATATGCAGTCCAAGGATCCCCGTTTGGGTTTACAGTTATATACATAAGCAGTCCAAGGATCTCCGTTTGGGTGTACAGTTATATACATAAGCAGTCCAAGGACCCTAGTTTGGGTGTACAGTTATATACATATGCAGTCCAAGGATCTCCGTTTGGGTATACAGTTATATACATATGCAGTCCAAGGACCCCAGTTTGGGTGTACAGTTATATACATATGCAGTCCAAGGATCTCCGTTTGGGTATACAGTTATATACATATGCAGTCCAAGAATCTCCGTGTGGGTGTACAGCTATATACATGTGCAGTCCAAGGTTCTCCGTTTGGGTATACAGTTATATACATATGCAGTCCAAGGATCTCCGTTTGGGTATACAGTTATATACATATGCAGTCCAAGGATCTCCGTTTGGGTATACAGTTATATACATAAGCAGTCCAAGGATCTCCGTTTGGGTATACAGTTATATACATAAGCAGTCCAAGGATCTCCGTTTGGGTGTACAGTTATATACATAAGCAGTCCAAGGACCCCAGTTTGGGTGTACAGTTATATACATATGCAGTCCAAGGATCTCCGTTTGGGTATACAGTTATATACATATGCAGTCCAAGGACCCCAGTTTGGGTGTACAGTTATATACATATGCAGTCCAAGGATCTCCGTTTGGGTATACAGTTATATACATATGCAGTCCAAGGATCTCAGTTTGGGTGTACAGTTATATACATATGCAGTCCAAGGATCTCAGTTTGGGTGTACAGTTATATACATATGCAGTCCAAGTACGTATTTTGTTTGATATACTTGACGTGTGAAAGCAGTCCAGGCTTTGCACATTAACCGTCAGAGTGAGTGTTTAACAGTAGGCAAATCTTCTACATAATCTGTGATATGTTTGCTGATGAGACTTTAGAAGATAGGAGCGTAAATTGTATACGATTATTGAAATAGAATGTACGTGATTCCTTCTGTGTCAATTAACTCACCATGCATTAATCAGATATCCCTGATTTAAAAGCGATATTTTCAGCTTTTGTCAATCTCTCTGTCCCGGACAGTTTTTACCTTTATCAGATTATGCCAGTTATTATTTTAAGTGTTACTCTGCCTTTACTTTACCTCAAGCCTGTTGTTATTTTAAAAGGCTACTGTACCTTATATACCTTTTACCAATTGTTATTGTAAATGTTATTATAGCTTTATTTTACCTTACGTCAACTGTTAATTTAATGTTTTTGTACCTTACTTTACTTTATGCCATTTGTTAGTTTTAACTTTTATTTTACCTTATCCAGTTGTTATGTGTAGCCGGCTTCGTGGCTTAGATGTTATGACTTTTCTCCGTAATCTCGTATACTCTCTTCGGTTAACGTGATGACGGTAAGAATCAGCAGTGGTTCGAATCGCATTGGTGACTTGCGGGGTATGTGAGCCGGCCGCTCAGAAAGCAATGGCAAACTACTGAGCGTAATCTTGCCAAGAAATCGACATACAGCTGAAAGATGCTGGTGTTGACAGCGATGTCCTGTAAAGGATATGCTAAAAAAAAAAAAAAAGTTGTTATGTTAAATGTCATTTTATAATTCCCATTCTTAGACATTGATTACTTGTATAATGTTATACCAATAGTTATTTCAAACGTTATTTTACCTTCCCTCGGTCCCAAACAGCTATTACTTTGATCAGTCTATGTCTGTTGTTAATTTGATCAGTCTATGAAAGTTATCACTTTGATCAGTCTATGTAAGTGTTTACTTTGCCTGTTTATGCCAGTTGTCACTTTGATCAGCCTATGACAGTGGTTACTCTAATCCGTCTATGCCCTTTGTTACATAGATCAGCATATAACAGTTGTCACTTTGATCAGTCTATGCCAGTTGATAATTTGATCATTCTATGCTAGTTGTTACTTTGATCAGTCTATGCAGTTGTCACTTTGATCAGTCTATGCCAGTTGTCACTTTGATCAGTCTATTCCAGTTGTTACATTGATCGGTCTATGCCAGCTGTTGCTTTGATCAGTCTATGCAGCTGTCACTTTGATCAGTCTATACCAGTTATTACTTTGATCAGTCTATGCAGCTGTCACTTTGATCAGTCTATACCAGTTATTACTTTGATCAGTCTATACCAGTTATTACTTTGATCAGTCTATGCCAGTTGTCACTTTGATCGGTCTATGTCACTTGTCGCTTTGATCAGTCTATGCCAGTTGTCACTTTTATCAGTCTATGCCAGTTGTCACTTTGATCAGTCTATGCAGTTGTCACTTTGATCAGTCTATGCCAGTTGTCACTTTGATCAGTCTATACCAGTTATTACTTTGATCAGTCTATGACAGTTGTTACTTTGATCAGTCTATACCAGTTATTACTTTGATCAGTCTATGCCAGTTGTTACTCTAATCAGTCTATGACAGTGGTTACTCTAATCAGTCTATAACAGTGGTTACTCTAATCAGTCTATGACAGTCGTTATTCTAATCAGTTTTTTTCAGTTGTCACTTTGATCAGTCTATGTCAGTTGTTACTTTGATCAGTTTATGACAGTGGTTACTCTAATCAGTCTATGACAGTGGTTACTCTAAATCAGTCTACGACAGTGGTTACTCTAATCAGTCTATGCCAGTTGTCACTTTGATCAGTCTATGTCAGTTGTCACTTTGATCAGTCTATGTCAGTTGTTACTTTGATCAGTCTATGCCAGATGTCACTTTGATCAGCCTATGACAGTGGTTACTCTAATCAGTCTATGCCAGTTGTCACTTTGATCAGTCTATCCCAGTTGTTACATTGATCGGTCTATGTCAGTTGTTGCTTTGATCAGTCTATGCAGTTGTCACTTTGATCAGTCTATACCAGTTATTACTTTGATCAGTCTATGACAGTGGTTACTCTGATCAGTCTATGACAGTGGTTACTCTAAATCAGTCTATGACAGTGGTTACTCTAAATCAGTCTACGACAGTGGTTACTCTAATCAGTCTATGACAGTGGTTACTCTGATCAGTCTATGACAGTGGTTACTCTAAATCAGTCTATGATAGTGGTTACTCTAATCAGTCTATGACAGTGGTTACTCTAATCAGTCTATGACAGTGGTTACTCTGATCAGTCTATGACAGTGGTTACTCTGATCAGTCTATGCCAGTGGTTACTCTAAATCAGTCTATGACAGTGGTTACTCTAATCAGTCTATGATAGTGGTTACTCTAATCAGTCTATGACAGTGGTTACTCTGATCAGTCTATGACAGTGGTTACTCTAAGCAGTCTATGACAGTGGTTACTCTAATCAGTCTATGCCAGTTGTTACTTTGATCAGTCTATGACAGTGGTTACTCTAATCAGTCTATGACAGTGGGTACTCTAATCAGTCTATGCCAGTTGTTACTTTGATCAGTCTATAACAGTGGTTACTCTAAAGCAGTCTATGACAGTGGTTACTCTAATCAGTCTATGATAGTGGTTACTCTAATCAGCCTATGACAGTGGTTACTCTAAATCAGTCTATGACAGTGGTTACTCTAATCAGTCTATGACAGTGGTTACTCTAATCAGTCTATGACAGTGGTTACTCTAATCAGTCTATGCCACTTTGATCAGTCTATGACAGTGGTTACTCTGATCAGTCTATGATAGTTGTTGCTTTGATCAGTATATGTCTGTTGTTACTGCAGATGTTATTTGTCCTCCGTCAATTCCGCAGAACAATTACTTGCAGTCCATCATACTAATTTGTTTTCATTTTAATATGTTTCTTTTCTGTTTGTTACGTTTTTCTGTTATTCCCGTGCAGCTATTACTTTAACTCTATATTATCCAAAAATGTTAAAACCGTTAGTGTCCAGGACAGAAAGTGTTAAATACTCGATGAACGAAAATACAGAACCACACATTCTCTCATTGTTGTTGTTATGTTTTAATTTCACATTGTATAATGTTAAAACACATACCTACATCAATGTTCATGATTATCAACAAATTACAGATTATTAATTGATACATACAATTCAGAAATATACACAATCCACTCAGCGAATTTTCAGTACGCTTGCGACAGGAAAGTAAATAGCAGTAATATATTAGTACAATGGAACAAATGTACAGACTGTGAGAAAGTGACTTGTGACCCATTAAACAAAGGCAATACATACGTGTAAGGAGAATATGAATTGTCACCCATTGAACAAAGACAATACACACGTGTAAGTAGAAAGTGATTTGTGACCCATTGAACAAAGGCATAACACACGTGTAAACAGACAGTGATTGGTGACCCATAGAACAAAGGCAATACACACGTGTAAACAGACAGTGATTGGTGACCCATAGAACAAAGGCAATACACACGTGTAAGCAGAAAGTGATTTGTGACCCATTGCACAAAGGCAATACACACGTGTAAACAGACAGTGATTGGTGACCCATTGAACAAAGGCAATACACACGTGTAAGCGGAAAGTGATTGTGACCCATAGAACAAAGGCAATACACACGTGTAAGCGGAAAGTGATTGTGACCCATTGCACAAAGGCAACACACACGGGTAAGCAGAAAGTGATTGGTAACTCATTGAACAAAGGCAATACACACGGGTAAGCAGAATGGCGTCATGTAATGTATACACAGTTCACTTATAGAAAGTAGAGGTGATCACATGGCAGATAATGCCGTAGGGCATCGGGTACAGGTCGTAATATAATCTAAACAACAAAATTAAGATGCCTTGTAAACGCCTTAAAGCGAATTGGGCATAGGTTGGTAGACACATAACTTTTTTTTATTGCATATCCCTTACAGGACGTTGCACTCAACATCAGCATTTTTCAGCTGCTGTTGATGTACTAGGCAAGATTACGCTCAGTAGTTTGCCATTTCTTTCTAAGCGACCGTCTCACATACCCCGTAAGTTACCGACGCAGGGAGAACCGTTACCAATTCTCGCGTGAACGTCACATTACTTACGAGACTATACGAGATTACGGAGAATGACACATATTGTTATAGAGATAATGGCAATCGCGGATGTTGTGGTCAGCATCAGGCCGGCACACTTTACTTCCCAAGTCATTTTCGGGTACCCATGTTATCTTCCATGTAGTGAGCTTGGTTTAGAGATTTCCCCTCCGACCCGGTGCCAAATAACATCTCAATGGGAACTGGCGCAGTGCTATCCGTCCTTCCCTTCGCCACGCTCGTAAATGAGTAGAGTGTGCAACGCCGGAACTGGAACTTCACATCAGCAAGAAGCCATGATACGGCACCGCACATACAGACTTGGTCAGGTTCCTTCTGGGTTTGGTAGGGTTTTCTTCACAGTTGTTAGGCATGTCATTGTCAGACGACACCATCACAATGTCCGGAGGGAGGAACTACGTTAGCAACTGTCAGTTCTACAGATGATTCTAGCTTCTACAAATATGGCATCTCCGGAGAAGTCAGTTTGTCTCAGGCTATTGCAAGGACTCTCAAGTGTATTCTTACTAACTTTTACAAGTATGAATCAGACACTGATACCTCGCACACAATCTATGATATGAAGTAACAAGTACATATATAAAGATACTTCACAATCTATGAGAACAATGTAGAGACAACATAATGAAAATTGCACTCTATAGTTTCAACAGGCTATCCAGAAATCAGTTGACTAGGATGTTCAGAACAGGACACGATGGACTAAGAATATGCTTTCAGTGAATTGGTCTCAGAGACTGCAACTTGTAACTGTGGAGCCACAAGATGCTCTATAACACATCCTACAGGTCTGCCCAGATCTGCTCGGATAGACAGAGGAAATCTATCCCTCAGGTGCATCCCTGCCAGACAAATTGAGATGGACCTATGGAAACCACAGAAACGCTTTTCTGTTCACAACACATCCCGGAATAAAGTAAAGGCAAACACTGATATTTGAAGAAGAAGACTGTGAAAGGAACGCAGTATGTAACCAAAATCTCCTAAAGAAGCCTAAATAGAAATGGCTGTAAAGATAAAACAATTGTGTAAAGATTACATTGAATTGCAACTATTCTCACATTTAATTGTACATATAATGCCATTCTCATAATATTTAACATTAACTATTCAGTCATATATGAATAAAGAACATAGTTTATTGTACATTTGTATAGAATCTGACTAGCAAATAGTAAATGTCATTTTTTTTTTTGGTTCGTAAATAAGTAGGTTTAGAGGACCACCTTGAACAACTTTCTAATCTAGTAAGCGTCCATGTTTGTTAGCTGGCAACGGGTACTGTTTCTGAGACACGCAGAGAAGAGAATGCGCCACCTTCCATTGACACAGACACATCCTTGGGAGAGGCCGATTGTGGCAGGATGTAAGCATGCTGCGGTGTCGATGCCAAAGAATGCGCCGGCGTCATGTGACCGTGTGGTGATGATGTGATCATGCTGTGATGATGAGCTGGGCCAGAGACATCAAGGGAATGAGACGCCATGGACACCAGAGGATCAGCAGAACTGCCTCTGTCACCAACAGACTTAGGAGGCGAATGCTGCAGCATGGGGTATTCACTTTTAATCTGGACCATGTAATCAGATTTGCTCTGCATCCCGTCGTAGCCAAGGGCCTTATGCGAAGAATAGTCATATTTCTCCGGGAAACCGTAGTCATTGCGATGGGCCATAATATAGTGGTCAGCTTTGATTCCATCCATATAATCATGCTTGCCAGATCTCATGTAATCATTCTTCATGTTGACTTGACTAACATATTCTTGCTTTCCTTGTTCTAGATACCCAATTTTACCGGATTCTGGATACCCAGATTTGGCTGGTTCAAAATGATTGTAAACTGGACGGGAAACATCCAAATAACCTGCCGATTTGGCTGCCTCGAGATAAGCCATGTTCATGGGATCAAGGTAGCCAAGTTTGGCAGAGTCCATCCCGTATTTCATATTATCGTATGGAGATTTGTAGACTTCAGGGTTAGACTTGGCCAGATCAAGATACCCAGATTTGGAAGTATTCTGATAAGCTGCTGTTGTTTTTGTCCCGTCTCCGGTGAATTCTGATTTCGGCGTGACTATGGGGTAGGAATAGTTGGACGTAACTTCATTTGGAGAGCTTCGTCTGTTGTGTTTATCCATACTGTCAATGTTGGCTTGCTTGGAGGAATCAGCTTTTGATATCAGATCATTGCTGGTGTTGCAGCTCTTAATGCTGCTGCTGCCGCTGCTTTTGTTGCTGTTGCTTGACTTTGATGGAGTCGGATCCGGCTTCGTTTCTGAAAACAGCAAAAAGAATATATGAAAATATTGCTACATTTAACATGAACTATGGATAGAAATGGAAGTCGGGGTAAGGAAGTAGCTAGCGCGATTACCTGCATGTCCGGTTGGCATGTATTCGAATCCCCATTGATGTAGTTTTTGTATTCACCAGATTCCCACGTCGATAATGTCAACAATAACAACACACACAAATGACCACTGAGGTAAATGCTACTAGCGAGACATTGACAACATCAGCCATCCAGTGTCCATTGGTCTATAACAATTGTGGACATGCATCATACATCCAATAGGTCTCAAGGCATGGGATGGAGTCCTTGACTTGTAATTGTGAAATATGAATTCCAACCAGTTAAGGTAACGAGTTTTGGATGCTTCTGTGATGTGGTGTTTTCTCAGAATACATTGACATGGCTGCAGAGAAAAAGTAAAGCATGAAAGTTGTCAAAGACTTGCGGAAAATATATAACAGGTAGGCTATGGTGGAGTGGTCACAGTATGAAACATGAGAGATCTACTTTAATTAATCGTAGAGTGCACATTTACATGGGGAAAAAACACATACATAAAGTTGAATGTGTTGGATTGGCCACCATATGAGAAAAAGACAGATCTATTATCGAAAATATTAGGGGACAAGACTCTGTGGACAAGAAAAAGAGGGTATTTGTCCAGGACACCATTAAGTTTAGGCTTGCATTAGGATGAACATATTCAGAGCCCAAAAAAAAAAGGGGGGGGGGTGGGGGAAGGTTTGGACCATACAAAAATGGGTGGCGGAAAATGTCACAATTATGATTTTAAAGTTGTTAATTTTGTTTCAAACATGTATGATACATCACATTAAAGGGGTTTGCATAAAGAAAACTCCTGCATATAAGCCCAAAGCAGATACGCTTAAGACGATTAATCATCACATGGCTAATTAATCAGTTCAGACGTGATATTGGACGAGAACTGTGTAGACCAGCGGACAGAGAGAGAGAGAGTGAAGTGGTTGGTGTTGATGATGTTGGTGTTGATGATGTTGTTGTTGTTGTTGATGTTATTGTTGCTGATGAAGATGTTGTTGTTGTTGATATTGTTGTTAATAAAGATGTTGTTGTTGATGATGTTGATGGTGATGATGATACCATGTAGTATTTTTAAAGAAACCCTTGTATTGAACAAATCACTAGACTATAAACCTAAATATTAAGTCTTTCAGAAGATCGTATGTGCAGTTATAATAGATGACGCAGCTGTAAAACGATGATAATGGTGGAACAAGTTCTAATATGTCCTCAATAAGTAACATTTAAGGAACTATTCAAAAGCACTAACATGTATATGCTTAAACATCAGTTTTATATCAGCAACATTGAAGTGTTCATAGAATCAACATGTATATGCTTAAACATCAGTTTTATATCAGCAACATTGAAGTGTTCATAGAATCAAACAGAAAGCCATCTCACCATTGTTATCGGATTTGGTGGGTGATTTGTTTTTATTCACATTCTTGGGTTTTCTTTTTCGTGTTTGTATTCCATCTTTCTTCATGGCTAAAGGCCGATTAACCTGCAACATATAATAGTACAATCACGAAATGTAGTCAAGTGCATGAAAGGTGCTGTTTACTTACATAATTAAATGACATTGAATTTAGGTTTACTGAAATATTGGCTAATGAAAGCTCGGCTTGGTGACAACTGGTAAGATCGAGGGGAACAGACCAAGGGGAAGACCTAGAAGCAAGTACCTGGATGGCTTGGCCTTGTGGCATGGTCGAGACAGAAACACGGAGCTGATCCACGACTCTGGTGATCGAGTGAGATGGCAGAACATGACCGCCCACGCTTACCGGCATGGTACATGATGGATGGATGGATGGAAAGCTCGGCGAAAGGCATACACTCAGATATAGGCGACCGTTCCCACCCAGGTCTTTATCAATGATTTTTTAAAAATTGTAATAAAGTTAAAGTAAGTTGCGTATCCTTTACAGGACTTCTCAGTCAACACCAGCATTTTTTGCTGTTGTGATCTCTTGGCGAGTTTACGTTCAGTAGCTTGCCATTGCTTTCTGAACGACCGGCACCCATACCATTTAGTAAAAAAACCAACGCAAGACGGTCTGCTGCCAAATCGCCTGCAGCTGTGTTTTGAACGCGGGTATGCGGGATTACGAACTGTGTCTGTAAATCCTTCGCCACGGAGCCGAAATTTTAAGAGCAAAATGAAAAAAAGAAAAACATACACAATAATACCTAACTCGGGATGTGACAAGTAATCCGATCTGCACAAAAACTAGGTACGAGCAGTAAGACAATAGTGGAACAAGAGAAATAACACAAGTATTAGCGTTCAATTGTTCTAAGTATCAGGGCTGATGTTCTCTTTACCTGGACTAGTGAAGAATATCACAGAACAAAGATCGGTGTGTAGAACAGTTGTTCTCAACCAAAGGGGAATTCCCCCCCCCCCCCCCCCCC
Source organism: Cepaea nemoralis (assembly GCA_014155875.1). Taxonomy (NCBI): domain Eukaryota; kingdom Metazoa; phylum Mollusca; class Gastropoda; order Stylommatophora; family Helicidae; genus Cepaea; species Cepaea nemoralis. Next base: position 170,041 of record JACEFZ010004157.1, read on the forward strand.
CCCCAGGGGAGAATTTTAGGGTTTCCAGGGGGGGGGGGAATTAAGATTATCTGACAATCGCATTAATACAAGAAACAGGTACTTGATATTGTTTTTCTCTCTAAATGTTAAAGTTCTGTACTTCTCGCTCTAATGAAATTCGTTTTATAACGTAAGTAGACTCGCAAATCACGTTTTATGTAGATGTCTAGACCTGTTCTAGTATGTGTTATTAAATTTAGCTTCCATTTTTATGTATACTATGTAAGGATGAGGGGGGATTTATAGGGAGGAAATTCGAAAGGGGGGGGGGGGGGTGGGAAAGACGGTCTGAACATATGGTAAAGGAGGGTGTGGGCCAAAAAAGGTTGAGAACCACTGGTGTAGAAGGTGCGCAAACTGAATATTCGAGAATCAGTTAATTTAGCTGAATTAATCATCATCATCATCATCATCATCATCATGTGCCATCCCGGTAAGCGTGGGTGGTCATGTTTTGCCATCTCACTCCATCACCAGATTCGTGGATCAGCTCAGTACTCTTGTCTCGACCATACAACGTGGCCAAGCCATTCAGGTATTTACCTCTCTGTACTCCCCTTGCTCTATTCCCCTAAATCTTGCCAGTTGCCACCAAGTTCTCTAGTTAGTTAGTTAGTTAGTTAGTTAGTTAGTTAGGTAGTTAGTTAGTTAGTCGACAGATCATCCTCTTTGCACATCGAGCCATTCAGTCCATAAGTGCTCGGGCCCCCTCGTCAGCAAATCTCGCAGCGTGTAGCGGTTAACGACACCAGTTCTGTGTTGGTTTATCAATCTTCTTTGGCTTTCTGCATAGTTTTCTTGTTTGGCCCACACCTCTTTTAATTTGCTGTTCTCACAGTCTGACCATGTTTGTAGATTCACAGTCATCACTTGGTTCTCGCAAAAGTCTTACTTCTCGTAGTGCATTCAGAATGTCAGTCTGGTCCATGGCGCATCCGCCCTCCACATTAGCCTTACCTGCGAGCTTGTCAGCCCGCTAATTTTCTTCTATTCCCGTATGCCCTGGCACGAAGATGAAACTAATCTAGCTGAAGTACCTCAGCGAAAGACTATCAAGAAAGCCAAGAAATATATTTCCGAATGTGGACCCTGTTTGACGCAAGATGGCCAGGAACGATTTTTAGTGCGGGACTCTTAACTGATTCAGTGCCAAACAAAAAAAGTAAGTTTGGACCAGACCTGGTCTTACATCAACAAGTATTATTGTGAAGTTCACTTCACCGAGTACTGAAATTGCGGAAGATACACGAAACTACACAAATAGCACGATGACTCTAGTATGACGGTATATCGTCCTTTTGCCGAAAAGGGAAGTTACAGTTGGTGATGTATTATCCTTTGGCACTGAATCAGTTAAAAAATACAGTCATAGGGACCATCGCAGATTGCAACTAATAATAAGAAAACATAACAAATATAGTAAGATTGAAACTACGCTTACCAACAGTCTAGATAATGATGCTTGGCAAGCACAGGCAGAAAGAAATGTAAGCAACAATGTTCAGTAATAAAGGCACTATAACAGTCATGTAGGCAAGAAATATTAAATGCACAAAAATTAAGCAAATGTGTAACCAGTAATATTCAGTCTAATATAGAAGGTACTGAGACCCAAAAAAAAAAAAAAATAATCGATTGTTACATTACACGAACGAACTCGTGCGTTCAAGACTGAAATCACACAGAAACGAATAACAAACACAAACCCACAAAATGAAGTTAACATCAATTTTTTTCATCGTAGTCAACGTTGTGTTTATCATTCATTCACTTCTACTATTATGTATAAAAGGGCGTAAACATCAAGTTTTACAAATGCAACTTAGTTAAGATTCTGTTTATCTTTCATTCCATTGCATAAAGGAAATTCAACTTCCAGTTGTTCTCATAACTGATGTTATGACATCTTAATTCACTTGTACTGTTATATAAAAAAAAAAAGGACGCCAGTACTAAGTTTTATGAATACATATTAGTTAACGAAAATACTGGTTTCTAAACCTTTTTATGTACTATTTTATGTAAAAGGATTTCAATATAACTATGTACATGTACAAATTAGTAAATGCTGTTTTTATAGTGCATTAAAATATAGTACATAAGGGGAAGAAAACATTAAGCTTTAGGGTTGCAGCTTAACATGTTATTGATCAAACCTTCAGTTATACTACTATACATAAAGGGGTGTCAATAATAACAAGTCGGTTCCTAGATCAATCAATCAATCAATCAATCAATAATAACAATTAGAACTATAACATAGAGTTCTATTGATCATGCCTTCGGTAAACTTTCGGTCAATAGCAGTGTTTAGAATTACAACTTAACATTTCATTGATGAGTAAACTAGTGCATTCAACTGCAGCCATATGTGAAAACAATCATTTCAATTCTCAGCCAGCCTAAACCAACAATACATGGAGTTATTTTGTAAAAAATTCCGCCCACAGTTTGCAGCAATACACCTCGGAGACTTATCTCGAACAGTCATCTCTCGCATCAACAACACATGCAGGCCAAACCGCCACATACGATTAATGTTGAATGCGGGAGAGCGGGTGTAATGTAAGCGGGAGAGGGGGTGTAATGTGAGAGAGATTTGTTTTAAAACTGGCCTGGGATTTGATAAAAATCTGACATAACTATATTATTCCCAGAAGGAAGAAAAATGAGAAAGAGTCGGGCTAGAGAGGAGGCAATGCTTATTTTATTTTATTATCTGTAATCGCCATCTTTATTTGATGGTGCTGGTTTTGATTGTTATTGTAATATTTCCTAATATCGGGGAGTACAGATGTCTACCTCTCAGGGTGTCTGTGTAAGTACAGGGCATATTCTGCTAGCCCTGTGTGTGTGCACGCTAGTACAGATGTCTACCTCTCAGGGTGTCTGTGTAAGTACAGGGCATATTCTGCTAGCCCTGTGTGTGTACACGCTAGTACAGATGTCTACCTCTCAGGGTGTCTGTGTAAGTACAGGGCATATTCTGCTAGCCCTGTGTGTGTACACGCTAGTACAGATGTCTACCTCTCAGGGTGTCTGTGTAAGTACAGGGCATATTCTGCTAGCCCTGTGTGTGTGTACACGCTACCCGGCGTTTAATGGGTGATGTCAAAATCATGCCGACCGCCTTTATTTCCCAAAACATATCTTGATGTTTAAGACAGGATCGACATGGAGCCCAAGTTAGTTAAAGAAAAACAATTCCCGTCGTCGGGGGCATTTGAGCCTGGTTCTATCCGTGCTTGTGAAATTCTTGCACACACAAAAAGTCTATTAACCCGCCATAATCACACATCCGGTTCATTCACTGCATCGAAAGTCCTCATACGCACTGATCGTTTGAAAGACATATCCAGCCACAACAAAATTACAGATAAGTAACTTTTATATTAATATGTTGATGTAGTTATTTCCACGTAGTTGTGTCTGTTTATGTTTGTTTATCCTGTGCTAACGAAGGCTTTATCCGCAACATCCATTGCGTTATTTGCAATAGTGTTCTAATAAAGCCTACAATCTAATTCTCGTTTTCTGACGATTCATTCGTTGCCTTATAAAAAGTAGAATGAGAGGGCAAAGACTACGAAATGAACAATAAAAACGAGGCTACAAAGACTAAACACCTTATTCCGACACTGCAGTAGTGATCAGGCAGTGACCAACCGCAACTGTCCACCTATTATGTCACTTCCGTTGTAAACTACCCAATGCCCATACAATAATAACTGACCAGGCGACTTTAATGGTTTTGACATAACGCTGATAATGGCATGAACATTCTTGGACAAGAGTAGATGCCTGATCGCAACGGGAGAGAATGACACCCTTTCCTAATAAAATACTCTTAAATTTGTTGTTGTATTCTCGTAGTAAAACTTTGTTTCATAATCTTCCCTGAACTCCTTGATTCTATACACGGGTGTGCCCCTTGATCTATATTTATCCAGTAGTCTATTGCCTGGTGTACCAACTGATCTACAACTTTCCACTATTCTATTGTCTGGTGTGCCCCCTGATATATATTTCTCCACTATGCTAGTCTGGGGTCATCATTATCATCATCATCATCATCATCATCTTCCACTTCTGTCGTCAAGCGTCGTGGGGAGGAATAATTTGCGTTCTAGCGCCCGGTGGGCGGCACTTAATAGTGTCATTCCGTGTGGTTGTACAAAGTCTTTGATGTCGTCAATCCATTTTCTTCTTGGACGTCCTCTTGGTCTCGTCGCAGATGATCTTTGATGTAAGGCCAGTGATGGTAGTTGCTGGTGTTGCATTCTAATGACATGGCCAAACAACTTGATCTTCTGTCTTTCAATAAATGTGGCACAAGGTGTTGATCCCACTGTCTGTCTGATAATACATTTCTTACTCGGTCTCGGATTGTTAAGTTGGCAGCATCTCATTTAGCAGGTGTTGATTTTGCGAAGGTGTAATTTGGATAAAGTCCAGGTTTGAGATTGGTAGCATAAGGTTGGTGTGAATATGCTGTTTATTATCTGTGGTTTTGCGGACATAGGTATATTTGGAGTATCAGTAAGGGTGGTAGTTGATATGTAAGTGCACTAGCGTTTCGACATCTGATTTCGATTTCTCTGTCCAATCTGCCATCTTCTGATTAATATTTCTGCACTAATCTATTGTCTAATGTGCCTGTTGATCTACATCTTTCCACTATTCTATTGTCTGGTGTACACCTGATGCATATTTATCCACTATTTTATTGTCTGGTGTGCCCCCTGATTTATATTTATCCACTAATCTTCTATGAGCACGCATCAATAACGTTTCGAGGGAGGCTAAGACAAGCCAACTTTTCCTTAACATCCGAAGAGACAGTCATCATAATGTGGAACATTATAAGAAGATAGAAACCAGAACATATTGTGTGACAACTTGAACGATTTGTTGAAAGGCAGAAGAAGAATGGCAGAGAAACAAAATTCTTGATAGTCTTGTGTCGTGTCACGAATGGGTGCCAGAACACAAACTGATACATCTCAATGGAGATCACAAGAGTGGAGAAGCAGGACCACACATGCAAGTCGGCAAGCTATTTGGTGATGTTGATGATGTTTGTAGCATAGAAAAGGAACATACCTAAGGCGTGGACTATCTTGTAGAGTCTACAGGTATCATCATCATCATCATCATGTGCCTTGCCAGTTGGCATAGCGATCATGCCTTCCCACAGATCTGGGCTCTTGGTGCTCTGGATCAACCATGCTGATAATATTCCTCCATGCCAACACCTTAGTCCACTCAGCATCATTTCCAATGGTTCTTTTCCCACTGATGCCTCCCTTCTCATCACATGACCAAAGAATGCTGTTTGTCCCTTTCTTATCATTGTGGTTAATATTCTATTTCATTAGCCACTTCCAGGGAATTATTGAGGCGGTCCAAGGAATTCGCAACATTCGTCTCGGGAACCACAACTCCGCTGTTTCTAAGAGTTTCCTAATTTGTTCATTCAAGTCCCAAGATTCTCCGCCATATAGAAAATCAAGCTCTAAATACCATTTCAGCCCTATCTTTCTTACATTTAATTATAATGACTTATTGCATATGTTACCTTGCAGCATCCGCATGCATAGAGAGGAAAATACTTACCCCATGGAGTTTGTAATAGAGTCCACACGCATTGCAGACTGGCTCGCCTTCGTTACTGCGTCGCCACAATGTAGTGGTGGTTGTATGGCAGTTGGCGCAGGACAACCCCACGCGCCTAGAGGCCGACTGTGGACAGAACATCTGCTGTGGTTAATATAAATGAAGAACTGTGGAAACAATAGCAGGTTTGATTATTGTGTGAATATCATCACGACCTCAGCTCGATGAAGCGAGACCCCCATTTGCACCTTGCAGTGGCTGACGAAGCACAACGCACATAAATGTGTAAAACAAGTGCGCCTCCTACTGTTTGAGTTCATAATTAAACATTCGTGCATTGTTTGTCACTCATACAAATAGAAGCTTGAGGACGCACTAGACAACCTAAAAACTGGAAGTTATAGTCACCGACCGGGATTGTATTGTCACCTCCAAATTACGACGGCGCCTCGCTGCGGGAACAAGTGCACTTCGACGCATGATAAACTTGACACCCGTAAAAAAGGGTGTCTTCTTTAGCCAGGTCTATCATCCACATGAAACCACAACTATGGAATGTAGACAGAATTCGTCTCTAACCAAATAGCATCGAAGGTCTCAGAATTTTATAATAAATCAGCATAGGTCACATAGCAAACATACAAACTGTGCCCAGTATATTACCGAGCATTGAATTAAGAGAAATGATTGGTCGGTTCCAATGTTGTACACGTATTACACATAGTGTTTGAGATAGGGCAATGCACACAAGTCTGGCAAACAAATTTACTTTCTAGTTGTTGAGACAGGGTAATGCACACAACTCTGGCAAACAAATGCACTTTCTAGTTGTTGAGATAGGGCAATGCACACAACTCTGGCAAACAAATGCACTTTCTAGTTGTTGAGAAAGGGGAATGCACACAACTCTGGCAAACAAATGGACTTTCTAGTTGTTGAGACAGGGCAACTCACTCAACTGTGGTAGTAGAAACAGGGCAACTCACTCAACTGTGGGAGTAGGAAAAGCACAACTCACTCAACTGTGGGAGTAGAAACAGGACAACTCACTCAACTGTGGGAGTAGAAACAGGACCACTCTCTCAACTGTGGAAGTTGAAACAGGAGAACTCACTCAACTGTGGGCGTTGAAACAGGACAACTCACTCAACTGTGGGAGTAGAGACAGGACAACTTACTCAACTGCGAGTTGAAACAGGGCAACTCACTCAACTGTGAGGTTATAAACAGACAACTCACTCAACTATTGGAATAGAAACAGAACATCTCACACAAGTGCGTTTCGAACGCGGGTATGCGAGATTACGAACTGTGTCGCTAACCCTTACTTAACATGTTACGTAAGGTAAAATGCTAATCCGTGAGGTAAATTACGAATCCGTGAGATACACTGCTAATGTTTGAGGTAAACTATGAACTTGTGATTAATAATACGAATATGTGAGGTAAAATACAAATCTGTTAGATGAAATGTGAGATAAAATGTGAGATAAGTTGCCAATCAGTGAGGTAAATTACGAATTTGTGATGTGTAATGCGAATCTGTGAGATAAATTACAAATCCGTGAGGTAAAAAGCGATTCTGTGAGATAAAATATAAATCAATGAACCCCAAAGCTTCTGCATGGCCTAGAATGTTTAGACGTGAGTAAATGTGTGACATTCATGATGTGTACTGGAGAGAAAAATAACAATCCGTGAAGTAAAATGGTCGTTTGTGGTGTCATATGAGAAATCTGTGACATGTAATGTTAATCTGTGACGTAATAGGTGAAATTTGTGACGTAAAATAAAATCACGCGTCGTAATGTGTTAAAGCTGTGACGTAATATGTGAAATATGTGCCGTAAGATGACATATTAACTCACCAATCGTCTCTGAGGCTTGATCAGAGGCCGGTTAAGGCCGTTCATCTTGTGGTACAGTCCGCAGGCGTTGCACAGATAGTGGCCTGTTCCGTCCCGTCGCCACAGAGGTGTAGAGATGGAGCCACAATTGACACACTCCCTGCCCTCGAGGTCGGCCCAGTATTCTTGTCCATCTAAAAGGGGAAGTGAAATATAATTAGAGGGCGTCAGCAGCCTGAATAGAAGACGGACAAACAGAGGAGACAGGTGCGAAAATGTTTGACGTGAAGGGTGTTTGGCTTGAAGAATATTGCATGAGGGTTCATTCCCATGATGAGTGTTGCATAAACTGTAATTCACATGAAGAGTGTAGCATGGAGGGTATTTATGATTCACATGGAGAGTTTTACATGAAGGGTAATTCACATGAAGAAAATGCATTGAACTGCAATTCACAAGAAGAATGTTGCATGAACTGTAATTCACATAAACAGTGTTGCATGAAGACCTTTATTATTTTGATTTTCTAAATGTATTCAGAAAGAAGAGACAACGAACTGTATTTTTTGTCGACACCGCCACCATTAGGTTTGACGACAGCGCCTATACTGCCCTATACTGTAGTACAGGATCCTTCTAGGAATGAATACTTGTAGTTGCACATGTAGCCATTCACACACCGGCTACAACACACCTCGGCACAATTTCTCAGATTGCCATTTTCAGCTGCCGAAGACATGGTGGCTACTCGTACACTGACACAGAGGTTGACCGACGGACAGGCAGAAAGAAAGATAGACAAATAGAAACATTGATGGACAGAGCGAGAGACAGACAAACACACATTGTCAGGTATGTTTTCGAGTCCCGATAAAACTCGGCCCGGGAGGGGGAGAGGGGGACCACTTTCATAGCACATATCAGAAATAGTAAAGACAGACAAAACATGCATGGATAGGCAGATATGTAAATAGACAGGCAAACATACACGTCTCAACTCAACCTTATTTCTTAATGATACCCAATTGTTGATGACGTGACAAGCAGCCTGTCCACATAACTAATGAACGTATCAAAACACGTCTGCTAGACTTCAACAAAGGCGGTACATTCCCAAACAGATTCTCTAGGGACCCCGCCATTATTTCTTCACCTTTTGAAGATACTGTGGTCAAGAATCCTGCAGCCCTCAGTTCCCGCTTGTTATAGGCCCCAAGAGGACAGGAGTCTCGGAAAACTAGGATCAGCAACCTGTCTACCTCTCGTCTAATGCGCTTGATGTGGAAGAGTTACTGCTTCAAGGCTTTTGTGACCACGTAAATTGACTCGTGATGTTCACCAGATACAAGATGCTCGAGATGTGCGTGATGTTTGCTGCTTTAGTGTGTACATTACTCCAGAAGTCATTGCAGCTCCCTATCCTATTATGTGTTCATTACTCCAGCAGTCGTCGCAACTCCTTATCCTATTGTTTGTTCATTACCCCAACAGTCGTTGCAACTCCGTATCGTATTGTTTGTTCATTACCCCAACAGTCGTTGCAACTCCGTATCGTATTGTTTGTTCATTACCCCAACAGTCGTTGCAACTCCGTATCGTATTGTTTGTTCATTACTCCAGGAGTCGTTGCAATTCCCTATCCTGTTCAGCATCACAACGCAGGTTCTTCGCAGAAAGTCGCTCTCATTACGGCCAGCCAAAATGATTATCAACCCTTTGCCAAAGCCCCTGCCTCGTACATTTTCCTGTATCTACAATGTCGCAGCTACAAAAGACGCATATTTCCAGAGTGGTTAAGTAAGGTTTGTGCGGGGTACGGTTTATCACAGACCAGCTAGCCTGATCTACGACCCCAAGTTGCCAGGCGTGGTCACTGACAGTTGTGTTTCTGTGTTGCTACGAAATGTTTTGTCCGTGACGTTCATAACATGTTAATAATTGTTTCGAAATAATTACAAGTTGTATATTACACACGGGAAAAGATAAGAAGATAAAAATAATGACAATGCCTTTTTCAAGGCTCTCACAGACTCTTAACCATCATCATGTGCCGTGTCGACTGGCATTGCCGGTCATTGTTCTCCTTGTGACACGATCACGCAAATGTATGGTTCAACTTTGTGTTCTTGTCTGGATATACCATGTGGTCAAACCATCCAGTATATCTTTTTCCAACAAGGTTTGTCAGTTGTTACTTAGGTTTCAAATGTATTTCTTATCAGTAGTAAATCTTGATTTGGTACTAAGTTGCAGGATGTGAAGTGAGGTGATCAGCTTTCTTCCTCACTGCATAAACGTCATTAAACATAATCGAACACGTATTTCAAACGGCTCCATCGACCCCATAATCGTGTTGATCTGGAGAACTGTCCACCCAGCCATCACACAGCCTCGCCTCCCAGCCATCACACAGCCGCCAGCGGTTGCAAGCAGATCGCTTTGTGTTGATTTATTGTTTTTGTTTTTGTTTGTCTTTTTGCATGAACGTCGACCATTCAGAAAGCAATGGTAAACTGCTGAACGTAACATGTCCTAGTAAATAAAAAAACAGCCAATGTCCTGTAAAGGACCTTTTGGCAAGAACCTTTTGGCATGGCACATGGCATTGAACCAAGGACTACTAATGTGTTAGTAAGCCAGGCAACTGATCACAGTTCAACCACTCGCGACTTTATATCAAACACATACTATGTGCAATCAGCAAGCAGCCAGCTAGCCCGATGACAGCCACCTTGAAAAACGATCCGGCCTGGAAAACTCGCTAAGAAAACATAAACATTGAAGCGAATATCTCAGACGCGTGCAGCCGCTAGTCGGCGCTATGATGAATCTCTGACACCAGGGGGCGCTACTCGCCGCCGTCGACCATGTTTGTTTTTTCTGGTAATAATATTATGAAAGCGGTGACTGCGACGTGAAATGGAATGAAGTTGCAAGGAAGCCAGAAACAAACACAGACACGAAGAATGGCTGTAGGTACTCTGATTAAAAGTGGATATGTTCGGGAAATGTCAATGTACGATTCATTGCAATAAGACAGGAGCGAAGTGTTTTCAGAAATGTTAGAGATAATGAGAATATTCATAAATGCATTTAATTTAGTGTGACCTGACAACGATCAGTGAATATTAGTGGTAAATGTGGTTTAGTAAGCGAAATCCCTTAAATATAGGAAATAAGATGTTAACGAATTTTTAAAAAAAAATATTTTCGACGTGAGAACGTGGTTTCTCGCGACATAATAAATCATTGAGTAAATAAATTACTTTGTTCATTTGGAAGTTGTTCGGGCTGGATTAGATGAACGGCTCTGAGACTAACTCTGAGACTGGCTTACGGGTACAGTGTGATTTTCTAAATCCCGAATGGGTTTAGAGTTAGTGCTCTCTCTCTCTCTCTCTCTCTCTCTCTCTCTCTCTCTCTCTCTCTCTCTCTCTCTCTCTCTCTCTCTCTCTCTAACATTGGGTCCAGCTTATTGGTACAGCTCGTTTTCTTTACCCCTGACACTGACTTACAGGTACAGTGGTCGCTTCTGACTCTCGAATTGGCTTAGAGCTAATACTCTCGTCTCTAATTTTCCAACTTGCTCAGTTTTGCGCGTATCTCAGAGACTGAAGCCTTTGGATGTCGTCCACAAATGCAATGTACAGACACAAATGCCATATGCAGACACAAGTGTCATGTACAGACAAAAGCGCCATGCGCAGACACAAATGCCATGTGCAGACACAAATGCCATGTGCAGACACAAGTGCGTACATTCACAACTTCGCTGTAAGCGAACACATCAAGTGTCCTTTTCAGGAGGAACGGTCACAACGTAGATGCCGTCACTCTCAACGAGGTAAAGTGACTACCACTCTTCCCCCCCCCTCCTCTTTTGAAGTCAAATTCGTTTGGTGAGCCTGGTTTCTAAGAAACCGATGTCACTCCGAGCTAATAACTAGATGTCCAACCTTCCTTTCCAAGTGTCTTGAGGTGTGGACGTTGATCATTCCAGTAACTCATTGGTAGTTCAAGTAACACACTGTTCGTTGCAGTAACACACTGGTTGTTCCAGTAACCAAACCCAATCATCCCTAAATATTATATGCTGTAGTATATCCATGAGTTTGTAAGAGACTATTGGTGAGCCAAGAGAGATAACCGAGTTAGAAAACTCTCTGTCCATAGTAATAAATCTTCCGTGGTCACATGGCCAGACTGGAGCGTTAGGGTAGCGGTTAGAACGTTGCGTTGACGACGATATAAGCGTGGTCGGAAACCGGTTCCAAACCAGCTGGTTTCGTTCTCTACACGAGTTAAATACTGACCACGCACCCCTCCGTGCACCTCAGTTCTACAGAATGTGATTGTCCTAAATTCCCTGACATAACCACAGCAGTTCCTTGCCACGAGACTTGTTTCTTCTTTGTTACAGCTACAACACACCCTTAGACCTGTACCCAGAAATCTCAAAAATAAACCCTCAAAAGAAAGAACAGTTCTACGAGTGTAAATGTATACAGACTGGGAGTTCAGGAGATTCCATCAGTGGAGGAGGAACTTAGCTATCGGCAGCAACATTATTCCACTGGGGTTTCGGAAGTTGTGCGCGCCAAGAAGCTATTCCCCAGTACGAATGTGTGTACACATGAACTGAGATATCGTAAATGGTTGGCTGAGATAAATGCAATCAGCAGATAAGAAACGTATAGAACATTGGAAAAGCAGACTGTCTGCAGAAAAAAAAAAGATTAAAGGAAAACAAAAGAGTACGTAATGACCGAGAGCGACAGGGGAATGTATTTAGACATGTTACAAATAAGACAGTCCCATAGCAGATGCCGCCTTTCGGATGTGAATTGTTAAGCGTTCGCATATTCTAGATTATGGTTTATGAGGTAGGGTTGCTAGATTCTTTCGTTGCTGTTGTTACTTCCTAAATAATCAACCCACCCCCCCCCCCCCCCCCCCCCACACAAAAAATCGTCTGTTACAAATGCATGTGAAAGAAGATGATTAAGTCTCAAACCAATCATGCAAATTCATCAAAGAAAGCTAGTCGAATCTAAATATAAGGATACAGAGGAAGGGGAAGACCACGTCAAAGAGGGTTGGTGGCATAGACAGTAACCTTAGAAAAATAAATCATCATCAGGGGACAGACAGATTAGATGAAATATATGAAGATCTATGAAGTAATATGCTACCAGCCTTGTTACCAGTAATGTGATGAATTACGTGGGAGTATACGGAACAGTTTTTTGCTACCCCCATTGTGAATAATTAGAAAAAAAATATGTGAAGATCCGTGGAATATTTTACTGCGACCTTAACAATGAATAATTATATGAACGATATTAAGATCTCTGGTGAATTCTGCAGACAGTTAAAGTAAATAATTAGATAAATTATATGAAGACCCTTGGAATATTTTGCTACGATGTTCATTGTGAATAATTGGATGAAATATATGGAGATCTATGGAATATGTTGTTACGACCTTTAGTGTTAATCCATAGCAATTGATAATGACTGCTTCTGCAGAACCAGGCGCCACAATAATACGAGAGGAAGTCAATAAGTATGTCACAAATTGCTGTAGAAAAATAATTAAATATGATAACAACTTGAAAGAAGTTTATTTTTATACATACATTGTGCTTTTATTTGTCAACATAATTTTCACCAACATCGATGCCCTTATCCCATCGTTTTATCAGTCCTCCCAAACCCGCTGCGTGATCTGTTTTCTAAACCACGTTTTCACTTCACATTTAACTTCGGCGTCATTCACGAAATGTCTCCTGCTAACGTGGGATTTCAGTGGACCAAAAAGGTGGAAATCGCTAGGGGCTAAGTCGGGGCTGTAAGATGGATGTTCCAGACCTTCCCACCTTAGTCGGTTAATTTTCTCCTGAGTTAATCAAGCCGTATGTGGTCTGGCATTGTCATGAAGCAGCAACACTCCTCTAGTCAGCAGTCCTGGACGTTTTCTTCGAATTGCATCATGAAGCATCGATAGAACTTCACAGTACGATTCAGCATAAACAGGAAGCATTTCCTTATGAATGTCCTTTGCAGGCAGTCAGCCCTTTTGCCCACAAAAAACGCACAACAGCACGTTGCTGTTTGGTTGTTCCTGACGAACGGGAATATAAAGTTCGATGTTGCTGTCACCTAATGACACCTGTAGAAAACACCAACTACATTTACCTGCCACCCCACAGAACTGTGTGACTTACTTATTGACTCGCCCTCGTATTTTCGATAGACAATCGCAGTTCAGGAAAAAAGCAGTGAATAAAAGTACTGGTTACAGTGCATGAAACAAACTGACTGTGTTGTGTTGAAGTACTGGCTACAACACATGAAACAAGCTGTGTTGTGTTCAAGTGTCTCCCTGATGACAGTAGCACGTTAGCGTAGTTGATAGGGAGCTATGCTCTTAGTGTCGTGAAGGCTGTTGGGTCAGGGTTCGACTCTTGAATTCGTCGTCTGGCTACCTCATTCCTCCGTGCATATTGGCTGACGAAATCAGATGGCCCTGTCACATCACAGACCATGAACAGGTCCTTTCTTTGGGACCCTTTTTTAAATTTATAACATTAGGGAGCAGCTAGTATGTGTGCCTGCTGGCCCCGTGGTTGTGTTCGAATCCCCATGGAGGCGTGGGTTTTTCTTCAATGACCTGGGCTGCCAGATTGACCTAGCCTATAATGTGCACCAAAATACTTCATGGAAAGTAAAGGAGACATGTTTGATACTGACCACACGATGTATTGGGTGTTGATTGGTCTAAACATTCGGAGTTAGCACCATGTGCCTACTACGTCTAGCGACGTGAAAATTGTGATCTACTGAAGTTTACTTTACTTATTGCATTATTTGCCATGCAATGTCACACACTTGTACAAATGTAAATTCAGGAGTAGAAAAGGAAAGATACGTATACATGAAACAAGTTGATGGTGTCAGGTTCAGTTCTACACCGGTCAGCTGGACATAAACATCGACTTCATGAGGAGAAACAGGTTGGTATGTCTGTATTAGATGATGTCAGGTTCATTTCTACGCCGGTTAGCTGGACGTAAACATCGATTTCTTGTTGAGTAAGCAATGGCAAGCTACTGAATGTAAAACTGTCTTAAAAGAAAAAACGACATTAGGTTAATCGAAACGTCTTGGAAAGGGACCAGCAACATTCTTAGTCATATCAGAAACAAGTGTATGTATTTGCATGAACAATCTGCCACAGAGCGCGGCTTCTGGTACACCCAGCGACGTGTCTGCCACGAAGAAGTTTCTAGAGACAAGTCGTCCACAGCGTCTAGCAGACGGCATGATCACATCTTTGATTGGCATGTCCATATTCCGCCAGCCAGTCACAACCCAAGAACTCAAGCGTTCTATCTCTACATATATCTTCTTGGTAAGTTGGCGCACTGTGGCACCACGATATTTATTTATAATGGCGGGCTCGAGTTCTCGGCATTTAAGCGGCCCACAGTTCCGACAACAGGACACAGTGAGTGCAGTTAGACAGCCACTGAAGAAATAAACAGCCGCCTGCCAAGAAGGAAAATATTAATCTACTAAAAACACACGTCCCGGAGAGAAAAGACATGAGTTGACGTACATGTATGACAAGTGCATTGAACAAGAGTAGACTGGTCTGTGCTGAACATTCATGGAGCTTTCTTAGTAGATAAGTTATAGGCATGGTGTTTATTTAATTGCATGCATACAGTTCAATTGGGATTTGTATATAAAATAGCTGAACACATGTCTTCTTCTTCTTCTTCTTCTTCTTCGTTCACTTTCACACATCAGTATAAATCAAAGCAAAGAAAGCAGTAGCCAACTGAAGCTTATTGACATCTCCACAGTGTGTCCTCACATGGAAAGGGTATAGGCTATCATGCTTTTCTCCATTCTGTATATGTTGCATACAACTGTCACACATGTTTAACTGTCATTCTACCAGTTCCTCAGATACAGTAATCCATAGCTCCAATCTTTAATTAATTAAACATGGGGTATTTCAGCTGTTGTGTCCTGTACATAATTTGAAGATTGCTACTTTCAGATTTCAGATTAAAACCGTCAGTTATTTGAATCATCACGAAAAGACGTTGGTTTAAATTCAACTAAAATACTAACCAGAGAGGGATCATCTGTAGCTCAGTGGTTAGCACGCTTGTTTGCCGTGTCTGTGCTCCTATGTTCGAATCTCCATCGAGGAGACATTTTAACAACAAACTCAACTGAACCCAGGTCAACCCGGCTTACATTGGTATCATAAATATCCTGGGAGGTATAAGCGGCCGGCGTGATGTTGACAGCGTGACCTATCGTGTGTGACATGGTCTAGACAATTATGTTGACAACGTGGCACATCGTATGTGACATGGTCTAGTCTAGACAATTATGTTGAACACGTGACGTATCGTATGTGACATGGTCTAGTCTAGACAATTATGTTGACAACGTGGCCTATCGTGTGTGACATGGTCTAGACAATTATGTTGACAACGTGGCCTACCGTATGTGTCCAGGGTTTAGACAACTGTGACACTAGCCCCGCATACCCAATACGCAACAAGGTGTATAAATAGGCCCCTTTGTTAACTTACTGGTGAGTGACAGTATTTATTTCAGAAACGTGATCGCTATTGTAACAATGAAGTCTAAAGGTAATGGAATATAAGACATAGTATTCAAGCAGCAATTCAAATAAATACAATCACAACATGATATTGTCGTGAGTTGGTTGGGGGACGTCTATGTTCCACTGGATGATGGAAGAAATAAATAAATAAATGAAAGAACGAAAGAAAGAAAGAAAGAAAGAAAGAAAGAAAGAAAGAAAGAAGAAGAAGAAGAAGAAGAAGAAGAAGAAGAAGAAGAAGAAGAAGAAGAAGAAGACCACTGTACAATGAATAATAATACTCTATTTTTTATCATTTGCTTCACGTGAGGATTTGTTTCGACCACACGCTCCACAATAAGTGGAGGGATGCATTCTGACTCCTCTACCACCTGCCACACACATATGTCTCTTGAGGAAAATAAATATCCGTTGCACGTGGTGACTTCCAATGTGGCTAGCACGATGCGATGACGGTAAAGCTTCTTGGATCCAGTCCCTTGGGACCGGCCACTGACTCCATCTCCGCAAGGGACGACAACAAAGGCAACTTCAATCTCGTCTCCTGCACTTAAAAGTGGCCGACCAGACAGACACTCATCGGCCATTTCCCAATTGTTGGGTGTAGGTATCTTTCCACGGATCCTCATTGTTCATTGCATTAGACAATAGTGTTCTCAGTTTGTGTGTAGATCATAATCATCACGTGCCATCTCCGTAGTGACGGCAGGCTGTAATGAGACTCAAACCCACCCTGTCCACGATAATCTCAGAGCATATCTTGATGTTGTCTATCACAATGACCGATTCCTGCCTCTTGCACGCTTCCCGGCCACTTCTCCTTCCAGTACATCCTTTAACAGTGAGCTGTGTTTTTGTATAAGGCTAGAGTTCTCGAAGTATCCACTCTTGTCCTCAATCTTGTCCTCAATCAGTAGTGATTGCTTCAACACCCGATCTGTTTGTTTGTTCCCTTCTCGTCATCATCATCTTCATCATCATCATCATGCGCTCTGGGGACTGGCACAGACGTTCATGTCCCTCCACAAATCTAGTGTTGTGAATCCTTTATGTTATTATTCCTGGACTATCCTGCATATATGGGTCTGATTCCAGTCGTCACTATATTGTACAATGCCTGTCTTCTCACTTTATGACCTATGAATATGTGTTCTTCCCCTTGTAGTTATATTGGAAAGATCGAGGGGAAGAGGGGCAGAGGCAGACGAAGAGAAATGATGCTGGATTGATTGCGACGGTGGCATGGAGGAATATCAGCAGCGGAGTTGATCCAGAAAACCAAAGACCCAGATCTGTGGAAAGTCATGAACACCTACGTCAGCTGGCAGGGCACTTGATGGTGATGATGTGGTTATATATAATGTGCTACTTTCATGTACATCTTCCAGGTATTCATTTCTAGTTATTCTGGCAGCCACAGGTATTCGAAGTATTCGTCTCAGGAACCACACTTTCATTGCTTCCATTCTCCTTCTGGTATACCCATTCCCGATTCGCGATTCACTGCCATATAATAAAACGGGTTCGTTATAGCATTTCAGAACTCTCTTCCGACATTTCGTGAATGCGACTCATTACATTAAGACACTTTTCACCTTCTTAATTACAGCTGTTCCATAGCATATTCTACTCTTACTCTCTGGCACCCATATTCCATGTGACGTTATGACTTCCACCAAATATTTGAATTTATTGACTATCCTGAGCACTTGCCTTGCATTGTTATATCATAATTTGGCGGTATCTTTTTCTTCATGATTTGAATTTGGATATATTGCGTGCCTATTACCCCTAATACAGATTCGTTTTGTTTTTTTTATTTCTCGAACAATCATTTGTATATCAATCAATCCCTTCTTCTTCATTTGCATAATACTGTATTGTTATATATCATATTGTGAAGGTAATATAATCTTGCTAATTCTGCGTTTGTAGTTACGTTTCATTAAGTTATTTAAAATTATTGGCATGTTATGTTGCTGGTGTCCTATGCATAACGTGTTTTGTATTTACTATTCCAAGGACTAACGTTTGTAACGCGTTTTTCTGATTTTATGTTCAGAGCAATGACCCATATAATCCATTAGAGGTCTTTATATTGTTGTTTTATTTTCCATATCCTTTTCGCCAGCATTTTACTGCTGTTGTTGATGTCTTGGCAAGTATACATTCAGTAGTTTGCCATTGCTTTCTGAACGACCGGCTCCCATACCAACACATTAAAACCCAGTGCAACGCGGTCTTCTGCCAAATCGGTCGCAGATGTTTCGAACGCGGGTAAGCTGGCTTACGAGTCACGTCCTTAAGACCTTCGCCACGGAGCGCGGCTCATTGTGGTATACTATACAATAATCGGTTGACAGCACGTTTTTCATATACCAGGTAACCAGACCATTATTAGTAATGTTAATTTCATAACAAAAGGGTTTGCTTCACAGAGGTAACATGGAAACATACCCAAAGAAGCCTGGACATTTGGTTGTGAGTAACAATATTATGCAACATTTTCCTCGGCAACACCGTCTCATTACCACCAGTTGTTTGTTTAAGTCCGGGCGAGCCGGCGTCACAGACAAACAGGCACCGGTGTCTGATTTAAGAGTAGCCCTGAGTAAACTATCCTGCAGCATTTTCCGACAACACGTCTGCGCTTACTGTCACTATTCATTAAGACCGAAGACAGACGACACTGCAGAAAAGGATACGTGTTCGTATGCGTACATACATGAAGTATGTTATGTTAATCCTCAGCCGGTGGCCAGGCATTAACACACGTACCTGATTCTTCTCCTCTCTCTTGCCTTTGAACCACCATTGAAGTATGGGCCTTGAACCAACGCTTGCTAAGCCATCCTATCTGTTGCTATCTCTTGCAGCTCTGACCAGCAGTCGGCGTGGCCGAGAGGATCACATCTGTATAGCTTTTAAACTTCCTGTGCGCTGATGCCGGGGTAGGGAGATCATCTTGAAGGTCACTTCGCCTCCCAGAAGTTGTTTTGGTACCCGTTTCATGTGCTAGGATAGGAACTAAGGATCCGCGTAGTCAAGAACACATCCTGATGTTATGGGCACTGGAGGTCAAAACCGCGGAAACTGCGAGGTACGTGCATGGGCATGCATAATGTACACAATAAAACAATCTTGTTTAGGACACTGGGACTATACACCATAGGGAGGCTGAAACTATACAACATAGGGAGGCTGAAACTATACAACATAGGGAGGCTGAAACTATACACCATAGGGAGGCTGAAACTATACAACATAGGGAGGCTGAAACTATACAACATAGGGAGGCTGAAACTATACAACATAGGGAGGCTGAAACTATACAACATAGGGAGGCTGAAACTATACAACATAGGGAGGCTGAAACTATACACCATAAGGAGGCTGAAACTATACAACATAGGGAGGCTGAAACTATACAACATAGGGAGGCTGAAACTATACAACATAGGGAGGCTGAAACTATACAACTTAGGGAGGCTGAAACTATACACCATAAGGAGGCTGAAACTATACAACATAGGGAGGCTGAAACTATACAACATAGGGAGGCTGAAACTATACAACATAGGGAGGCTGAAACTATACACCATAGGGAGGCTGAAACTATACAACATAGGGAGGCTGAAACTATACAACATAGGGAGGCTGAAACTATACAACATAGGGAGGCTGAAACTATACAACATAGGGAGGCTGAAACTATACACCATAAGGAGGCTGAAACTATACAACATAGGGAGGCTGAAACTATACACCATAAGGAGGCTGAAACTATACAACATAGGGAGGCTGAAACTATACAACATAGGGAGGCTGAAACTATACAACATAGGGAGGCTGAAACTATACAACTTAGGGAGGCTGAAACTATACACCATAAGGAGGCTGAAACTATACAACATAGGGAGGCTGAAACTATACACCATAAGGAGGCTGAAACTATACAACATAGGGAGGCTGAAACTATACAACATAGGGAGGCTGAAACTATACAACATAGGGAGGCTGAAACTATACAACTTAGGGAGGCTGAAACTATACACCATAAGGAGGCTGAAACTATACAACATAGGGAGGCTGAAACTATACACCATTAGGAGGCTGAAACTATACAACATAGGGAGGCTGAAACTATACACCATAAGGAGGCTGAAACTATACAACATAGGGAGGCTGAAACTATACAACATAGGGACACCGACGATAAACGGTTTATGGGCTGTGTCTCTGTGTCTGTGCGTTCAACCTACGGGATGAGACTCGATATTACACAACATGGATGAGACTGATTATTACACAATCGGGATGAGACTGGATATTACACAATCGGGATGAGACTGGATATTACACAATCGGGATGAGACTGGATATTACACAATCGGGATGAGACTGGATATTACACAATCGGGATGAGACTATATACTACACAACATGGATTGGGCTAGATATGACACAACAGGGATGAGACTCGATATGACACAACAGAGATAGGACTAGAAATGACACAACAGGGATAGGACTAGAAATGACACAACAGGGATAGGACTAGATATGACACAACAGGGATAGGACTACATATGACACAACAGGGATAGGACTACATATGACACAACAGGGATGGGACTAGATATGACACAACAGGGATAGGACTAGATATGACACAACAGGGATA
The DNA here is from genome assembly GCA_014155875.1 of Cepaea nemoralis. Classification (NCBI taxonomy): domain Eukaryota; kingdom Metazoa; phylum Mollusca; class Gastropoda; order Stylommatophora; family Helicidae; genus Cepaea; species Cepaea nemoralis. Next base: position 190,862 of record JACEFZ010004157.1, read on the forward strand.
GGACTAGATATGACACAAATGGATTGCACTAGATATGACACATCATGAATTGGACTAGATATGACACAACAGGGATGAGACTCGATATGACACAACAGGGATAGGACTAGAAATGACACAACAGGGATAGGACTAGAAATGACACAACAGGGATAGGACTAGATATGATACAACAGGGATAGGACTAGATATGCCACAACAGGGATAGGACTAGATATGACACAACAGGGATAGGACTAGATATGACACAACAGGGATAGGACTACATATGACACAACAGGGATAGGACTAGATATGACACAACAGGATTGGACTAGATATGACACATCATGAATTGGACTAGATATGACATAACAGGGATGAGACTCGATATGACACAACAGGGATAGGACTAGATATGACACAACAGGGATAAGACTACATATGACACAACAGGGATAGGACTAGAAATGACACAACAGGGATAGGACTAGATACGACACAATAGGGATAGGACTAGATATGACACAACATGGATTGGACTAGATACGACACAACAGGGATTGGACTAGATATGACACAACAGGGATTGGACTAGATATGACACAACATGAATTGGACTAGATATGACACAACAGGGATAGGACTAGATACGACACGATAGGGATAGGGATAGGACTAGATACGACACAATAGGGATAGGACTACATATGACACAACAGGGATAGGACTAGATACGACACAATAGAGATAAGACTAGATATGACACAACAGGGATTGGACTAGATACGACACAATAGGGATAGGACTAGATATGACACAACAGGGATAGGACTACATATGACACAATAGGGATAGGACTAGATATGACACAACATGAATTGGACAAGATATGACAAAACGGGGATGAGACTAAAAATAACACAACTGTGATGAGACTAGTTACGACAAAAACAGGGATGAGACTAGATATTACACAACATAGATTATACTAGATATTACACAACGGAGATTAGTCTAGATATGACATAAAGGGATGAGACTAGATATGACACAACAGGGATGACGCTTGTTATGTTTGATTCGTAGTTGTGCTTGAATACGATCACCGTCATTGCACACAGATACTGACACAGGTTTCCTCTTATAGAACATCTCAGCACAGTGCACGGACTCTGTAGCACCACCAGCGATGCAAATGTGTGCATGTCATGAACTCACATTTTGTGAGTAGGATTTCTCATTTTTGAAATGCCTGGTCAGCGGACTATTCGGTCAAGGTGATTTATAACTGCCGATGGGCTGGTCACGTGATAAACGTGAACACAGATTCTCCTGACTTTTGGCCCTTGTCCGAGGAGACTTGACCTCCAAACCGCCACCAAATGTGCAACGGAACCTCACCACAAGTTCCCCCCCCCCCCCACCCCAATATTCAAATATTGTTTATTAATGAAAATTCAGATATATATTCACATATATTTCCATACACTATTTGTAACTGTCTTTTTGTAACGTGTTCTTATAACTGCAACTTTCTCCTCGTGACCCCTTCATTCATCTTCTTATCAACACCCGTCATTCTCCCGAAGCATGACCACGTCACGTGCTTCCCCTAAGCTGTTTCTCCAGTGCTCATTGTTCAAGATGCATTTCCACCGGTTCCGTGTAGCAAGAACAGCACTGTTACGATCAAATCCTATTTGGGTTTCCTGCATGTGGTACTTTTATATCTTTCTCAGCTGGCATGTGTGCCATAGTCTCCGCGGGGAGCCAACAGTTAAGTTATCGGCCGTACAAGTAAGTGTTTGGCGAAACCTATAGACTCATTCATCTCACAATTGTCAAGTCTATCAGGGGGTACCACACGGTATAGCACCGTGTCCCGAGCAGCTGGGGGAGGGTGTCCGTGCTTGTTATATTCACGTCGAGGGCTATCAAATAACGTCTATTCTCCTCTTATCTGTAATGAAAATCCTGCTCACGCGAGACGATAGCCGGAGCCGTGCCGTGAGACGGTACCTGTAGCTGGCTCGGTGGTGTCAAACACGTTCCCACTATGTCTACGGGATATTAACATATCGTATTTGTCATGGCTGAGCCTGGTAAGCTCCATCTCCGGGGTGTCCCAAAAGCTGAGAACCATTGGTAGAAATATGCTTTTCTGTAACGCTGCACGTCTTCTGCGGGACGTTGCCTTCAACCCCAACACCTGTTGGGTTTATTAGGCAATCTTTACGTTCACTAGTTTGTCATTGACTTCAGAGCAAGAAGTCGACGTTGACTTCCAACCGACAGGTGTAGGGAATGAATCCCGTATCCCCACCACCGGCGGGTCGGCAGTGTAAGAGGAAGCGAATTAAGCCCAGTGTTCACCGCTGGGAAACGATCATAACACAACAAAAGAAACTGGTGTTTTCTCTTCTGACTGCGGCGTAGTGGGTTAGTTCCACACAAACACACACGCTGGTCAATACAACTTTCATGTTGACTTCTAGTTCAGAAAGTAATGACAAATTTCCGAACTAAAAATTGTTCATTAAATCACAAACGGCCAGTAATTGTTGGGGATGACTACAACTGCCAGCAAAGGGCATACACTTGATTGTTTGCGTGACAGACCGCGAGGAACCGGCCTAGAGTTCCGTGTTACAATCAAATGCATGTTTGTTCTATTGTCCAGTGCGCACTGCGATGTCCATTAGAGAATTAGCAACTGGGAAGTTGTTCCTCGCTTTATTGCAATGGCCCTCAGTGCTTTCCTATCCACTGCTGGTCTACTGACTCAAGATAGGGTGGGAAAATATCATGTATGTGCATACCGCGAAGACGAAGTTGCATATGAGTGGATATCATCAAGGGATAAATTGGAAGTACCATGTATGAGTACTTCACGCGATGATGAAGCCTTACTGCAGCCATTCTTCGATACGGAGAAACACAGATGCAAGGAAATAAGAGGTTGGGGGTGGGGAGAGAGAGAGAGAGAGAGAGAGAGAGAGAGAGAGAGAGAGAGAGAGAGAGAGAGAGAGAGAGAGAGAGAGAGAGAGAGAGAGAGAGAGAGAGCTTATAAACAAATTCATTAACTCTGGCTAGGCTCTGACACACCACTGATGTGACCCTAACAGGCATTGATTAGAAAACGGTGTGAAGGGGTCTGAGAAACAGCTCCCAGCATTGTTAGTTAAGTTAGTTGCATATCCTTTAAAGGACGTCGCAGGCAACCACAGCATTTTTTTTTTTTGGCTCTTTGTGATCTCTTGGCAAGTTTACGTTCAGCAGTTTGCCATTGCTTTCAGAAGGAGTGCTTTCTGAACCATTGCTTTCTGAACGACCGGCATCTATACCATTTAATTTTTTTTTAAACCCAACGCAAGGCGGTCTGCCCAGCCTCGTACACGGATTGTATCAAGTTGATCAGCTGCCAGCCACGAGACGTGGACAGCTTTCAGTTTTCTCCAGAAAACTACCACCTTAGCTGACCAGTTCCGCTTCTGGTTTTCGTTGACTCAAGAAAACTATGCGCTACAGTGAAATTATTGCCTGCTCAATGAACTTATGTGCTTGTTGTGCTTGCTAGTACGTATCTTCTTCTTCTCGTTCATGAGCCTGCTTGTTCTGTGTTCGTCATGACAAGCTCAGTGGATGCACTGTGTCCATTTACAGCCAATCATTGTGTCCATATACAGCCAATCATTGTGTCCATTTACAACCAATCTGCAATGGTTGTCTTCTGCGTTCGTCATGACAAGCTCAGTGGATGCACTGTGTCCATTTACAGCCAATCATTGTGTCCATTTACAGCCAAGCATTGTGTCCATTTACAACCAATCTGCAATGGTTGTCCTTTCGCCGAGGTATTTGAAATCAACACTGTGTTGTTGTTTTTTTTTTTCATTCTTAAACAAGTGCTATAAATATTTATTATTTAGAAATTCGCCAAGGCAGCGAATTTACAGCCTACTCGTTACGATGCCCCACTTCAAAGGAGGTTTTAACGTGCAGACGGCTGCCTCTATATTTGGCACTTGTCTAGGAAGGCTGGACAATCGACTGACAACCCTGGGATGAACGGTCAATCCACCGGCATCCAGTTCCTTATTGTGTACCGTAGACAGTATCCATGGGTGGACTGGACCCTGCCGTGTTTGCTAGTTAGGGGAGGATTATGTAACTATTTGATTCCCTGCTGATATCAGATCTTAACTTGCAACTCTGGGCTGGTCTCAAGTGGCGTGTCACAAATCATCATGACCTCATCACCCAGGACCATCTCAGTATCGAAGACTGACTGCAGTAAGGCTTCATCATCGCCTGTCCTGTGTCTTCGCGGTGCACTCATACACGATACTTCCAATCTATCTTTTGATGATATCCACTCATACGCAACGTCGTTCGCGGTGCACACATAAATGCATTTTTCCCAACCCACCTCTTGATGTTATCCACTCACACGCAACGCCGTCTTCCTTTTTCAGCCACCCCTCCATTTTCACTTTACCTCATCCTTTAAGAAGAAGTAATCTGAATTTTTCTGAAAACTCCGCTTTTCTTTGGTTTATTCTCCTGCCATGGTTCTCATCCAATAACTAAATTCTTAATAACATCATTCCAAAAGATTAAGTTATATTCTCACATGATCTATTCATTGTTCATTTTTCAGCACCATCCAAATATGTAGGGTAAAGGTAATAACCGAACAATCTTTATTATAGTAGGTAACTTATCTATTTAGAGACGGACATTGGTGTCATGTTGGTGAATGTTACTTTGAGCAATCCTATTATTTCACCTATTTCTTTCTCACGCATGTCATCATATGTTATTCATGGTCCCATATAAGAAAATCAATTTTATCTGCATACATTTCTTTTCATTCACTGTATGTTTTTAAAATTCCCTTTGTATAATCTTTGTTGATAACATAGTTTTCTTTAAATTAATACCTAAGCAATATTCTTGGACATCCTGCTCTGTTTCAGCCAATAAATGGTATCGCCTCGGCATTTTATGTCGTTTATTGCTTTGTCTCCCATTCTGAGTCCTGACCTTCTCTCTGTCGGTTTGACTCTATATTCTCTGTATGCTCATTCACCAGACATTGCCATAAATACAGTATTATACATCTTGTGTTCAACAATGATTGATTGTGCTTGTCTTCTCCCTGTCGGTTTGATTCTATTGTCTGTACAGACAGCCAACAGGCATTGCCACAAATACAATATTATACATCATGTACTCAACAATGATTGCTTGTGTTGGTTGGTCTTCTCCCTGTCGGTTTGATTCTATTGTCTGTACAGACAGCCAACAGGCATTGCCACAAATACAATATTATACATCTTGTACTCAACAATGATTGCTTGTGTTGGTTGGTCTTCTCCCTGTCGGTTTGATTCTATTGTCTGTACAGACAGCCAACAGGCATTGCCACAAATACAATATTATACATCTTGTACTCAACAATGATTGCTTGTGTTGGTTGGTCTTCTCCCTGTCGGTTTGATTCTATTGTCTGTACAGACAGCCAACAGGCATTGCCACAAATACAATATTATACATCATGTACTCAACAATGATTGCTTGTGTTGGTTGGTCTTCTCCCTGTCGGTTTGATTCTATTGTCTGTACAGACAGCCAACAAGCATTGCCACAAATACAATATTATACATCATGTACTCAACAATGATTGCTTGTGTTGGTTGGTCTTCTCCCTGTCGGTTTGATTCTATTGTCTGTACAGACAGCCAACAGGCATTGCCACAAATACAATATTATACATCATGTACTCAACAATGATTGCTTGTGTTGTTTGGTCTTCTCCCTGTCGGTTTGATTCTATTGTCTGTGCATAAAGTCAACAAGCATTGCCACAAATACAATATTATACATCATGTACTCAACAATGATTGCTTGTGTTGTTTGGTCTTCTCCCTGTCGGTTTGATTCTATTGTCTGTGCATAAAGTCAACAAGCATTGCCACAAATACAATATTATACATCATGTACTCAACAATGATTGCTTGTGTTGGTTGGTCTTCTCCCTGTCGGTTTGATTCTATTGTCTGTACAGACAGCCAACAGGCATTGCCACAAATACAATATTATACATCATGTACTCAACAATGATTGCTTGTGTTGGTTGGTCTTCTCCCTGTCGGTTTGATTCTATTGTCTGTACAGACAGCCAACAGGCATTGCCACAAATACAATATTATACATCATGTACTCACTCAACAATGATTGCTTGTGTTGGTTGGTCTTCTCCCTGTCGGTTTGATTCTATTGTCTGTACAGACAGCCAACAGGCATTGCCACAAATACAATATTATACATCATGTACTCACTCAACAATGATTGCTTGTGTTGGTTGGTCTTCGCTCTGTCGGTTTGATTCTATTGTCTGTGCATAAAGTCAGCAAGCATTGCCACAAATACATGTTGCACCCAGCAATGATGGCTAGTGACGGACTTCTCGCTATCGGTGTGATCATATTCTGTATATGCATATGAAACAAATATGGCCACAAATACAGTATTATAGCTCTTGTCTTCAACAATGATTGCTTGTTTCACCACCGCGAATTAAACCAGGCCCAGCACGAATACCCCAGTACCAGCTGAGGCCCATGATTCTCTCCATAGCGCCACCACTGTTGTGGGAATTAGCTGAACAGGACGTGCAGCTCTCTCCACAACGCCATTGGTGTTCTTGAAAATTAGCCGGACACGACCGCATTGAGGCTCGCTGCATGAGCGCAGACAGCGGTCACTTTCTGACACTGACAAGTGCCGGCATTTTATTGGCGTCAAAAACTGTCTGTTCTGTTTGATTACAGTTGACATTTTCAAAGTTCGGCACTTTAATTCTTGCTATCCCTGGCAACTGTGGGATGAAGGCAAGAAACAACTGTTTGGGACCAGTGGTGTTCAGAACAGAAGTTATATTTGGTGTAGGAGTAGATGTAGACACATCAAACTAGAGGGTTAGCGAAGAAGTAGGAAATATAATAAATGGTTAGTAGTTAAAGTTATTCATGGGCCAAGTTAACTAATATAAAACCCGCGCTGGAACAAGATACTTTTCTGTCTGAACAAAGCAGTGGCGTTTTGCATGAATGGATGAGCTTTTGCCAAACTCATTGGTTTACATGAACGGATGATCTTGTGTCAAACTCATCATTTTATATGAATGGATGAACCTTTGCCTAACTCATCATTTTACATGAATTGATGGTCTTGTGTCCAACTCACCATTCTACACGAATGGATGATCGCTTGTCAAACTCATCATTTTACATGAACGGGTGATCTTGCGTCAAACTCATCATTTTAAATGAATGGATGAGCTTTTGTCAAACTCATTTGTTTACATGACTGGATGATCTTGTGTCAAACTCATCATTTTACATGAATGGATGAGCTTTTGTGAAACTCATCGATTTACATGACTGGATGATCTTATGTCAACTCATCGTTGTACATGAATGCATTATCTCGTTTCAAACGTCATTTTACACGAATGGATGACCTTGTGTCAAACTCATCATCCCACATGAATGGATTATCTTTTGTCAAACTCATCATTCCATATGAATGGTTGACCTTGTGTCAAACTCACTGAGTGTAATTAAAGTAGTACAGGACACTGTAACTCGCCTTCAGGCTCATGACTCACATATCACTATACCCACATGTGTGTACACCAACTCGCCTTCAGGCTCATGACTCACATATCACCATACCCACATGTGTGTACACCAACTCGCCTTCAGGTTCATGACTCACATATCACCATACCCACATGTGTGTACACCAACTGTCACTCGGCAGGTCATGTGGTCAGCTCCACGTGGGTGGCCTTTATTTCCCAAAGCATTTCTGGTACCCATTTTCGCCTCGGTCGAGCTGAGAGCTACGACCCATTTTCAAAATCTGTCGCTATGCGGATTCGAACCAGTGACCTTGGGGCAAGTAGGTGAGTGTACAGCCACTGCTAATACTAGCTCCCTCACCGACTGCCTAGAGCTCAAACTCTAGTGAGGACATAAACAAAAGCAGCAGTGGCAGCATTGTGACCGGAAAGAAGAAGGGGAGCAGCTGATTAGGGAAGGCAATGAGTAGTAGGAGGAACGAGGAGGGGGATGAATTAACGACGCTGAGTTTACAACTGGTGACTGAAGTAACAGGTCAGTGGTGGCATTGACAGCCGTGGCGGTTTGATAGACGTCCAGAACCTATAAGGTCAGGGGTAATTAACCCGAGTGTGGGAAGTAGTGCGCCTTGAACTGCTGCAGAAATTGATGGCCTGGTTCCAACGACCCACATTCAGTGTTTCAAGCCACGGGGCGGTTCCTGCACCATCAGCTTTGTTTATTGTTTCTGTTCTTTTACTTTTTTGTTTCGCCATTCGTGTTTTATGTTAAACCTTTTTTCCCCCTTTGTTGTTTTATGCAAACCCTTTTGTGTTAATGGCAGTCTTTTCTCGCATAGGTATAATTAAGACAGTGGTTCTCGACCTTTTTTGGCCCGTGCCACCCTTCACCATTTCTTCAGAACGTCATTCCCCCCTTTCGTATTTCCTCCCAAAATATCCCCCCCCCCCCGCCCCTACACAGTATACGTAGTAATGGAAGCTAAATTTAATAGCACATACTAAAACAAATCTAGACGACTACATAAAACGTGATTTGCGGGTCTACTTATGTTATAAAATGAATTTCAGAAGGGTGAGACGTACAAAACCGTAAAGTATGAAAGAAAAAAAAAACAATATCAAGTAATCGGTTCATGTATTAACGTGATCTTGAAATAATCTGGGAATTCCCCACCAACTGAGAACCACTTAATTAAGAGATACAAGTCTTCTTTTTGTCTTCTTGTTTTTTTTTTTTTTTACAGTGTCTTTTTCTATTTGAAATAAAAGTAATTGTTTCTGATCTGAAATGATATTGATTTGCCTATGAAGATGTTTATTTAAATTGCATAGTTGTAACTTGTTGCTGGAGTGATGCCTCTATAGATGTGCATGGCAAGCATCCTGACAATCTTTTTTTTTTTCGCATATCCTTTTGCAGTACATTGCAGTTAACACCAGCATTTTTCAGCTGCTATTGATGTCTTGGCAAGATTACGCTCGGTAGTTCTGGCAAACTTAGGCCTACAATAAACTGGAAGGGCAGAAGCATAACAATTAGAACCGAAGCAAATAAATATGTTTCAACAGAACTAGAAAACAACAGTTGCAGAAGATGTGTGAGTGTGTGTGTATGTGTGTGTGTGTGTGGGGAAGGGGGGGGGGGTGACAAAGCTCACAGGTAAAGCTGATAGAATAAAACAGTCACACAACTCTGGTTACAAACGACAGCAACGATAAGTAGGTAACTCGTGCAGTGTTCGCGTGTCTGGTGCTACAACTCAAGGTGTCACGGAACTAACAGATGCGATTGTTGGTATTTTCAGGTCAAATATGATCCATAATAGAGTACTAGTCACCAACGCAGTGATCCGAGGTTCAAATCCATCCAGTAATGACATATGTTCATAGTACCACTTACACATCTGGTAGCAACTGAACCTCAAACTAGATATCAGAGAATATCCCAGGGTTACGTCAAGACTTCCGGTGTGCCAAATGTCCTTATGGATTTACTAAGTAAAGGTGCCCATTTGCCATCATCATCATGTGCCCTGCCCACTGGAGTTGGTGTTGGTGCATCTCTACAGATGTGGATGGCCGGTGTTCTGGACTAGTTCCACTGACAATATCCCGCCCTGCCACCGTCTCAGTCCATCCAGGACCATGTCATTTGGTCTTTCCTGCCTCATCTACCGCTGGTATTTCCAGTGGTCACGGTGTCTTCCAGTTCGTGTCTTCTCATCACATGACCATAGGGTGTCTTCCTGTGCGTGTTTTCTCATTACATGACCAGGGGAGTCTCCATGGCGTAGTGGTTACTTTGCCGGCCTCTCACTCCGAAGGTTGAGAGTTCGATTTCAGTCTACCTCGTTTGGTTCACGAGTGCAATTATCCGGAGACTCCTGGGGGTCGTCGCGAGAGCTATGAGGTTCGTGCTTTGTGCGACACTTTCGGATAGGCCGCCGTAAGGAAAGAGATCGAGTCATGTGGGATACAAACTGGTGGAATTAAATCGATCTTCTTGTCTTTTAAACGCTATAAACCCTTTATATTTGTTTTCATGACCAAAGAAAGCTGTTTGTCGTCTTCTTATATCCGCATATAATATTCTACCATCATTAGCTTTTTCCAGACGGTTGTGGTTAGTTACTCCGGCAGCCTAAGGCATCGCAACAGTCGTCTTAGAAACCCCATCTAGCATACCCCCAAACCGTTCTTAACTCACATATAATTATGATCCCAATACCATATCCGTATTGTGCCTGAATTTGTATGGGCTACCTCTCGCTGGTCAAGTCTCCTGAGATATGCTAAGAAACAAGTGCAGACCAATGATTGCTATCCTCTAAAAGCTCTCATGTTACAGCCCCCCCCCCCACCACACACACACACACACACAATCACACACAGCCCAATGCTGCAGAATGCAAACACTTGCCTGCAGTAGAATTACAGCAAATCTGGGACCATAACCAGAGGAGACGGGCATGAGAAAGTGATCTGCAAAACAGTGATGACAGATCCCAGAGGCCTGGCCGTGAGCACCCCGGGGGAAAATTCTTGAGAAAAATGGGTGTTGGAGTAGGTTGACCTAAGCGTGCTCTCTGTTGTTTTACGGCTCTGGGAGCCATCAAGTGGCCAGTGGGCAGTTAAGCGGCGCCCCGTGCGGTGGTCCGGTGTGTGGCAGGGCTGGTGTTTGGTTGGGTTATTGCTTTCAGGGAAACAGTGGGTGCTCAGGTTGGAATGGGTGACTGATGGTTGACCTTCCTCGTGGTCAAGTCCGGTTGGGTCATTTCAGTTTTTTTTTAATGAGAGAGAGAGAGAGAGAGAGAGAGAGAGAGAGAGAGAGAGAGAGAGAGAGAGAGAGAGAGAGAGAGAGAGAGAGAGAGAGAGAGAGAGAGAGAGAACAAGTGGAGGATATACTGACAAAAGGAGAGAGAAACACATAAAGAGATCACGAGAAAGATAGAATGAGAGAAGAGAGAGAAGTGGAGAGAGAGATTCAGAGCAAGTGGAGGATATACTGAGAGAGAGAGAGAGAGAGAGAGAGAGAGAGAGAGAGAGAGAGAGAGAGAGAGAGAGAGAGAGAGAGAGAGGGCAAGAAAGGTCGAAAATGCGAGTAAGAGAAAATTTGAAAGAAGTAGAGTGTGCGAGTGAAAGAAAGAGAGTGTAAGAGAGAGAGAGAGAGAGAGGGGGGGGGGGGGAGAATCGCAAAGAGTCAAAGGATGAAAGTGATAGAGAGAGCTGGTAACAGTGAGAGAGTGAGAGAAAAGTGATGGAACAAAAAGAGATTAGCTACATTCAGAAATAACGAGAAAGCGAGAGAAAATGGGAGCTCGAAAGCTAGAGAAACATGGAGATTGAGAGAAACAGCGACAGTTTCAGAAAGAGAAGGACGTCTAGGAGGTGGGGGAGGGTCTCCGAAATTAGCCGCACTCTGTTTGGTAGCAGATCTCTTTGCGTTGATTTCAATGACAAGAGGCAAACTACTGAACTTAAACATTGCCTAGTATATCTCAAACTACTGAACTTAAACATTGCTTAGTATATCTCAAACTACTGAACTTAAACATTGCCTAGTATATCTCAAACTACTGAAATAAAAACATTGCCTAGTATATCTCAAACAACCAACAAAATGCTGAGGTTGGTTGTGACCTCCCGTAAAAGACGTACGACTAGCTTGTAACTACCTACATTAACGAGTACTTACACGACAGTTAATTAATTATCGTTTATAACGACTGGCACCGTAGATGAGAAAACCCTGTGAAACCCAGGGCGGTTCCCCATACATAATCCCGCCGGGTAATTGCTAGAGACAGCCAGGCCGTGCTGACCCTATCAGCGTACCTGACCCCAGACCGGCTGATTTTCAATGCAAAGTCAAAGGTCACCTGTTGCCTGTCTTTTCATGTGAGTCATTAACGGCAGGCGTCTTTGACTAGATGAGAGTACAACAGGGAAGGGGCGTTTTTGGGGTACTCAGCAATGGGCGTGTGGGAGGGACGTTAGGGGTATTCCGCGATGTCCACAAGGTAAGCTGTTAGAAATAAGGGAGGAGGAGTAATCTATTACAATCTTGGTGTTCTCTAATCTTACAATGTTGGTGTGTTTCTTTATTACAGTGTTGGTGTATTTCTTTATTACAATGTTGGTGTATTTCTTTATTACAATGTTGGTATATTTCTACCCCAGGAAGGTTAATCCGGTCAACAAATGCCCGCAGAAGTCGGATGTGTCGGCCTAACGGCGCAAGAACGCAGCTCTGCTGAAAACAGACACAACGCAATCACGTCAGTAAAAAAGTATCCGGATGATCGCACAAGAAGTATATTTCTATATTACAATGTTGGTGTTCTTCTATCTTACAATGTTGGTGTTCTTCTATCTTACAATGTTGGTATGGACTACGCTTGAGTTCAAAGAGTCGGCTGGTATTTTGTCTGCCTCCCAGACTGTATAATGATTTGCGCAGTAATTCAGTTGAGGCTTTATATACGCTTTTGTTTGGATGTCATCTGGACCAGCATTTCTCCCATCCTTGAAAAGTTTGTAAGTTCTAATTTCTTCTTTTGGAGGTTTCTGTAGATAATCTATTGAGAGTTCCATGAAAGTATTCAGCTCATCTGTTCATTTCCTCTTTAATTTTAGTAAGAACTCTCATTACTTTTATATACTTGTCGACTTTTAAGCGACTTTTTAAGTGTAATAATGTCAAATATGATATTGTGTTTTCATATTTGGCAGAACCTCTGCAGCTCCCACCACCACTCCCCCCAAACCCTCTCTCCCCAGCACATTTCCTCCTTTTCATACACAGTCTTTCAGGATTTGAAATATCTGATAGGTATTGTACATACAGATCTACAGACACTTGGAATCAGCGACTGGCAAGAGAAGGTCAACCAGATAGCCGAATGGAGACGGCTTGTATCTGCAGCAAAGAACCTCAGTGGCTCGGAATGCTGAAGAAGAAGATTGTACTAGGCAGGGTCGACACTTAAAGTGGACTGGGTAATGGTAGGAATCATATCCATGCATGTCACAGAGGTTTGACCTCAGGCACGTGTGGGAATACATGCTTTTACTCCTGTTCGCAGTTATTTGTGACGTGTACTGCGTGTTTGGAATAATGGCGGCCGCCGTTTGCTGAACTAACTGGGTTTACCTTATACAGTAAAATGTGGCTGCAGGTTTTCTAGTGACTGCCGCTTCCATCAACGATGCACAGTATTTTTCGGGGCGGACTTTTGTGATGGCATTCTGGAAGCGGCATTATGCATAGTATACCTGTGCGGGCTGTTGGTTTGTCGAGACTCATGTCTGTTCCACTTTTCGCATGGGGCAGTCAGGAGCATGTTGTGTGATATTCACTGACACAGGAATGGAACATGATGGGACAACCCTTTGTCGCGAATTTGGAACTACGACTAACTAACTAACTAACATAGGCAGATTAATCACACTGATACCATTACTGCATCTGACTGAAATTGGAAGACTGGTGACCCTTGGTGCTCTCGCGCACACGTGTGCGTGTCATTAGTGACCACTGGTATCTATGCACGATGACACTCCAGGCTCGAAGATCACGTGGGCGGTCGTTGAACAGAATGGGCCACTGCTACCACCAGCCTGGGAACTCTTCATTGGCTGCTGCAGAAGAGGACGGTGCACATGTGGGGACGTCCCGAGTGCATTGATGGTGATTCTTGTTTGATATTTTATGTAATATTTCATTTATGAATGTATACGCCAAGTTTCCTTACTTGTATTGTGCTTCCCCCACCCCTCCCTTAGCATCTTTCTCCCTCTCTCTCTCACTCTCCTCCCTCGTTCTCTGTCTCTTTCTTTCTCTCTTCTCTCCTTCACTCTTACCTCCCTCCCTCTCTCTCCTCCCCCTCTCTCTCTCTTTCCAAGAAAAGTCCACATAAACACACACACGGGGGAGCATTAAGTGTCAGTAACAACTTGAGAAGTCCAGTAATTATGATTTCCCATCCCACAATCCCACATCTGCCCCGCAGTTCATCTTTCGTCGATTCTGCCCAAAAGCTCCCATCCATAACCTACGTGGGAGAGTTCAAGGATTCCATCGTTGCGTGTGTCTTGAGTGTTGATAGCTCACTTTCGCACACTGGGAGTACCAGTGTCAGATGTGTGGTTGTACTCATAAACGTCAGTGGTGAGAATTACGACTTGGCTTCCAGCCTGCGCAAACAAGGCACCTGTTCTGAGGTCGTTAGCTGGCAGTTAGCATTCGGGATGCAGCCAACACCAGGCAGAAATCCAACCTGCGGGCTAGAGACCAAACAGGATACCACACTTTGAATTTACGCACTAAAAAGTGGGTGCCTAGATCATTCGTCTATAGTTGCGACAACTCCATTCAGCATCGGCAACTTCAAACTCTTACATGAAAACACGTGCAATATTCAATAATATCCAACCAAAGGACTATCATAATATCAGATGGAAGATGTGTGACATTAAGAGCAGCATTTGTCAAGCAAAAACTGCATTTCAGAAAATGACAATATGCTAATCACTCACTGTTACTGAATGTCCAAATAATGTGTATTGAAATCTTATACTGTACTTGTTTTGTCGTATCATAAGCTGGCGTGCTTCAAGATGTTGACGGTGAAGACCTACACACTCAGACAATTATATATATATATATATATATATATATATATATATATATATATATATATATATATATATATATATATATATATATATTGTATTTTGATTGTTTTTGCGCTTTGAACTCAAGCTTAGTCCATACACACTATTTATTGTAGTGATGGACTGAATTTTGCATGTGGATTAGCTTTCCCTTTGACACACTCGCCATCAGGCGAACCCACTCCTACTTCAAAGGTACTTGTAATTTACGTCCCTAAGTCAAGGACGAGAAGTTAACATTTTAGTCCAACTGTCCGGTGTAGGAGTTGAACGGCCTACCAGGGCATCAGCACACCGAATGTTTAAGAACACGCTTTCTTATCCATTCGGCCATCCTGACCTGACCTACTGATGAAATATTGTATTCCCTTCATCCCCACCCCTTTCTTCCTGGTGTAGTGGATCATACATCTAGTCTATTCGGACAATGGCGACAAACCGGCAAGACCCGAGTGATCGGTGGGCACGCTAACATTCCATCCACGCTTGGGAGTGGGAAAGAGTAGACCCAATCGGCCAATGCTAAGACTAAACATCAAAATGAGTATATCTACCCATGTTACGATCCTGGCCTGTGGTTCGTGCACTGTGATAAGAGGCTCTTTGGGAGGTCTATGGGAGGGGATATCCACGTGCATAGAATATGATCCTTGGCAAACCCAACCAATATACTCCAAATTAATACTCCAAACCAAACCAATATACTCAAAACCAAAGCAATATACTCCAAATTAATACTCCAAACCAAACCAATATACTCCAAACCAAACCAATATACTCCAAAACAAATCAATATACCCCAAACCAATATTCTCCAAAACAAACAAATATTCCCCAAACCAAATAAATATTCTCCAAATCAAACAAATGTGTCCAAACAAGTATACCCTAAATCAAACCAATATACTCCAAACCAAACCAATATACTCCAAACGATATACTCCAAACCAATCCAAAATACTCCAAACCAAACCAATATACTCCAAACGATATACTCCAAACCAATCCAATGTACTCAAAACCAAACCAATTTACTCCAAACGATATACTCCAAACCAAGCCAATGTACTCCAAACCAAATCAATATACTCCAGACGAAACCAATATACCCCAAACCAAACCAATATACCCTAATCCAAACCAATATACTCCACACACACACACAAACACACACACACACACAAATACTCCATATCAAACCAATATACTCCAAATCAAAAAAAAATATACTCCAAGACAGTATACTCCAAACCAAACCGATATACTCCAACCCAAATCAATATACTCCAAACCAAACCAATGTACTTCAAACCAAACAAATATACTCCAAATCAATATGCTCCAAACCAAACCAATGTACCCCAAACCACGTCACTACACTCCAAACCAAATCAATATACCCCAAACTAAACCAATATACTACAAACCAATATACACCAAACCATACCAATATACTCCAAACCATACCAATATACCCCAAACCAATATGTTATTTTATAGAAGGGTCCCGAAGCAGAAACATGCCGTGCGTCTGTGATGAGATATGGCCATGACATTTGGTCGGCCTGGATGCCATGAGAAATTACAGGCCAGTATCGACACCGATATAAGCTAAACCAATGTAATCTAAATCCTGTTCAGAATGGACAGTTGTGTAATGCATTTCTTGTTGTGTATTTGTGACAGACAGACAGACAGACAGACAGACAGAAGGAAAGGCAAACAGACATATCATTTAAGAGATATTCTCAAGTGATAGGGACACAGAGAAAGGCAGACAGTTGGAGGCAGACATAGAAACAGAGAGAGAGAGAGAGAGACATTGAGACAGAGAGGGACAGAGAGACACACAGACAGATAAAAGGCAGAAAGAGAGAGAGAGAGAGAGCGAGAGAGAGAGAGAGACAGTGGGACAGAGGAAGACAAACACACACGTAGAGAAAAAGAGAGACAGAGCGAGAGAGAGAGAGACAATGGGAGAGAGGAAGACAAACACACACCCACATACAGAGAGAGAGAGAGAGAGAGACAGAGAGAGAGAGAGAGAGAGAGAGAGAGAGAGAGAGAGAGAGAGAGAGAGAGAGAGAGAGAGAGAGAGAGAGTCTGAATAATAGTATATGAGTGTTCGTGAAACTAAGCTAGCATTTGAAACAATCACAATCACTAAATATCCCTGAACCCCCCTGTAAATATGTAACGAAGTTATCAATGAGCTTACGTGGGTACACAGTAAGAGGGTCATATACTGTATCGTTGATAATATTGGAATCATAGTTAGTATGCTACTGGACCGTTACGTTTGCAAGACGGAGAACTGTGACTGCCATATGATAACACTGACATACATGATACGTCACATGCCATCGGTTAGAGTGCCCGTGTGTGCCTTATTTTTCTGTTCGTCTCTAGTGCTTGCCTGCTTTGTAGTGTAGGGGTTACGAATCCAATTCGTTACACCGCATACCGCATTCGAAACACGGCTGCGAGGGATTTGGAAGCAGATAGCCTTGCGTCGGTTTCCATACAAAGGTATGAGTGCCGGAAAGCAATGATAAACTACCTAACGTAAACTTGCCAAGACATGAACAGCCAAAAATGCAGCGGTTGGTTGCGACGTCCTGTAAAGGATATACAACTAACTTAACTGTACATCTGTAATGGCAGTAAGATGTAACAGAACTGTCTGGTTGAGACATGTACGAAAGAAAATAGCAAACAAGTCATAGACTACGAGACTAGGCAAAGGCGGCAACTTACGTAAGAGATAAGTGAAGCCAGCTGTAAAAATACAAACCACACTGAGAACCTAACTGTGGGCGATCAGAGATCCAATAAGCTCAACCATGTCAAAGAAAAAGGAATATATCGGAAAGCAACCAACAAGCCATACACACATCAGCACAGTTACATTTCTCAGGCTAACCTCCCATAATGCCACAGATGTCTCCATTCTCTGCGATCCTAGCAACGGACTCTGGTCTGCTGCTTCGGAGAGGGACCGTATCAAAGGCTCATAAACCATTCTTCTCTTCTTGTGCGGAGAGCAGCCGTATGGCTGTGTGTAAACCCTCGCCGTTTAAAAGACATGGTAACAATTCCTAATGTGGACATTGATTTGCTGTTTTTTTTTTACTGTCTAAGACAAGCATGAATGTTTCGAAACTCCTCTGTCCATTTATATCGTTGTTTATTACACTATACGAATTGACGTTCATTCACTATTTACACATCCTGCAACTATATAGAGCCTAGCCAAACATGTTTGTAGGCTGCAATCTTGCAATGCAAATGTGCTCGCTGCACACAGCATATGTTTATGTTTGATACAACCAAGGTAAAGCACACGACCGAAGTCCATGACGTCGTAGCTAGTCATGGATATGCCACTAGAACTATAATTTCATCACCAAGTGTCACTCTTTGGGTGGATCCCACAGCAGAACTGGCCGGAACAACAATCCTGACATTGCTTGGGATCAGGCGTGGATCAATGTTCTTTAAAGCTAGCGGGCTACACACTGTGCGTCATTGGTGTTATGTGTGAGCATGACTGCAGTCAACACATGATTATATCATCATCATCATCAAGTGCCATGCCAGCTGGCGTAGGCGTTCATAGCTCTCCACAGATCTCGGTCTTTGGTGTTCTGGATCAACTCTCCTGATAGTGTTCCTACATGCCACTGTCTCAATCCATCCAGCATCATTTCTCTTGGTCTGCCTCTGCTTCTCTTCCCCTCGATCTTTCCAGTTGTCACGACTTATTGCATAAGATACTCTTCATTTTCTGAAATCTGGCTTTTGCTTGTCATATTCTTTTTGAATCTCTGTTGTACATCTTCCATCTGATGTTAGAAATGCTCCTAGGAATTTAAAATTATCCACTTGGTTAAGAATTTTCCCTTCTATTTCTATGTAACATTTTGGTGTCACCATTTTCTTTGAATTCACCATTGTTAATGTTTTCTTGATATTCAAGGAGAGTCCATTTCTTGCACTCTCTGTTACTACAATATCCAGCAATTGTTGTAGGTCTATTGCTTTATCCGCCACCAATACTGTGTCATCTGCATAGCGTATATTTATATTATATCCTCCGATTAGTATTCCTGGCTTCTCTTTGATATCTCTCATTATTACTTCGCTATATAGGGAGAATAGATCTGGTGACAAGACACACCCCTGTCGTACTCCTAGCTTTATCTCTTCGTAACTGCCCTCTTTATTTCCCATTTTAATTGCTGCTACTTGGTTTCAGTAAATATTCTTTATTATTCTTAAATCTGTCCCATCAGTGTTGATATCCAACATATTAATCAATTCATCATGTTTTACTTTATCAAATGCCTTAGTATAATCTATGAAGCACAAATATATGTCTCTCTGTGTCTCTATTGACCTTTCTATTAGTGTCCGTAATGTATATATTGCATTGTTTCTGCCCTTTCCCTCCACAAATCCATACTGTCTTCACTAATTTCCATTTTAATTTTCTTTCTGTTTCGTCTCATTATGATTCTGAGTAGAAGCTTAGTGATATGGTTTATGAGGTTAACTGTACGAAAATCTTCTCATTCAATTGCTCCTGGTCTTTTAGGTATAGCTATAAATACAGATTTCAGCATATCACTGGGAAAATATCCACTGTTGTAAATATCATTCAACAGTTTGGTTAACATATCTACCCCAAATTCTCTTAATTATAACATGGAACAAATTAATAGAACACCTCAAAGAACAAATAAACTGGGCTTGCAGCATCAATTTTGTCGTCACATTGTTACAAAGTGTAGGACAGCTTTAGAAAATATAATTACAGACAACGGAGGACACTGCGGCCGCAATCATTCACCAGCAAAGTGGATATCAGCAGTGGATATGGTCGAATGGATAATTTCCAGTCTTCCAGTCAAACACGACACCGATCAGCTGGACTAAAGTGTTGACTTCTCGTCAAAGAGTTTTGTGTGATATTCACTGGCACAGGAACGGAGCATAATGGGGACGACCCGTTGCTGTGAAGTTGGAACTGCGACTAACTAACTAACAGGCAATAGGAAAGCTAATCCACACGCAAAACTTTAGTCAAGTGTAGCAAATACAGACAGACCAAGCCGACCGATGACGACAGACAGACAGACAGATAGATAGATAGATAGATAGATAGATAGATAGATAGATAGATAGATAGATAGATAGATAGATAGATAGATAGATAGATAGATAGATAGATAGATAGATAGATAGATAGATAGATAGATAGATAGATAGATAGATAGATAGATAGATAGATAGATAGATGGATGGATGGATGGATGGATGGATGGATGGATGGATGGATAGATAGATAGATAGATAGATAGATAGATAGATAGATAGATAGATAGATAGATAGATAGATAGATAGATAGATAGATAGATAGATAGATAGATAGATAGATAGATAGATAGATAGATAGATAGATAGATAGATAGATAGATATACTTTTAAAGTTACAACAACGGACACCTCGATAACAATGGAAGAAACGAAAATGGACCTCGTGGTGATACGAGGCACTTGATCAAGGCACACAACAAGAGAGGTTTAAATCCCCACTCAGCGTTATCTCTATCCGCTTAGCCTTACCTACTTCAAACAGACCCAAGCAAACAGTAGCGACTGTCAACTTGTTACCGTGGTGTGGCCGCTGTGTACGCTGATACTCAATGTTATCTACTGCCATGGGAAAGTCAAGCGAAATGTTGTTAGTTTGATGAACTGTTTTACCGTGTTTGGAGGTGGAAATCTCAGGTGCGTGACAAACTGAAATCCACAAGACCACACTGTATGAAGAGTGTACAAATTGCCGTGTCTGTTGTAGATTCGGTATAAAGTAGCTCCCTGGCAAATACTTCCACTGGGATACATTCTTCTTCTTCTTCCTCATCCCTCTGTCGAGGGGAGTTTCACACCCGGTTCTGCACATCAAAGATCAGTGTGTCCTACTTAGGCATGCATTTGTTTTCGGTTTTCTTTCTCTAGACGAGGATTGGTTGACCGAGTGGCAAGAATGCCGGCTTCTCCTTCAGGAGACCAGGGTTCAAATCCTCGGTAAGGTATGGATAATTTTATGTCGCGGGCAAAAAGAAAACTCTAACCTGCACAGTTTGCGTAGAATGCACTAGCCAGGCGGCCTTAATTCCTCAGACTCAAGTCCCCCCTGCCATACACCGCAAGGTATTATATAGGCGTTAAATAACAGTTTGATAGGTTTCTCTAGACCAGTGGTTCTCAACCTTTTTTGGCCCATGCACCACTTCACCATATGTTCAGAACGTCATCCCTCCCCCCCCCCCTTTTTGTATTTCTTCATTTTAACCGCCCTCCCCCCCCCCCTTTCACACATTATGCATATTAATGGAAGCTAAATGTAATAACATATACTAGAAAAGTCTAGACGTCTACCTAACACGTTATTAGCGGGTCTACTAACGTTATAAAACGAATATCAGAAGGGCGAGAAGTACAGAACCGTAAAGTATGCAGGGGACAAAAAATATGAAGTAATCGGTTCTTGTGTTAACGAGATCTTGAAATAATGTAGCCCCCCGCCCCCTCCCCCCCCCCCGGGAAACCCTAAATCCCCCCCCCCACACACACGTTTGAGAACCACTGCTCTAGACAGATCTCATTCAAACTAACGGGCCGTCTACCCGTGGATGGGTGTACTTCTCCTAACACTTTGCCAGGGCAGATGTATTACGGGCTACGCTTTGCTATTTCCAACTGTCGTGAATTTTAAACGTGCACAATTTGCACGCAGGGCCTCCTATTTTTCGCCCTTATCAAAGAAGACTAGATATCCTATCTCACTAAGCAAGAGATCAGAGGTACGTGTAGTCCCTCTGTGGATCCTGCGAAAATTCCCATTCTTATGCTGGGATCGAAGTGGACCTCTTAGCTACTGCTCCCCCTTCCGCTTGGATATGAAATGTTAGAATATGTTTTAGTGAGGCGCGGTGACTAGTTCCATTTCTCTCCGCCGTTCCTAAAGAGTAGAAAATTCCCTTGAGATTATTAAAATGATTCCATTTTAAGAGGCTTTGTCGTATTGGTCGATAAAAGAGCCTTCTGGTTACTGAACACTGACCTTTGTTTATGTAAGCAAGTCAGACTCGGCATCTGTATGTAATTAGTAAAGGAATTAATCCTACATCGTTCATGGGTACTATAGGATGATGCCGTAACCTGGTAGGCCCAGTTTAAAATAGACACCAGGAAAAGACTTGGGACGTAAAGGCGGCAGGCGTGATACTAAAACTACATCACGCCCAATCCCAACATATTTATCAAAATATGGGTCTAGCACCATGTATCTAAAACGCCTAATGGTGTGTAACAGGGTCCTTTACTTAATGTACTTAAGCACAGGTTACCCTAATTAAGGCTATGAATACCACCATGTATGAGGCACACCCCATGTGCCTCTTTTTGATGGTTAAAAATGGGAAAGGATAGAGAACAGAAGAGGTTAAACCAAGTCGTCGTCCCCCCCCCCCCCCCCAATGTGTCTATGTGTCTCCACCTTGTCGCGCTGGGGGGGGGGGGGGGGGCTTGCGTGTCCAAGTAACCCTAAGAGCATTGTCGACGGAAACAAAACTACATGTCGGACAGGTCTTGGAATAGAGACTAGACTAAACGAGACACAACCTGCTGCTCTGCAGGTAGGCTGAGGATAGCAGAAGTCTAAATCAGGCGCACGATGCCGCTATTTCGAGGTCCAGACACATACTCTAAGGCTCCCATTCGAGGGATATGGCTGAACGCCTCTAAGCCATAAACCCTCGGATGTGAGAGCCAGGCCGATACCCACCTACCGAAAAATGGAGGTGAGATGCTGAGCACGCTACATGCTCAGTTCAGACACTTGTTCGAAGGCTCTCATCTGGGGGATATGAGGGATCCACAAATGAGAGGGCCTGGCCGTTTCTCGCTCACTGGTGCACGGAGGTAAGGTGCTGAGCCGGCAGCACATGTAGCCTACCTCGTGAGCGAGAACAAAGGTAGGAAATGTCGCAAGAAATGGTTACGAAAAATGTCTGTATCTATATTCACAGAGAGGGTAGTCAAAGGTGGAAAAACGTCTCAATAACACGAAATGGAACGCTTGGCTAGCAAACCCATTGCGTGGTCCGAAGTCCGAAGCGAAAGCTTACCTAGTGGATGTCGCCCGCACACTGACTGTTCCTGGTGTGTGCTTGAGCGTCCAGTGGCAAGCGAAATGCCCAATACGTGGAAGTGAGGAATTAAAGCAGCCATGAGCAGGACGTGGCAACTCCTCTGGTGAGCCCAGTCTCAGGGCAATATGTGCCGGCTCTGCAATTATAGAAGCCTCCTTGGATAGCGGGGGAATGCCCATGGTCTGCCCCTGCCTTCCTTTGAGGGTTGACCGTGATGTCGTTGACCGTTCTACCTTGACCAGCTGAGATGTGGGCGACACCACAGCAAAAAAAAAAGTCTAACGTCTCTTGAAACCCCGGGAAGGCAAACCCGTAAAAATGCCCGCTGAAGTCGGATGTGCTGGCCTACGGGTGCAAATAAATCAGGCACAACGCATAAAACGTCCGAGTGAAATGTCTTTCGTGCTAGGAACAGCTCTGACTAACTAGTTTTCCGAATAGCTCGTGTCCGGAACAGCTCTGACTAGCTAAGTTTCCGAATGTCCGTCGTGCCCGGAACTATAGAGTCGTGCTCTGACTATATTTTCCCCGGGCACAACGACAAGCACTTGTTCGAATCGAAAACTCGCTGAGTGGATACCGTCTGCAGACCGGTCTGGTTTTGTGCGGGAACGGCCCGGTGCGAACGAAATGCCCAATATAATGAAGTGAGGAATTAAAGCAGCCATGAGCAGAACGTGACGATTCCCTCGGTGAGCCCAGCATCAGGGCGCTATGTGTCGGCTCTGCAACTATGGATGCCACCCTGGATGGCGGAAATGCCATGGACTGTCCCTGCCTTCCCTGGAGGGATGACCGTGAAGTCTTCGACTGTTCCAACTTGACAAGCTGGGATGCAGACATTACCACAAAAGTGAGTCTCCCAGGAATGCTAACCTGGTCAAAAATGCACGCAGAAGTCGGATGAGTTGGCTCAAGGGCTTCGGCCCAAGGGTGCGTAACAACTCTCTGCAATCACATCTGAAAAAAAAACACTCTGGAAGAGTGAAGAAGAAGAAGAAGAAGAAGAAGAAGAAGAAGAAGAAGAAGAAGAAGAAGAAGAAGAAGAAGAAGAAACCAACCAACTTCTAGAAAGCATGTACTTACCAGGGCCAGTGGTAGGGCGGAAACCTTGCTGAAGTGCCAAGTTGTTAAAGGTGTTCCAAGGACTCAGCTCCGCCCCCATGTATGTTGGGTAACCGCCCATCCCCCCGTGGCGTCCTAGAGGATTTGCAAAACCGGCAGCCACATCATTTCGGCCACTTCCTTGAGAAGGTGTGGAGTTAAAGGGATAGGCCGCCGAAGAATGCAGTGTGTTAGCTGGTGTGTATGCTGTAACGTCGTTTGGCGAAGTCCACAGATGGGATGAGGTGGTGGGTGTGGCCATGTTCTGTGTGGGCGTGCCCATGTACTGAACCGGTAGCATGGCTCTAGTGGAAGGAACATACACTGGGCTGGTTCCTGAACGATATCGTAACAGAAAACACATTATCATTATGTTAGGTGTGTTGAATCATATGGTGTCGTAAACAAGACACGCTACCTAGTTAGTTAGTTAGTTAGTTAGTTTGTTAGTTAGTTAGCTATCTGTTGGAGTATCATTCTAGCCCTACGAACCTGTCCGTAGGTGCCCAGATCCTACCCCGCACATATGCATCAGTGTCCAGCGTCTAATAGTGCCCATTCACTTCTCTGTTGCTTTATAACAGATCCATCTGTATTGATAAGCACATCGGAATCATCACCAGCAGGATTCTGCTCTCCGCACCTCCTGTCAAGAGTGACAATGCTGGAGAATGTGCAGGGGGCAGGCACCCATTCCTTGCCGTGGTTGATATTTTTAAGACTGGAGATCTGTCTGACAACATCTTCCGCCCGACCCATATATGATTTGTCCCGCTTCAGCCTCTCACACTTCTCAATGAACAGAGCTTGATGCCGAAAGAACTTCCCATCTGCTCTTATTTTCAGAAATGCACGAGCTCCCCAGATATTTATCCTATGACACTTTACTACATCATCAAGAAGTGTCTTGTCAAATAAAGTTGCTTATATACGTTCTACACTGCTTCCAGTGACAGGCTGGATGTATCAGTTCGTGTTTGACCATGTCAACTCCTTGGTGCAAGTTATGTCCACGCCATGATACAAGTTATGTCCATGCAATGATGCAAGTTTTGTCCACGCCTTGATGCAAGACTGACAAGTATTTTCTGTTTTCTCCGTATCTGTCTCTGTCAATCTTCTCAGTTATAACAATATGTTTCAGTTGCTGTCTTCTCACATTGTCACCACAGACGTTCAACTCCTCGTTTTAATTTTTATGAATAGGTGTAATTATGCATTTGACACTTTGAAAAAACATGATTATATGTTCAGATACGTTGCCTTCACGCTATAGCCACTTATAAAACATGATTAATTGTGCATGTCAGGTAACATCACTCTGTTTAACGGTTTGAATAACCAATAAAGTGTTACGCATTTATTAAAAGCATATATGTCAGTGTTAAACTATGTTTCATATAGTTAATGCTAACAGTAAACACCCATATGGCTTTTGAATGAATAAAGAAAACAATATCTGAAATAATACTGATGGAGACAGTGGAAGTAGTAGTGGCAGCAGCAACAGTCAGCAGCAAAAGCGGCAGTAGTAGTAGTAGTAGTAGTAGTAGTAGTAGTAGTAGTAGTAGTAGTAGTAGTAGTAGTAGTAGTAGTAGTAAAAGCTCAAAAGAATAATTTCCATTTTCAACATGAAAATAACTATAGGCTATCACTCACTGGAGGTGCTTATAACATTTCACTTGTATGTATGTATAGCGATTTACACATGCTTTAAAAACAATCAGGGATAAGTGGCCGTAAAATATTGTTAGTGGTTGACAAGGGACGTAGAACATTCAACGCCTCCAGCAATTTGATCAGTTAAATAAAACAACCAAACACAAAAACCCCGATATATAAATATGTGGAGAAAACAAACATAGGGAGCGTGTATGTGTACTTAACGTAGTGCTTTCCCTTTACTTTCCACATCCATATACTATTTTACTGCTTCTGCTCTACTTTCGAAAATATTGTTAGCATCACGGTCAATTTACAGTCCTATTATGTACGATTTCAAACCACTGAGGAATTTTCAGGGCCCAAAATAGATCATTTTCTGTCTTCCTAGTCCAGAAGCTTAACCAGTAGACCAACTTGTTCCTTTGTCCCCTAGTCTCCACACGCTCTCAGACAACTATTTTCAAGCCGTCCGCAGAGGGAAGATTATGTTTTCCTCCAAGGAGGACATTGGAGTACTCCCAATCTCATAAAAATGGGCACCAAAAAATTTTCAGAATGTTATGGGAATTATCTGGGAAGAAATAGCGACGAGGAAGGGAACTGACCACCCCACCTCATGCTAATATTTGCAGGCCTAACACTCTACAGAGTTTCTGCAATGGGACTACCTTTACCTTAAGAGAAATAATCCTAAAATATTATCAAATAATGCATACTAAGCTTATAATATTTTGAGCTAGAAGTACCGATTCCCAGCACACGCGGAGACAGTCATTGCTGCGCTAATTCACTTACCTGAATGGAGGTACCCGTTCGTCATAGAGTCCTGTCCATATCCCGTAGCAGATGGCGGTAGGGCCAGGCCTCCTTGATACATCTTGTTCTCAGTGCGGTCGCCTTTTGTAACTCCCTCAAAAAAGTTCAAATCAGAACCGAAACCTCCGACGTCACTGTTTATTGCGTAGATCTCGCTGCAGAAGTCGACTGTAGCCGAATTGATACTTTTAGAGTTATCGTTACTAGATGAGGATGAATCCCGGCTGCTACTTCCGGTCAGTGAATCAGCGCTTCCGGTGGCACGGTACCCAGCGACGCCGTTGGTCTTTTGGCGCGATATGATGTCTTTCTTGGAGATGGCCTGGCTATAATCTATTCTGCTGTCGAGGTTGTCAAAGAAGTTCTCTACGTCCTTACTGGCCAGCAAAGGTCCCGATGTCAGCTGTACAGTGTGGGTCAAGCCAGGCTGCATCCCCCGGCCTGGTCACATGAAGTCTCTATTGTAAGAGTAATCGTGATAGATGTCGCACATTGAATAATTTAGCTTTCTGATCTCTTTGGCAGTTGGATGATTCCCAGAAACATGAAGCTGTCAATCGAAATTTAAAATAAAAAGATGTATTATGCGTTAGATCAAGATAAAACAAACTGACCAATGCAATGCAATATGTAGAAGGGGCAAAAAAAAACTTTCCATCTCGTTCAACTTGTTTCTTCAGCCTTTGCTATAATTAAGATAGTTCTAGTGCAGTTTATTTCACACACTGACTCATTTCAGAATTACATATTGCCTTTGATTTGTATTTATATCCCTTGAAAGAGAAATGAAGAAGACACGACTGGGTGACCTTTCCTTTCTGTCTTCAGATTTTTCTTGATCAGAACCTTCAGTCTACCTTTTCTAACTTCGTTCTACATCTTGTTCATTCCTGAAGTGCATACGGTTTGTAAAATTACACCGCTCCTGTTATCACTCACAGGTTATGGGGACAAGAGATTTGCTCTCTCTCTCTCTCTCTCTCTCTTCTCTCTCTCTCTCTCTCTCTCTCTTATTTCTCTCTCTCTCTCCCCCCTCTCTCTCTCTCTCTTATTTCTCTCTCTCTCTCTCTCTGTCCCTCTCTCTCTCTCTCTCTCTCTCTCTCTCTCTCTCTCCCCCCTCTGATTCTCCATTGATTGTGAAATTCTTTTATGATAGCACTTGTCCTTGAAATGGATTGTCTGTCTCTAACCCCTCCAGTTCTCACAAGTCCACGCAAGAATTCAAACACTGATAAAAACACTGGCTTCTTCACAGATTGGAGACGGCCGCTAGCACACTCGGATGTAAATACTGTAGCAGCTGAAGGGCCGGCCCCACGCTTAGGTCTCAAGCATTGTCTGACATGAAGAGCTGCCCTAAGTGCTTCAAACCGCCGATGGCGTGGTCGTTCAGGTTCCTAGTTCACAGTACAAACAACTCTTGGGGTTTTCCACATCATATCATGGTGCTCGGAGTTTATCTCTGAAGAAAAGCTGTCAGAAAATGTATCACGTTTTCCCGGCCTTGTTTACGGCCAGCGTTGCCTGCTGGGGTTCGGTGCTGGGGTTTCCTAGAATAGTGCAGCCATTGGTTGGTTGATGAGCGCGCTAGCTTTGTTTATTTGTTTTGTTTGCATTTGTGGTTTTATTTATTGAAACTGTAAACCTTGCATTAGAAGAACATTATAACATTATGGTAGCTCTCCATCATTCATTCATCATGTGCCATGCCGATAAGCGTGGGCGGTCATGTTTCGCCATCTCATGCGAGCACCAGAGTCGTGGATCAGCTCAGTATTCTTGTCTCGACCATACCAAGTGGTCAAGCCTTTCAGGTATTTACTACTCTGCCTTCCCCTTGTTCTCTACCCCTCGATCTTGCCAGTTGTCACCAAATTCTCCAATTTATGTCTTCTCATAACGAGACCAACACACTTTGACTGGCTCTCCATCACAGCCGCCCCTATATACCCCAAAGCCTACTTCACCCGGCCCTAAGGCCTAGGAGATGGTGAGATGTAACGAGTCAAGGGTTCCATGTTGAATGCCACTGATTTGGAAGCAGAATTGGGTAGTTTTCACCAATTTGAGGCGTCGGCAGTAAGCAATGCAAACTACGGAACTAACTTGTTTAGTAAATCACAAGCTGCTAATAATTTGCTGTAGTCGACTGCCACACCCTGTAAAAGACACACGTCTCATTTATTGTAAGACGCGGTGGCTTAGTGGCTAGACACTCGCTGTTGTCTCGGCGGTCAGGGGTTCAGAGCCTACTGGGTTGCATTCGAATGTTTAACATGGACCGGGGTTCCCAGGGCCACCCAGCCTAAAACGTGTACACCAGGAAATGCCTTGTGAAATAAAGGCGATGGGTGTGCCAGCGCCGGTTGGTCTTCATAGATTTGGGTTTAGCACCATATACCCGCCGTCTTCCCTGGTCTAGAGGTTACACGACTTACTGCGTAATCTCGTAAGTAACGTGACGACGGCGAGAATCGGTAGCAGTTCTAACCGCGTCGGTAACTTACTGATATGTGAGCCGGTTGCTCAGAAAGCAATGGCAAACTACTGAGCGTAATCTTGACAAGAAATCAACAGTCAGCTGAAAGATGTTCATGTCCTGTAAAGGATATGCAAACATTTTTTTTACCATATACCCAGTGTGACTTCCAGCTGGTAGAAATGACCTTGACGCTGTTTAATTACTTCAGTAGAATGCCACGTGTGTGGACCAGTGTATACGTCACTTCCGTCGGGCAATCTGTGGGCAACCTTAGCTGGACTTGGGTACAATATGGTCACAATATACGCCATTCAAATGACATTCGTTAATTTGGCGTGTATCTCTATGGCATTTTAATCCGCTTGTAATGTACCATAAGTCCTATTATGAGTGCTACTATGAGTGCCAATATGAGTGCTACTATGTCAACAGTCAGAGTTTGTCTGTTGTATCGCTGCCACTACTTTTGCTATGGTTATGATGAGGAATATTAGACTTTCACATATTAGGTCACAACAAGAGTTGGCCCACCTTTTTATTTTCTCGTGGCTTTATTTCTCATACAGTCTACACACAATTATGAACAGGGAGTTGTTTTGTTTTCTCTCCACAAAACTGGGTGGGCCTCACAACCGTGCCGCTTGGAGAATAAATCATGTCATTGTTGGGATTTGAACCCAGACCATTGTCTTTGAATGCAAGCTCACAAACCACTAAAATCAGAACAGAGTGAGTGAATGTAGCAATCAGTGCAGACAGATGTAGTAATATGTATGTACCAATGTGTCACATTATCTCGCTTTCTCAGTGTAAAATGATTGTTTCCTCCACTGTTACTACACGGGCTAGTGTGGGATACGGGTCTGTGTGATGGCCGCCGCGGGCCCACGATATGTGACACAACCAGCTCTAGATTATGCCCTTCTGTTCAAGTATAGAAACACGGGTAGTTTACAGGTGGGCGTATCTATCAGTGATCTGAAGTGATCCGCAACAGAAAGTCTGCGCTAAAGGTAAATTGTACATTATCTCTCTCTCTCTCTCTCTCTCTCTCTCTCTCTCTCTCTCTCTCTCTCATTTTTTTCTCTTTGTCCATATCGCTTCTCTTCCCCCCCCCCTCTCTCTCTCTCTCTCTCTCTTTCTTCTATCTCTTTTCTCTCTCTACTCTCTCTTGTTCTCTTGTCAATATCGCTCCTCTCTCTGTCTCTCTCTCTCTCTCTCTCATCTCTCTCAATTTTTTCTCTTTGTCCATATCGCTTCTCTTTCTCCTCTCTCTCTGTCGCTCTCTCTCTCTTTCTTCTATCTCTTTTCTCTCTCTACTCTCTCTTGTTCTCTTGTCCATATCGCTTCTCTCTCTCTCTCTCTCTCTCTCTCTCTCTCTCTCTCTCTCTCTCTCTCTCTCTCTCTCTCATCTCTCTCATTTTTTTCTCTTTGTCCATATCGCTACTCTTTCTCCTCTCTCCTCTCTCTTTCTCTCTCTCTCTCTCTCTCTCTCTCTCTCTCTCTCTCTCTCCTTCTTCTATCTCTTTTCTCTCTCTACTCTCTCTTTTTCTCTAGTCCATATCGCTCCTCTCTCTCTCTCTTCTATCTCTTTTCTCTCTCTACTCTCTCTTGTTCTCTTGTCCATATCGCTCCTCTCTCTCTCTCTCTCTCTCTCTCTCTCTCTCTCTCTCTCTCTCTCTCATAAAATGGATACACATACACCAATAAATGTACTGGACTTATTGACACGCCTGGACACTTAATGCACATATGATGCTAGCCTACATTATAATACACACGCTGGATGATGATCATGATAGTATCACAACTGCCGCCTTTACCCCCGGAGACATCTAAAGGTACCCATCTTAGGCTGGGGCGGGGTGAGGGGGACTCTGGGAGCTCACGTCCAGAGTTACAATCCCAGGTAAGGGTGGCTTATCAGTTATCAGTTATCAGTTGGGGTATCTTCGTTGCACTCCGGACATGTCCATAGGTGCTCAGATCCTCCCCCCAGCATATGCATCAGCGTCCGGTGGCTAATAGTGCCAGTTCTGTGTTGGTTGACGAGGCGCTTTGTTTTCCCGATGTACTTCTCGCGTCTGGCTGTGCCGATTCTTACTCCCAGGTCTTTCATCCTGGAAAGCGATGTGGAATCACTGGCGTCAAAATCCTCTGTTCTCGCCATATCTTTAAGGGCGTTAATGACATCGGCACGATCCATGGGCTGGCCATCTACAGGGGGTGCAGAGCCAGCCAATTTATCAGCTCGTTCATTTCCCTCGACTCCCGCATGTCCCGGGACGAAGATGAAGGTGACTTTGCGGACAACAGACTTCCGCAGCGACTCAGTCCACTGTCTACGTACAGATCCAGCTTCGACCTTCTGAATCATGCTCATTGAATCACTTAGTACACACACGTTGGTATAATGCTGTGATTCCAGCCATATGAAAGCCTGTGTAACTGCCATCACCTCCATCGTCATGCTGCTCGTGGTCATAGAGTGGGCACCACTGGATTCTTGAACGGTTCGGCCCGCTGAACGGGCTGTAAATGCCCACGCACTTCTCTGCTGCTTTACAACAGATCCATCTGTATAGATGAGCACTTCGGGGCTATCTGAGTGATCATAGATGAGCGCGTTAACCTCTGCATTGACAGCGGCAGGGTTCTGCTCTCTGCACCGTCTGTCGAGTGTGATAATGCAGGAGAAGGTACACTTAAAAGCTGGAGGCACCGGCACCCATTCCTTGCCGGGGTTGATACTGGTAAGACTGCAGACCTGTCCGACGACATCTTCCGCCCGACCCATCCATGATTTGCCCCTCTTTAGCCTGTCACCCTTTTCTCTGAATACAGCGTCATGCAGAGGGTGCTGCTCATTTGTACACACCTGGCATGCTTGGAATACTCGGCTAGGTCCATATTTGCACAGACCACACGGCTGTATCGCGCTGGTTGCCTTTACTTCCTAACAAATTTTCTAATAACCATTTTAGGGTGAGTCCACCCGGAGCCTATACCATTTTTAAAAAAATGTGATATCTCCCAGATGTGGGTCGAACTCAAGTCCTCCGTTGCGACAGGCTGACGTCAACAATGCGCGGCCGCGCTCAGCCACACAATTATAATGGCTGCTGTTGATGATGATTAAACAATACGCACTAGGTTAATATGACAGGCAACCTCTGAAGTCGGGTTCGCCTTTTGGCGAGGGACACTGGTATAGGAAAAGCTAGGGACAAATAGGGATGGCAAAAGATAGTATCACGCGTATGGACCATGCTTGAGTTCTAAGAGAGCAAACGTAAAAATTAAAAAAAAAAATTTAAAAAATAACTGACAATATTGCAAATATCCTGGTAATACTGCTGTCATAACAGTCAAATGTCTTTGATTTAAAACAAATTTACAAACCAAGGACCAATCACAACAATCACACAGAATACGGAGGTCAGCATGGCAGAATGGATAAGAAGGTTCATTCTTACACATCCGGTGTGTTGATGTCGTGGTAGCGGGTTCAACCCCTACACTGGTTAGTTGGACTAAATGCTGACTTCTCGTTTTTGACTTCGGGGCGCAATTGCAAGTCCCTCTGAAGTCGGAGTGGGTTCGCCTAATGGCGTGGGACACTAGTAATAGGGAAAGCTAATCTACACGGGAAAATCCGTCCAGTGCACTAGAAGTAGTAGCGAATGTGCGGGCTAGGCTTGGGTTGAAAGCTTCCGAGCACAGAATACCATCACAAGCAAACATGGCATCAGATGACATCAGACAACATTGACATCTGGGCCTCCATAGTGTGGATCATTGTGCGTCCATAGACGTGTCCAATATGCTTCCAGCAGATGTACCACAGAGTTGGACAGAGAGAGACACATCTAGGCAGATCCCGCTTCTGGCCTACTCTGTGAGGATGCATCATCTCGAAGCTGGTGAAAACAGACTGTCAAGACGGAAGAGAAGCCAAAATAAGGGTGTGTTCAAATTTTGTGTGTGTGTGTGTGTGCGTGCGTGCGTGCGTGTGCGGGCGCGAAGTGGTTGGATGTGTGGTAGAGACAACATTAACTCTTTCAATCGCAGATGGGTTCTCACCAGATGTCCAGAGGGATAAATAACCGCAATGAAAAATCACGGATGTATTCCTTTCCATGAGCCTAAAATATAGTACAAATGGTCATGAGGAAACCAGATTTCTTAAGCATTCGTGAACCAAATATAAAAAAGTAAGAACAGATTATGTCATGGATGGCTCTGCTTGACACTAAAAGTTAAACAAACTCAAGGGAAACAAGGCGACACAGAAAGATAGCATTCGCCATTTAAGAACCAGGAGTGATTGAGGTAACTGGAGATATGCAATTTGTTAAATGAAGATAGAATGAGCTTACAGTAGATTTGGCAAACTAGGATCATTTGGACAGAATAGCCATCCCAATTTTCTTTATTTATTTACATGTAAACCTGGGAAACTGATAAATGACCCGCAACACTGTTGAAAATATTTTAATGAAATCCCTGCCCATTTGTTGGCTACTCTTCTATTTTCATTTTGCTTGAAAGGAAATCACAAAATTAGAGCAATTTGCATAAGGTATTAACTGACTGCACATTCATTTTCCGGCAGGGATCTCAGAGGGCACATTTGTGACTGGATAACTATGACACGTGGAATTCCACTGTGCAAGGTAAACACATTAGGCGCGTTGCTGGCTCTACGGCTAAACACACGGGGCTTAATCTCCGACAACACAAGTCATCTGGCCCTGTTTGCAGACAGTTGCCACTAGCATTATAGACACATAAGGTACAGTCAACGGGCATTAAGTCTTTGTTTTTATTTAAATGTTCATTGCTAGTTGTTGTACCTCTCCATGCAAGGTTTCAGAAATCATATGAGTAGCGGTGTACTTATGAACAATGTAAAAAAGTCACTTTTAATGCCATTAATAAGAAGAACGAGCGGCAAATTACATCATTAAAGTATTCCTATTTGCAGACATTCAAACAATAATTGCACAACTCAGAACCAGAACTGCAAATCAACAGAAATAGTCTAAGCGAAGTATGTAAGGAACATATAATAAAAATTAGCATAAGTGAAAACAGAGGTAAAGACACTAATCAAAGAAGACACCCCAAAAATAAAATTTGATTTAAAAGAACACCCCACTGAAACAAGTAAAGAGCTTCAAGCACTTAGGCAGTATAATATAATCAAAAGGCAATTCAAAAGACGAGATTGAGAATAGAAGGCAATAAGGAAAATCAACTCATTGGACAAATGTTCACTAAAAGAGCATTCGACACCACAATCTTCCTACCAACTCTATGCTACCAGTGCCAACACTTTGACAATGAGCGAAAAAGAGACAAGAAAAATTGACAACTAACGGACATGAGATTCCTGAGAAGAATATCATAAAAGAGAGAAAATCAGAAATTATAACATCAGGACTAAAGTGGAGGTTATGGCAGCGCTAGATTTCATTAGAAAATAGTAAAGGAAATGGCTCGGCCACATAAGTAGGCTACTAACTGGCAGTGTACCACAACAAGCAATGATGTACAGACCAAATGGAACCAGAAGAAAAGGTCGACCGTGTAAACGATGGATAGAGGGAATAACAGAGTCCTCAATGTAAACGATGGATAGAGGGAATAAGAGAGTCCATGGGCATTTCGATAGATGAGACCCATAAGCGGGCACTCTCCCGCCAAGGTACAAGAGGAACATGATGAGATGAGAATGCCATTATGGAATATTAGGCAGCTCACAGTTTCTTGACCAAAAGGTATTGAATGCCTGGAGTGGTCAGTATAAGACTAGGCTCATCACCCCCACCCCTTAATATTGTGGTAGTGTGACCCCAAAACCGACCCCCGAGGGCCAGCTAACTGTGATGTGTGTAGAACGTCACATATGACGTGAATGCATGGAGGGATAGGTGACCAGTCTTTCTCTCTCTTAGCGTACGGCGAGCACTGGCGTTGAACTCTCGTCCGACCACTCTCATAACATGACCAGTGCATCCTCCTAACGATGCCATTAACGCACTCGCTGGACGAGAAAATTGCAGCTCTTACTCAGCTGTTTTATTGGCCTCGTAGTCTGTAATGTTTAATGCTCTAAACCAGTGGTTCTCAACATTTTTTTCACCATATTTTTAGGACGTCATTCCCCCCCCCCTCACCATATTTTTAGGACGTCATCCCCCCCCCCCACCATACTTTTAGAACGTCATTCCCCCCTTTCATATTTCCTCCCTAAAAATCTGTCCCTGCCCCTACACAGTATACGTAATAATTGGAGCTAAATTTAATAGCACATACTAAAACAAGTCTAGACCTCTACATAAAATGTGATTTGCGGATCTACTTACGTTATAAAATGAATTTCAGTAGGGTGTACTTACATTTCCGTAAAGTATGAAGGGAAAAACAAGACCAAGTAATCGGTTCTTGTATTAACGGGATCTTGAAATAATCTTCATCCCCCTCCCCCCTTGGAAACCCCAAAATGTGCCCCCGGGGGGGGGGGGGGGGAATTCCCCACCGGTTGAGAACCACTGCTCTAAACTATCAGCTGACTTCCCTGAGTGTCCAGATCAGTCTTGTATATCTGCCGCTGTGCAGTTTCGAATCCACCACCACGGAGCCGGCGGGCAAATGTTAAACGTCTAGGTACTACACTAGCGCACGCGACACACACACACACATACACACACACAATATATATATATATTGGAGCTGTCGTCTGGCATGAACATGTTCCCCATTGATGCCGTTCGTTCATCTGAAGCCCTCGATGTGAAATGAAAATAAAATAAATGGCTTTGAACCTGGGTTCACGGGAGAGCACCCACACATACCCTGCCACTGCAGAAGTCAGCGGTGGTTGCTGGGCACCGCGGCTATGTCCGGACAGCAGACAAGTACAGATAAGACTTCCGTTCAGCGCAGGATACTTTATGTATCAGTCGACAGGCAACACAAAAGCCAGCCTTTGCTATATGTGGTGTATCGCCAGAAAGTAAACTAAAAAGTTAGTTACATATTCTTTATGGACGTAGCAGTCATCCCCATCATTTTCCTTTCTTTTGCTGTTCATGATTCTTGGGCAAGTTTTACGTTCAGGAAGTACGCCGACTGTGAGCCTCTGTGGCATAAGAGTTTTTAGTGAAGCTGGTGTAAGACCGAGTCTTAACTCTCAAGTCTGAAGCACTGGCATCCAGGTCATCTGATCCCTGAAAGGAGCTTGTATTAGTCGGAGTGAGTTTCGCGTAGAGACTTTTCTCCCTACCAGGTACAGACGGGACAGCTCTATTTGCTGCAGAGTTGTCCGTCCCCTCTCCCAGCTCAGAAACTATCCAAGTGTGCAAGACTGGTACTGAAACATCACATCTGCAGAGAGGTTTATCTATGTGACCAGGTCAGGATTCAGCACAACACATACGGACTCTCTGGGACTGGTCTTCATGGCTACCCTTTCTACACAGCTTGTAGTGCACAGTTTGTAGTAGTAAAACCTCGGTTTTCGTTGCCGTCGGTTATCGTCGGTGTCAGTTTTCGTTGATAGTTTCCGCGAAAAATGGGTCTCTGTTTTCGTCGGTTGTCTCGGATTTCGTCGGCGTGCCCACAAAACCTCGCTGCTAATTTTGCGAAAACAAGGGCACTCTTCACAAGCGCGTTCTTCTGCTCAGTTTGGCGTTGCTTTTCGTCGTGTGAGCATCACTTGCTAATAATAAAAGGGATTAAGATTGATCAAATCGGCGGCATGCACGGGAAGTCGCCATCCACGATAAATTCAATTGCGGCGAAAAAAAGAAGCAATAAAGGAGGGTAATGTAACGAAAGACATGAATGTGCTAACGAAACAGAGATCGCAAACAACTGAAGATGTCGAACAGTAATTATTAATTTGGATACATCAAAACCAGTTAGACGGCGATACTATTTCGGAGGCAATCATATGTGAAAAGGCCAGACTGGTGTATGCCGATTACATTAAGAAAATGCCTGGGACCAGTGCTAGTGTACTTAATGATTTTAAGGTCAGCAGAAGACGGTTTGAAAATTTCAAGAGTTGCACTAGCATCCACAGCATTACTAGGCACGGCGAAGGTGCGAGTTCGGACAATTCTGTAACTGAAAAAATGGTAATAAACAGTATATTTATTCTCTAAATCAGGTGTTTTAGATATGTATTTTGACATTTCAAGACCGAATTAATTGCATTTACATTGATTCATATGGAAATATTTGCCAAGGTTTTCTTCGGTTTCGGATTTCGTCGATTGCTTTCGGGCGGATTATCGAGGTGTTACTGTATTTCGTTTTCAATAGAGTCCAACCCAGAGGGGACATTGCCATGGTGAGCAGGCTGCTTATCTACCAAGACAGCTGGCCGGCTGCAATCCCATGTGGAAAACTGCTTTGGGCTAGAGTGGCTGTCACGTTGAGCAAAGCACGTCACATTGATCATTTAAACACACCCACTCTTTGGGACTATGCTCACCTTTCATACACACCCACTCCATAGGACTATGTTCACCTTTCATTTACACCCACTCTATGGGACTATGTTCACCTTTCATACACACCCACTCTATGTGACTATGTTCACCTCTCATTTACACCCACTCTATGGGACTATGTTCACCTTTCATACACACCCACTCTATGGGACTATGTTCACCTTTCATACACACCCACTCTATGGGACTATGTTCACCTTTCATACACACCCACTCTATGGGACTATGTTCACCTTTCATTCACACCAACTCTGTGGAACTATGTTCACCATTCATACACATCCACTCTATACACACCCACTCTATGGGACTATGTTCACCTTTCATACACACCCACTCTATGGAACTACGTTCACCTTTCATACACACCCACTCTGTGGAACTATGTTCACCATTCATACACACCCACTCTATGGGACTACGTTCACCTTTCATACACACCCACTCTATGGGACTATGTTCACTTTCATTCACATTCACTCTATGGGACTATGTTCACCTTTCATTCACATTCACTCTATGGGACTATGTTCACCGTTCATACACACCCACTCTATGGTACTATGTTTACCTTTCATACAATCCACTCTATGGGACTATGTTTGCTTGTCATACACACCCACTCTATGGGACTATGTTTACCTTTCATACAACCCACTCTATGGGACTATGTTTGCTTGTCATACACACCCACTCTATGGGACTATGTTTACCTTTCATACACACCCCCTCTATGGGAGTATGTTCACCTTTCATACACACCCACTCTTTGGGACTATGTTTACCTTTCATACACACCCCCTCTATGGGAGTATGTTCACCTTTCATACACACCCACTCTCTGGGTCGCCCCATGTCGAAAAAGACGACTAAGAAGTTTTGCAGCGAGACTGGCTACGTCATCAAGTAGAATACTGTAGCCGTAAAGCCCAACCAATCACGAACAAGTTTACATACAAAAGGCTTGCCAAGAGTTGGCTGGGGGGACTTCCCTCCATTTTTTTGTTTCTCATATCCCTTACAGGACGGTGCAGTCAACATCAGTATTTTTCAGCTGCTGTTGATGTACTAGGCAAGATTACGCTCAGTAGTTTTCCATTGCTTTCTGAGCGGCCGGCTCACATACCCCGTAAGTTACGAACACGGCGAGAACAGCTATCGATTCTCGCGCAGGTTACGTTACTCACGATATTATACGGGATTACGATTTTCTCCACCGGGAGATGAAATCAGTAAATTGGGCATTGGACTGCAAAGAGTAGATAATATGCCGCATTGGGATCCGTATCATAATCATCATAATCGTTATCATCCAGAACCTTTCATTCTACACCAAACATCGGTGTCTGCTCTATTTCATATGTAAGAACAATGCGGGATATAGCCACATAGAAAGTAATTTTAAGTAGCTATATTGAGCTGTGGCTAGACGCGATCCTGCTGGGACGGTGGTCGTGACTTCGAGCTGGCATCCAGGCGGACATGACCTGGCCTCCCAGGTGGACCCTGTCTGACATGGATACAAGGACATGTCTCGGGAAGTGATATTGATCACCACCAGCCCTGGAGCACCGGATGGTCTATGCAGTATGGATCTAGCACCATATGCCCACTATTACTTGACTTAAGGCTTGTTCAAGGCATCTTCAGCTTTTAAATGACTACATGTTTACTGTTTGTAACTACATGTTTACTGTTAGTAACTGTAGGCGGCAGCTTAGTTTGTACATGCGGAATCATCTCTCTCTCTCTCTCTCTCTCTCTCTCTCTCTCTCTCTCTCTCTCTCTCTCTCTCTCTCTCTCACACACACACACACACACACATAAAGCAAAGGGTTCATTTACAATCCTACATATCTGTGGGCTCATGGAGCTGGGCCTATATTTGTGTGCAGTACACGGCTCTCGGTGGAGCTGTGGTCGGGATCACGTCGGCCACCGTGACTACCCAAGAGACTTGCTGGTACCCAGTTTAGGCTGGTTCAACCGCCCTGGTGCGGCTGGAACCCGAGACTACCTGGACGCTACCGAGGCAACCTCATAATACACACACACACACAGACACAGACACACTCACACAGACAGACAGACAGACAGACAGACAGAGAGAGAGAGAGAGAGAGAGAGAGAGAGAGAGAGAGAGAGAGTAACAATGTTACACTAGAAAATGAACCGGGTCATTACCCATTGTTGAGTTGAGTTAAGCTGAGCAAAGAAACGACATAACTGCACTCAGGACATTCCCACACGGACTCCGTCCCCTCATTTAACAGCCAGTGGCGAGTCATATTTCTAATGGTTCCAACTGCCGACTGATTGAAGATTCTCCTGGTCTTTACTTGTTGTGATTACATCTCACACGTGTCTCGCTGTAAGCGAGCCTTGGGAGCGAGTGGTTAATACACTTGTCAGCCAACCCGGTAGTCAAATATTCGAATCCCCAGCGAGGCACATGTTGTGGTATTGGTGTGTGGGATGGACTGCCAGGTCGATCCAAACTGACATGGCTACCATAAGATGTTGGGGGAAGTAACGACAGCTGGTGAGATACTGGTCATGTAACCCACCCATCTCTGGTTGTGCTATAGAAACATGGGGCTAGCAATATCTACCCGCTACTGGTCATGTAACCCACCCATGTCTGGTTGTGCTATAGAAACATGGGGCTAGCAATATCTACCCGATATGCCTGGAGTCGTGTAAAATTGTTCTTTATATTTACTGTTCTTTTAAGTAGCTAGTTCTACTTATATGAGAAACGGAGATGCTTCTGCAACCCAACCATCTTTATAACAAAAGAGAAATGCTGTTATTTATTCCACAAAAGAGACTAGCAAGGTGGGCAAAATATTTCCAAGAACTGCTTAACACTAAAAACCCAAAATGTGTGCCTAAAAGCTGTGAACAATAAGAGCCAACCTTCGTACCAGCAGAAATAAAATCGGTTATACAGAAAAGTCCTAACCGTACAACACAGGGTCCAGATGGAATAACCACATTCGGGCTTGTGGGAAAACAAATTAAATTGCTGAAACGAATTTCCAATATAGCATGGGAAGAAAGAAGCGCCCAAGACAATTGGAAACAAGCAATAATAGTACCGATATG
This sequence comes from Cepaea nemoralis, assembly GCA_014155875.1. Classification (NCBI taxonomy): domain Eukaryota; kingdom Metazoa; phylum Mollusca; class Gastropoda; order Stylommatophora; family Helicidae; genus Cepaea; species Cepaea nemoralis. Next base: position 231,597 of record JACEFZ010004157.1, read on the forward strand.
GAAAATGAAAGGCAATACGAGAGAGTGCGAAACATACAGAGATATATCACTCCTGAGTTACGTAGGGAAGATGTACGCAAAACTATTGAAAACAGAGCAATGAACAACAGTTAAGCAAATTACAATTTGGCTTCAGGAAAGGTAAAAGTTGCACTCATGCACTGCTGCTACACTAAAACAAATATGTTGGTAAATAAAACCATCGAATACATTGACGACGAGAATATTGTGTTTGTAAATGAGGAAAGAGCTTTCAATATGATAGATAGATGTAAGTTGTGGACTATCCTTGAAGACTACGGGGTGCAAGGACAACAACAATAAAACATGTACCAGTCGAGCCAAAGTGCAATAGTAATACAAGAAGGTATCTCGGCTGTGTTCACCGTCAATACAGGTGTAAGACAGGGATGTGTGTTCCCCCCCCCCCCACCCGCTGTTTAATATCTTAGAGAATATCCAAACAAGCAAGCCGTGGCAGAACCGATTCAGAACATTTCGAACACTTTACTTTAGACGAAACAACAGATCCACCAGCAATAAATGGGTTGTTACTCGCAGACGATCAGTGCCTGTTTTACAGCGACGAGGGTAGACTGCAAAGTCATAATAAGCTAAGTTTAACATGCAGCAGATACAATCTGACAATAAATACCATCACAACCAAGTACTGCAGGTCATGAGATCTCCTGGTCCACTAAGTTGTTGCATATATTTACAGGACGTAGCAGTCAACCTCAGCATTTTTTTCGTAGTTCGTGATTCCTGGGCAAGTTTACATTCAGTAGTTTGCCATTGTTTTCTGAACAAAATAGTCCACTAAATAAACTGATAAATTGTACTCCTCTGAAACAAGTTACAGAATTGAAATATCTAGGAAATGTCATCGCAAAGGTTGTAGAATAGACGGAGACATCGAAATCAATTGTCTAAACGCAAGTGCGCTTACATATCAACTATCACTCTTACTGAAACATCCAAACATACTTAAGTCCGCCCAAACGACAGATAATAAATGACATATTCACACCAACCCTATGCTACTAATACTAATGTCAAACTTGGACATTATCCAAATCAAACTAACGCATGATGCTTGAGGAGATCTAGCAACTAAACTATTTGAGACCCAGCAAGAAATGATGCTATCAGATAGACTGTGGGTACATCTTGTGCTGCACATATTGAAAGGCAGGAGATCAAATGGTTTGACCGACTCGTTAGAATGCAACACCATCAACTACCGGCACTGGAGCTACACCAAATAAGATCTGCTGCCAGAGCAAGCGGCCGCCCTGGAAGAAAACACTAGATTGACGAATTCAAAGACATTGTACAATCACATTCAAGCACACTATCCAGTGCCACCCATCGGGCACTGGAACGTCAAATAATTCTCCCCACGTCGCTTGGCGGCAAAAGTGGAAGATAATGATAATGATGTTGAATTATATTTCAGTTATTTCCCAATACCATATTTCATTGATGTAATTATTCTCATTGTCGAAGAAGCTCGTATATATTATTGCATCGATGTGCTTATTCCATATACCATCGATGCTTTAATTGACTATTTCATTTATGTATTTACTTTCTATTTCAATGATGCATGTATTCCCTATTTCATTGATATAATAATTCTCCATTTCCTTGATGTATTTATTCCCTATTTCACTTGTGTATTTATTGCCTATTTTGAAGATGTATTCATTCCCCATTTAAATGATGTAATTGATGCACATATTTTCTATTTCATTGACGTACTTATATTTGAAAGTATTTGGAAAATGACTATCTGTAACTTATGTCCAATATTCAAATAAAACAGTCTGTTAAAAGATAAAACTGGTTTACACTATTATTGAATGGACCTGCGAATGCCTTGAAGTAGCTTGAGTTGCTGTAAGTTTCGAGTTTTCCAGAAAGCCATATTCTGCTGGGTGCCCTAGGTATTATGAGCAATGGCAATTACTATTCCCTGTTGTTGGCTTCAGTTAGTAACCTTAGTTAAGCAGACACAGCTTTAATGATTCATATGTTGCATATTAAAGGAAGCTGCCTACTACAGGCTTTGTAAATCCAAACTAACAGATAAGTTAAGAACCGATAAGAAATTTAAAGATAAACACCTACCGTGTGCTCTGTCCTGTTACACCAATGAGAAGTTGCTAGTGGCACGAAGCGTACAAACGTTCCTTTCACGTCTGCAGATAGTTCAAATCTAACCGCTAGCGATTGTCCTTCTCTCTTCTATCTCTAAACTTCCTTCTATCTCTAAACCTCCTTCTTATCCGATGGATAATTCTGCGTCACTGGATTAATATATTATCATGAAAACACTAAACCTTAATCTATCTAACGGGTTTTTTCAGACCCAGCGACATTGAACAATCACAAGTTCTCTGCTTTCCCTAACATTGAGTCAAGCTACAGTTAAACGCTGCAGCGAGGTCCCGTCCGTGTCTGCCAGTCATTCGAGGATAGCCGACCACACTCGTCACTGATATCAGGCAATGGGTGGGTCGGCCGCGGTGTTTATCAGTACATTTCACCAATCGCAGAGCGAGGACAAGTGGGGCGGACATGGCATTCACTAGGAGAATGCAGTGAAAGGAAACTACGTTCGAGGACAGCGCGTTTGTGAGCGGAGAACTCGCGAGGCCAGGAGGCAGAGAGAGGCGTGGTTAACTGATAAGACCTGGCGGACAACATGGCCCCCGTGTGTTTATTGATCGAGTTTACTGACGTTATCAGACGGCAAACTAAAGCCCCGCCCAAAACTCAATTTACTGCAAGCCATGAGGGAGTGTGTAGACGCTGGTAACTTGCAGAACATCCGTTACTGGACTTTGGCTTCACTCAAATAGCGGGCGTTGTTTTAAATAGTTTGTGTAAACGTACCCTACTAATGGTGCAGGGGAATCTATCTTCTCGGTTGTGATGCAAATTTCACTAACATAGCCGAGAAATTCGCAAGAATTTTACCAAGAAAATAATACAGAGACAGAGGTCAATCCAGCTTGTTTCATATGCTGCAAGTTTAGTAAACGGTTCTTTAACAGGGAGAGAAGGAAATACGCAAATATTCGCAGTTTAGTGAATGCACAACAAAATAGCGAACATGCTGGTTAACACGAATGGGATGAGAGGTCATGTGTAGAGCGATATTTCAAAGCGTTCTGACGGTAGACCAGTATTTTGGGCCATTATTGCAAATATGCTTCCGTTATATTATGGTTGCAATTTGTATGTATCATTTTATAACCGTGTATAACATCAATATAGTCGCTTGCCTGCCGGGGGGCCTGTTGCATTGAGGCGGATCTTTAAAACAAAAATTAACCTGAGGTCAATCCAGCCTGAAATAGGTACCAGGAAACGTCTTAGGGAGTGAAGGCGGTCTCTGATATTGACTTCGTCATCCCCCGAGTGCCGGTTGGCCTATCAAACTATGTCTGACACCATATTCCCAGTACACCTTAAAGCGCGTGAATGAGTCCCGTATTTATTAACTATAATATCAACATAGGTTTGAAAACAACACCTTAATGTGAGTCATGACAGCTTCCGTAGTTTACGAGCACCCAGTGTAGGGGCAGTACAGCTCTGGGCATCACTCCTGTCGTTAGACCAGTACAGCTCTGGACATCACTCGTGTCCTTAGAGCAGTACAGCACTGGGCATCACTCCTGTCGTTAGAGCAGTACAGCACTGGGCATCACTCCTGTCGTTAGAGCACTACAGCACTGGACATCACTCGTGTTGTTGGAGCAGTACAGCACTGGACATGACTCGTGTCCTTAGAGCACTACAGCAGTGGGAATCTCTCGTGTCAGAGCTGTACAGCACTGGACATCACTCGTGTCCTTAGAGCAGTACAGCACTGGACATCACTCGTGTCCTTAGAGCAGTACAGCACTGGACATCACTCCTGTCGTTAGAGCACTACAGCACTGGGCATCACTGGTGTTGTTGGAGCAATATAGCACTGGGCATCACTGGTGTTGTTGGAGCAATATAGCACTGGGCATCACTCGTATCGTTAGAGCAGTATGCACTGGGCATCACTCGTGTTGTTGGAGCAATATAGCACTGGGCATCACTCGTGTTGTTGGAGCAATATAGCACTGGGCATCACTCGTGTTGTTGGAGCAATATAGCACTGGGCATCACTCGTGTTGTTGGAGCAGTACAGCACCGGGCATCACTCGTGTTGTTGGAGCAGTACAGCACCGGGCATCACTCGTGTTGTTGGAGCAGTACAGCACCGGGCATCACTCGTGTTGTTGGAGCAGTACACACCGGGCATCACTCGTGTTGTTGGAGCAGTACAGCACCGGGCATCACTCGTGTCGTTAAAGCAGTACAGCACCGGGCATCACTCGTGTTGTTGGAGCAGTACAGCACCGGGCATCACTCATGTTGTTGGAGCAGTACAGCACCGGGCATCACTCGTGTTGTTGGAGCAGTACAGCACCGGGCATCACTCGTGTTGTTGGAGCAGTACAGCACCGGGCATCACTCGTGTTGTTGGAGCAGTACAGCACCGGGCATCACTCGTGTTGTTGGAGCAGTACAGCACCGGGCATCACTCGTGTTGTTGGAGCAGTGCAGCACCGGGCAGCACTCGTGTGGTCAGGAGTCACTAGATCTGTGCTTGGTTGCCTAATTGTGAACCCTCTAGAAGGAATCACTGGGTCTCTGCTTGCCTGCTTGTGAACCGTCTAGAAAGAGTCATTGGGTCTGTGCTTGCTTGTGAACCCTCTAGAAGGAGTCACTGGGTCTGAGTTTGGTTGCTTGCTTGTGAACCCTCTAGAAGGAGTCACTGTGTCTGTGCTTGCTTGTGAACCCTCTAGAAGGAGTCACTGGGTCTGAGCTTGGTTGCTTGCTTGTTAACCCTCTAGAAGGAGTCTTGCTTGCCTGCTCGTGAACCCTCTAGAAGGAGTCCATGCGTCTGTGCTTGCTTGTGAACCCTCTAGAAGGAGTCCATGCGTCTGTGCTTGCTTGTGAACCGTCTAGAAGGAGTCCATGCGTCTGTGCTTGCTTGTGAACCCTCTAGAAGGAGTCCCTGCGTCTGTGCTTGCTTGTGAACCCTCTAAAAGACTGGGTCTGTGCCTGCCCGCCCGCTTGTGAACCTTCTAGAAGACTGCGGGTGTAAAGGCTTAAAAGATTTACAAGCAAGCGGGTCGCCTTTATTGCTCCAGGTTTTCTCCCACATCGGTCGGTCTCTTTCCTGAAAGCGACCCACTGAAATTGTCACACAAAGCACTATTTCTGCAGCTTCAGCGACGACCCCCCGGAGTCTCCAAGAAAATTGCAATCGTGATTCGAATGACGAGTTGCGGAAGCCAACCCACAACTTAGGTGCTGGAGGCAGACAGTGTCAGGACTTCGCCCCAGACTCTTAAGTCCAGTGTATAAGCATTGCCCCACTTCCCCACATGGTTTGCACCAATCCGAGTGGGGTTGGTATAGAAATATTGTGTAAGTATATGCAGAAAAGGATACTTTATGTAGTCAACAAATAAACACATTGGGCGATCTATACTGTATGTGGTAGTGAAATAAAGCAGTTCACTTGTTGTGAGTATACGGTGCTGACCACACTTTGCGTGATATAATTAATATCACTCCGAATGTAATCAAGCAAATATGGCAAAGTATACTGCATGTAGTAGCGAATATACACATGCAGAACTCTAACATATTTGTTGTCAACAAATAAATTACAACGTACAGCAAAGTATAAAAGATAAAGTCAAGAAATATATAAATAAATACAGCGAAGCATCATGTATATAGCCAACAAATAAATACATACAGCAATGTATAATGTATATAGCCAAAGCATAAATAAATACAGCATAGTATAATGTATATACTCATAAAATGTATAAATAAATATAGCAAAGTATAATGGATATAGTCAAGAAATATATAAACAAATACAATAAAGTATAATGTATATACTCATGAAATATATAAATAAATATAGCAAAGTATAATGGATATAGTCAAGAAATATATAAACAAATTCAGTAAAGTATAATGTATATAGCCAGGTTTTAAATAAAAACAGAAAAGTATAATGGAAATATGCAAATAAATAAATAAAGCAAAGTATAATGCATATAGACAAGATATAATTAAGTACAGCATCGTATAATGTATTTAGTCAAGAAATAAATAAATACGTCAAAGTATAATGTATATCAATTAATCATGTGCCATGCCAGAAAGCGTGGCCGGTCATGACTCGCCATTTCACTCGATCACCAGAGTCGTGGATCAGCTCTGTATTCCTGTCTCGTCCATGCCATGTGGCCAAGCCATCCAAGTATTTTCCTGTCGGTCTTCCTCTTGGTCTGTTCCCTTCGATCTTGCCAGTTGTCACTAAGTTCTCCAGTCCATTTCTTCTCATAACATGTCCAAAAAATGTTTGACTGTCTACGTCTAATTTCTCTAATCAATCTACGATTTTCATATGTCTCCTGTAGTGTATACAGCCAACAAATAAACACTTTAGAAAGGTATAGTCAAGAAATATATGAATACATACAGCAAATTATAATATATATAGGAAACACTTAAATAAATAAAGACAAAGTATAATGTATTTACCTGCAAAAAAGAAATACAGCAAAGTGTAATGTACATAGTCAACAAATAAATAAACACAGCACACTAATGTGATCAACATCGAACACTTAACATAATGAGCCACATCACAAAGATTTTCCTAAAAATTATAATGTAAAGAGCTATGAATTAAATACAACCTGAAAGCAGGGAAGAACAATGTGGATTTGTAGATGGTTAGGGTACAGTAATTGCTGGTTACTTGTTGAGAACATTAAACGAGCGTTTGATAGGAATAAACACAGACCGACATCTTTGTTTCAAAAACTATGAATAAAATTGGGTGGAACTGCGGTAAAGCTGTGAAAATGTAAACAATATAAAATGACACAAAGTAGTGCAGCTTTACATAACAGAATTACGACACATACAGGACGTTGTGGCGATTAGCCTTCGACAGGTCGTCTCGTTTTGATGTAGTCACAGGAGATCTCCTTGACTATATGTTATGTTTTGTGAATGTGTTAGTTTGCTGATGAAGGCTAATCGCCGCAACGTCCTTTATGTGCCGTAATTCTGTTATGTAAAGCTGCACTACTTTGTGTCATTTTATATTGTTTGCTTCAAAAACTACACAACATCTTTAGATAAAGTAAGACATGTTAACATCATGATGATGGTTACAGAATTACAAATTGATGGGAAAGACGTAGACTTCTAAAAAAAAAAAACATACATTGAGAAACAACAAGCTGCCATAAAGAGTGATAATGAAGTAAGTCAATATCAGCCATTTAAGAGAGGTGTGCGACAAGGATGTGTAATGTCTCCAGATCTATTATCCCTATACAGTGAATATATTTTAGAAATTTTGAAGATATGAGAGGAATCACCATTGGGGGACATAACACCAATACAATTAGATATGCGGATGATAATGTATTGATTATAGATAATGAAACGAATTTGCAACATTTAGTAGACACGGTCGGTTAGCGAGGTAGGGGTATCCCCTATAAAAGGAGATGTAAGACGCCTCCTTTCCTCCGTTAGTCTACGGGACACCCTTGGGCAAGGTGGAGTACCCGTTTAGCCCCCTAATCAGGGTTACGTGAAGCCATGGAAGCAGGTGGTGGATGGAGTGTGAGAGTAGCCGACAGATTGTTGTTGGTTATGGTCTGCACTCTGTGACGATAGGCAGATGATCTCATCAGTAGAGACAATGGCTATGGCCACGGACTAGTACAGTCACTGCCCAAGAGGAAAGCAATGGTAAACTACCTTCTGCAAAACTTGCCAAGAAACCATAACAACCATGAAAAAAAATATAATAATAAAGAGATCTGGTGGCGAGACCCCCCAGGCCAGGCAGATCAGATAACACCGGGGAAGAGTGTGACACGGGGGCCAGTACTAGTAATCGTGATGACGGAGTTAATCCTGACTGTGGTACCAAAGAAATCCCCTGTGCCATACTAAGAAACAGATTGAGAATAGAATAGGAACGTGGGATGTGAGACGTCTGTATGAGGGAAAGCTTAAAGTAGTATGTGATGAGATTGAGAGGTTAAATATTCAAATTTTAGGAATTAGTGAACATCGTTGGAGAGACAAAGGACATTTTACAAATGAAAATTGAAGTCCTTTCATATATTCTGGTAAAGACGTCGGGGGCAACAGCTGAGTGGCATTTTGTTTAGATAAAACAACTGTAAAAGCTTTAATGGGATATAACCCAGTTAGTGATGGAATCCTCAATATCAGGCTTAAAGGCAGTCATAAAAACACAACTCTCATACATATATATATATACTTTAACAACAGAGGAGGAGGAAATTGAAAATGTCTACAGCACACTGCAAGACACGTTAAATAAGATTAGTCATAATGATATAATAATGATGGGAGATTTTAATGCTAAAGTAGGTACAGGAAGAGATGAAAATGAGAGAAACGTTTTAGGAAAATTTTGATTGGGAAAAAGAAATGAGTCAGGTAATAAATTAATTGAATTTTGCACTGAAAATGAGTTAACGATAACAAACATACTTTTTAAACAACACCCAAGAAGACTCTTCACGTGGAAGTCCCCGGACAGAATTACCAAAAATCAGATAGATTATATTTTAATACAAAGAAGATGGAGATCAAGCATAACATTTGCAAAAACCCTACGAAGTGCAGACTGTGATACAGATCATCAGTTATTAGAAGCAGATCTGAAATTAAAACTCAAAAAGCTTACCCGAGGACCAAGGTCACTTTGTTTTGATCTCACAAAAATACCAGATGCATTCACCGTAGAAGTTAGGAATCGTTTTGGGGTCTTGATGTCTGTACAAGAGGAAATGACACCTGATGAACTGGCAGTACAAGCTAGAGATATCTTGATAACTGCAGCCAAAGATTTAATTCCGACCAGGACTAAGCAACATAGGCCATGGATTACACCATGCACATTAGAATTAATAAAACAACGAAGGGAACTGAAACAGAAAGGAGAAACCGATAACAGTAGGATGAAGTATAAATCTTTAACACGAGAAACAAGAAATAACACAAGAATGGACAAAAACCAATATATGCAAGACTGTTGTATTAAAATTGAGAAATTTTATAAAAAGTGGAAGAGATTAGAAATGTTCAAAGAAATGAAGTTATTGACAGGAAATGTTCAACCTCAATTAAATGTTACCTGTGACAAGTTTGGAAATACCTTAACAGAATCTCTACAAATTCTAGCTAGACAAATTCTAGAAAGATGGCAGGAATATTGCAGTGGAATGTATGATATGAGTGACAGTGAGGATATGAATGATATACATGAACCAATGACAGCAGAGACAGAACCTAAACCCTCATTAGATGAAATTGCATGGGCAATAAAGAACCTGAAGAATGGTAAATAACCTGGATGTGATGAGATACCAGCTGAGCTAATTAAAGCAGAAGGAGAAGAAAGCATACAAATCTATCGCGCATTATGTAAAAAGATATGGAAATATGGTATATGGCCAAAAGATTGGAAGAGAACTATATTCATTCAAACACCAGAAATAGTTCAACCTGAAATTATGCACCAACTATAAAACAATTGCACTGCTCAGTCATGCAAGTAAAATTCTACTAAAAATCATAATGACTTCGTAAGCAAATTTAAGAAGAGATTAACGTGATTCAAGCTGGATTTAGACAAGGAAGAGGAACAAGAGATCACATTCTCAATATGTGTTTAATAATAGAGAAGTGCAGATAATTTAATGTAAACCTATTCTCATGTTTTGTGGATTATTCAAAGGCATTTGACTGTGTACAACATAAGAAGCTTTGGGAAATCATGAGGAATATGGGCATCACATGTAGTACAACTCATAAAAATGCGCTATCTAGACCAACAAGCAGCGGTTAGAACAGATGGCGCGACATCAGATTGGTTTGACATCAAGCAAGGAGTCGGTCAGGGATGTGTACTGTCCCCTTATTTGTTTAACCTGTACGCCGAAAATATAGTGAGAAATGTCAGAGATGATATAACCAGGGAACTATATGATGCCCTAAATATCGGTGGTCTTGACATACCATAGATTCAGTATGCTGATGATACAGTATTACTATCCACATCACAGAATGGTATAGAAAACGTAATAACCTCAACAAAAAGAAATAGTGAAAATCACAACTTATATCTTAACATAGCAAAAACAAAGATAATGCATACAGATAAAACTACTATGGAGAAAGAAATATATGTTAATGAGGAAAAATTGGAGGTGGTGGACAATTTTCAATATCTTGGGTCATTGATTACCAACAACGGTGACACAATGAAAGAAATTAAACGACGACTGTCAGTTGCTCTTCAAAGACTAAAACAACTGAATAAATTATGGAATGGAACAGATAGAACTACAAAAATTAGAGCTTTAAGAGCATGCATCTTTCCCATTGCAACATACGCCTGTGAGACCTGGACACTTACTAAACAAGCTGAACAGCGCATAAATGCCTTTGAATACAAATGTTATAGATGGGTTCTAAGAATATCTTGGGTAAAGAAATGAAGAAATGCATCCATACTTCAAGGGTTGAATATTGAAGAAGGTTGGCTATTAAAGACGATAAAACAAAGAAAATTGAAATATTTTGGTCACTTGAAACGTCACGAAAGTTTGGAGAGAACAATAATGGACGGGTATATGCCTGGGAAGAGAGGAAGATGAAGGCCAAAGAGAAGCTGGGTGCAGGATGTGACGGATGATCTCCAGATCGGACGCGGGACATCTTGCTTGTGATCGAGAGGTTTTCCGGAAGGTTGTTATGGGGGAGATTTTCTACAAAGGACATGCTGCTGAATGAATGGGTAGATACGGTTATTGTACACAGTAAACAACTAGTTTAGTTAGTTAGTCTTTCCTCTTGAGCCTAAGGCGGCGCATAGGGCAGAAGTCATGGCTCTCCATGTCTGGCGGTTCGCTGCTACCCTTTGTAGATCCTGGATGTTCACTTGGCCGTTGAATGAGCCTTCTCTGATGATGGTTCTATGCAGGGTCTCTGAACAACTAGGGTTAGAATTAAATTGTAAGAAAACAGAGTCAAAACATCTGATGGCATGTGCCTTGAAGATATTTGAGCAAGAATCGTTATGGTGGTGGTAGCCGTTTGCAATATGGAAAACAAACTGACCAATAAAATGATGTCAATTGTAACGACTAAAAGAGTGTTGCAGTGCTACATAGAACCTGTACTTGTGTATGTGTTGCAGTGCTACATAGAACCTGTACTCGTGTATGTGTTGCAGTGCTACATAGAACCTGTACTTGTGTATGGATGTGAAACGTGGACAATGAGCAGACAAGCTGAAAAACATCTGATGGCTGTGGAAATGAGGTTTCTGAGGAAAATGCAAAAGAATTCCCTGGACAGACAGAAAACAAAAACAATGAGCAAGTTATACAAGAGGCAAATGAAAGCCACAAAGTGAATAGAGAAATTAGACGTTGACAGTCAAAGTTTTTTTGACAAATTATGGGAAGTAATAAGTCGGATAACTTGGCGACAACTGGCAATATTGTGGGAGAATGAACAAGGGGAAGGCAGAAAAGTCTTACCACATGTCATGGTCGAGACAACAATACAGAGCTGTTCCACAACTCTGGTGATAGTGTAAGATGGTGAAACATGATCACCCATGCTTACCGGCATAACACATAATGATGAATGTAGTTAACATGAGAAAGAAAGAAGGAAAGAAAGAAAGACAGACAGACAGACAGAAAGAAAGAAAGAAAGAAAGACAGAAAGAAAGAAAGACAGAAAGAAAGAAAGAAAGAAAGAAAGAAAGAAGTGCAACAGCATATTACGTCATACCATCGACACTATCGTCATTATCATGTATCAAGTCTATTGCAGAATGCAGCACTCGGGCCTGACTGAAAGACCCTTCATCTCTCGCCAGTTATGAGCACAACACGTACAACATGTTAACAACGTATACGGTAGGTAGTGAGTCAGTACAGGTAGCAAGTATATCTGTAGAAACAACTGGATCAATCAATACACAATTGCATAAGAAAACCCAACGAGGCCTGATACCGATAACAAACAAACTCCATGACGTAGTGGCTAGCTGTCTTACATGCCAGGCCAGTGGTCATGGATTCGACTCACGTCCAGGCTGATTTATACAAATAATCTGAGTTGCTAGTTGGCCCCAGTGAGTACCAGGCAATGTCTTGGGCAGTAAAGGCTGTCGCCGTGATATTGACCTGATCACTCCTCGAGTGCTGATTGCTGTTAAAAAAATATAGTTCCGGCACCTTATGTCCACTACTCTATTAGACTGTGAAACGGGTGCACTATTTTTGTTTTCTCTTTTTAAAAATCAATAAAGATATTAACTAGAACAGTAGAGAACGTGCAGCTATCATACATGAGCCACACCAAATGAGCATGCGATGGGGAGCCGGTTTTAAGGCCAGGAATGCTCATCAAGCGGAGCAGAAACACGTCATAGTTTGAGTACGACGTGCAGGGGCATATTGTGTGTGTGTTGGGAGTGGGGTTCCAATTTCAACCCAGCCTAGAAAGCGCACCATACATGTTCTCGGAAGGAAAGGCGGCCGGTGCCACTGACCACAACACCAATTTGTCCACAAACCATGGCCACAACGTATACCTACCGTGGGTAGGTGGTCTAACAGTCTTGCCATGGCAACGGGATTTTCCACGTGCACAACTTGGGCAAGCCTGTTTTTCGTCATTATCCGAAGAGGCTAGGTATTCTTAGGAATTCTATCTTGTTATCAAAGAGATCATGGAGACGTGTGATATCATTAGATACCAATGGTTTCTTGAAAAACTTTCCAGGCCTATCCAGGGTTCAATTCCCATGCCTTCAGAAAACGAGGAAGACACTGTAACCTCTCTGCCGCAACTTCCCCCGTAACACCATTTTATAATTATAAACCAGAAGTAGAAACTTTAGTGGATGACTTTGGTTGTACATTAACACAACCTGATATCACATTTGGAGGTGTCTGTGTCGAAATAGTTCATCCGTCTGCACCGCGATCTGAAGGTTGCGGGTTCATATCCGGACTACGTCATTCCGTTCACGCGTGGAACTTTCTTGAAGACTCCGGGTGGACAAGGTGGAGCTAAGGAGTTCATGCTCTGTGCGACGCTTTCCGCAGGCGTTCTGAGGAAAGAAACCGGGCCGTACGGAATAAAATCCGGTGCGATGAAGTCGACCCTTACGCATTTAAACCGCTTATAACGTCACCTTTACACACATACACCCACAAAATCGCACGCCTGTTTACATCGGTGTAACCGATTATCTGTTACACACACGCACACAGTAGCAGATTAGCTGAACACACAGACCAGCCTTTGATTTGTACTGTCTGCAAACAACGTGACAAGATATGACGTCGCTACCAAGGTCAAGGTGACAGCAGTCTGACCAATAGGGCATGATAACGTTGGCAGGGTCTGTCCTTTCGTAATCTCTCACTCCCATCCGTCTGTATAGTTAGGGAAATAGCTCCACAAAAAGCGTATCTTTATGACTGTTAAGATATTAGGTACGAACAGACCCATTTTCTTTTATAACTGACTAATTAATTACTAATTTTAATTCTAGTTTCCAATTAATTCAAATTAATTCAATTATTTTCAAATTAATTCAATTAATTCAAATTCTAATTAATTCAGTTTACTATCATTTTCATCATTATTGATTAGCTGTAATAGGTTTTGTTCATTTGTTAAACATGCACGCATTTATACATTCATTTGTTCAACCTTTCAGTCAGGCATTTATTCATTTAATCATTCGTTCACTCTTTCGATTAATAATTAACTCGTTCACTCACTCACTCTCACAATCGCGCACATACTCACTCACACACGCACTCATTCACTCACTCATTCCCTTAGTAACTATTTCACTCAATAAATCATTCACGAACTCACTCTTCCACTGACTCAGTAGTTCACTCACTAACTCTTTCATTTACTAACTCTTACGCTCACTCATTTTGTCACAGAAACTAATTCTTTCACTCATTCATTATTTCATTCACTCATTATTTCACTCACTCATTCCTTCACTCATCCATAATTATGATAACACTCATTCTATCTCTTATTCATTATTTCACTCACACCCTCGTGCGTTTGCTCATTTTTTTCACACATTGACTCTTACATTCATCCACTCAATCGCTCTTGCACTCACTCACTCACTCACTCACTCACTCACTCACTCACTCACTCACTCACTCACATACTCACTCACTCACATACTCACTCACTCACATACTCACTCACTCACTCACTCACTCACTCACTCACTCACTCACATACTCACTCACTCACTCACTCACTCACTCACTTACTCACTCACTTACTCACTCACTCACTCACTGACTCACTGACTCACTGACTCACCCACCCACCCATGTGGCCATTCAGTTTTCACACACAGGGACAGTAACTAGCATAAATTTAAACTGCAAGTAAAGCAGATGCTTTATAAAAAATGTCTTTGAGATATGCTTCCATTCAAAGTAATTTCTACAGAATTAAAAAAAAAAAAAAGACAATTGGAGAGACAACAGCAATAAATGAGTGAATACATGATTAAGTAACAAGAATTTACAACTAATTTTGTTTTACAATAGTCCATTCATCCATTATGTGCCATGCCAATAAGCGTGGGCGGTCATGTTTTGCCATCTCACTCGATCACCAGAATTGTGGATTAGCTCCGTGTTCCTTTCTCGACCATGCCACGTGGCCAAGCCATCCTGGTATTTACTTCTCGGTCTTCCCCTTGGTCTCTTCTCTTCGATCTTGCCAGTTGTCACCAAGTTCTCCAAGCCATTTCATCTCTTAACATGCCCAAACAATTTTGACTGTCTACGTCTAATGACTGTCATTATTATATTAAAAATAAATATTTTTTCCCCCGGGTTTCCATCCTGTTTCAGGATATTGCGGTCAACACCAGCATCTTTCAGCTGTATGTTGATTCCTAGGCTAGATTACGCTTATCAGCACACCACGACTTTCTGAGCGACCGGCTCCATACTCTCATAAGTCACTGGCGCGACTCGAACCACTTCTAATTCTCGTGCGCTCACGTCAACCACGAGAGTATTCGGGGTTAACGGAGAAAGCTGCTAACCCCTCGGCCAGGATATTGAAAAGCAAAATTAGTGCGTATCATAAATTGCATGTGTGTTATTTCTCAACATAGTCCCCATGCCCAGAAATACAATTGGCCCACCTGTCCACTAGTGTCTTGATTCCGCTCTAAGAGGAACAATTGTTTGGATATGGCCTTAAACCGATTTTGCACCTCCTCCATTAGCCCGTTGTCATCTGCAAACCGACAATACTATTTTAATGGCCCAAACAAGTGACAGACCGATGGCGTCAAGTCTGGACTTTACATGTTGTTGGATGTTTGAAGCCTCCAGCTTCAGTGAACGCGTTGTATCTATTGCATGAACAGCCGCATGAGGGCGGGCGTTGTCATGCAACAACAGAGGAAGCAATAGCCACTATGCTACCCCGGCTCTCACGTCTTTGTACCTTACGCGATATCCCGATCACAAATATTTATCTACATACCTGGCTATAAACCCGGCACAAACATACTTCTGTATAATTAGAGGAATAGCTCCACAAAAGCACATCTTTATAACTGTTGAGATATCGCTGAGATATTGTTGTTTTTATAATTGATTAAGTGCGCCCACCAAAAAAAATAATAAATAAAATAAAATATCTGTATAGCTTTTGTGAGCTGAGTTGAGCAAGAACCCACACCACAACCCTCGGGACATTCCCACACGTGCCCTTCCCCATCTTCAACAACCAGTGAAGCTGGTGTGAATTCAGCACAAACAAAAGTCATTTTAGCAATCATTAACTGCAAGATGTATAAGATTGACGACGACGGAAATACAGTAAGCGGAATCTGGTGTGGTTGCTGTATTTGTTTTTAAAGAAAGGTGTTGAGAATGTCGTAAAAGGAGAAGAAAAACAAAATTGAGGTATTGTGGACTAGACTAGAGATTGTTCATTAAAACTTCAAGGAAACGAAGACAAAAGTAAATGATGGCGCATATCAACAAAAGATATGGAATAGGGACATTAGCTTATGTGTACAAACAATCGGCAAGAGATGCAAATAGTTACACACACACACACACACACACACACACACACACACACACGCACGCACGCGCACACACACACACACACACACACACACACTTGCGCGCGGAAGGCTGAAATAACTCAACAACAAATAACAATGTAAGCAACACCAACTGAACCAACATATAAGATGACAGAGAGGATTAGGGAGTCATGGTCGGCCATGTTTCTCCGCGTCAGCAATCTAATGGAGAAGAAAAAGAAGAAGAAGAAGAAGAAGAAGAAGAAGAAGAAGAAGAAGAAGAAGAAGAAGAAGAAGAAGAAGAAGAAGAAGAAGAAGAAGAAGAAGAAGACTCATGGCGTCTTGAAAGAAGGGGCTTCTGCTTCCCATCTAAAATACGTATCCTCCTCAAGTCTCCAGTATCTTCGCTAAGAGGTTGGGTCTACCCCAAAGCATCATGGCTGCCAGGAGACAATCCTCATCGCATCAACCGTGAAGGGTCAGCTAGCAAGTCAGTGGACTATCTACAGAGCCACCAGGCGACGGAGAAACAAAACAGAAAATATATCAATAATCTCTCTCAAAAATGGCAGGCCTTTCTCGCGGCACACGTGCATCGTCTGAATAACAGTTTTCTTCTACGCACGAACTTCGTATAAACAATGAAGAGACTGCGGCCGATAAACGTCAAGTTGTTATCACAACAGTTGTAAACGCAAGTTTCACTTAGAGACAAAAGTTGCCTTTTTTCAGGTCAAAACCATTAGGAAAGTGGTTAAATTCGAACTGGGTGCATGGAGAAGATGTGGAGAATTATATATTATTTAAGCATAGCGGAGAGGCTGGAAAGATAAATCGGTGGCATTTAACGACGAGGAGAGATAGAAGGTCTATAGCACGTGGTGTGTGAAGGTTCAGACAATGATCTTGTGGAAACTTGCACTTTGTGGCTTATATTTAACATTTGGTAACCTGGCAAAACCAGCCCCGTGTTAAAGGAGTTAGCAGCGCAGTTCGTAATCCAGCATACCCGCGTTCAAAACACAGATGGATTGGTATTTATTTTATGAAATGATATGGGTGCCGGTCGTTCAGAAAGCAAAGGCAAACTACTTCGGGACTTAATGAAGAACAGCCAAAATAAAAAAAATGCTGGGGGTGAATGCTACGTCTTGTAAAGGATATGCAACTTTAAATCTGTAACTGTTAATCTGACATAAAGGGGTACCGAGGTACCGAGGTACCGCTGTGGCTAGCACGCTTGCCTGACCACCCGGAGGTCAGGAATACGCATCTCCAACGAGGCGGGGTTTTAAAGAAATATTTATCCGGACTCCGAGTGTATCTGGAGATGTTCTGGGAAGTAAATGCGGCCAGCTTAGTGTTGACCACACTGTCAATGAGTGCCGATTGGTCTTTTCAAATTTGAGTAAGTAAATAACTAAAGGACTCTTTTTAATACCTTAAGAGCAGGTCAGAATGGTCGAATGGGTAAGAACGCGTGTTCGTAAACATCCGTTGTGCTGATGCCGAGGTAAGCGGTTCAACCCCTACACCGGACAGCTGGACTAACATGTTGACCTGTCGTCCTTGACTTTGGGACGTAAATTACAAGTCCTCTGAAGTCGGAGTGGGTTCGTCTGATTGCGAGGGACAGGAAAGCTAATCCACACTCAAAATCCAGTCCATCGCTACTATAAATAGTGTTATGGACTACGCTTGAGTTTAAAACCCTGCGAGCGGAAAAAAAAATCTAAAAACATAAGGGGCATTAGACATGTTGTGCTAGCCCATACATTTGTAGATCAATCGGCTCTCGTTGTGTGATGGGGTTGGTACCCCACCGGCCACCTTTTACATCCCAAGGCATTTCTTGGTACCCATCTTTGACTCGGTGAACCTTGGAGGTCGTATTTACACATCCGGGTACGCTCTGATGTGGCTCGAACCCATAACTACCCTGCCGACAGGCTAATGTCTTGCCAAAACACTAGCTCTTAAAATATAAGAGTGGCACCATAGTCCCAATTCGTGGCAAGGCTTGGAATCTAATCCATGGCGTGTCTTTTAAGCTGTCCTGTTCATATACAGATTGACGAACTAATGCTGCGATGCTGTTGTATACAGTTAAGTCTTCGCATAACCGACCTCGACAATTGGACTGTGCATGTGCTGGACAAATACTGACGACGCTTGATTCATTATCACCATCATCGTCACTCTGTTCTTACTGTATACAATAACAGCTTTCACTAAATACAGCAGGTCCCGTTTGTTGTCTGCAACGAATACTGCATCATCTAATGACTTATGTTGTTGATGTTTTGTCCTCCGGTGGCAATTCATCAGATGTGTTTTAAATATCTAATAATATGCTCATGATATAAGTCAAACAGATCTGGAGGCATCACACATCCCTCTTCCAAACCTCTTTTGATTGACCTAATTAGTATCAAATGTTATGGCAGCATGTTGTTCACAATTTATACTAGTTACAACTCTACACTATTTCTGGTCACAAAGTTAGGACATGGTTAAGCTGTCGACCATAGCCTCTTCTTCCAGGAACAATGTCTTCCCCCGCTGTTCTCCCCAAGACACCGTGACGTTTTATATGGCTAAACTAGTTCAGTTTCCCAGACATGACTCTGTGACGTTTTATATGGCTAAACTAGTTCAGTTTCCCAGACATGACTCTGTGACGTTTTATATGGCTAAACTAGTTCAGTTTCCCAGACATGACTCTGTGACGTTTTATATGGCTAAACTAGTTCAGTTTCCCAGACATGACTCTGTGACGTTTTATATGACTAAACTAGTTCAGTTTCCCAGACATGACTCTGTGACGTTTTACATGGTTAAACTAGTTCAGTTTCCCAGACATGACTCGGATGTTTTATATAGCTAAACTAGTTCAGTTTCCCAGACATGACTCTGTGACGTTTTATATGGCTAAACTAGTTCAGTTTCCTAGACATGACTCTATGACGTTTTATATGGCTAAACTAGTTCAGTTTCCCAGACATGACTCTGTGAGGTTTTATATGGCTATACTAGTTCAGTTTCCCAGACGTGGCTCTTTGACGTTTTATATGGCTATACTAGTTCAGTTTCCCAGACATGACTCTGTGACGTTTTATATGGCTAAACTAGTTCAGTTTCCCAGACGTGACTCTGATGTTTAATATGGCCAAACTAGTTCAGTTTCCCAGACATGACTCTGTGACGTTTTATATGGCTATACTAGTTTAGTTTCCCAGACGTGGCTCTGACGTTTTATATGGCTAAACTAGTTCAGTTTCCCAGACATGACTCTGAAGTTTTATATGGCTAAACTAGTTCAGTTTCCCAGACGTGACTCGGGAGCTTTGTAATGGCTAAAAACTAGTTCAGTTTCCCAGACGTGACTCTGTGACGTTTTATATGGCTAACTAGTTTAAGTTTCCCAGACATGACTCTGTGACGTTTGATATGGCTAAACTAGTTCAGTTTCCCAGACATGACTCTGTGACGTTTATATGGCTAAACTAGTTCAGTTTTCCCAGACATGACTCTGTGATGTTGTTATATGGCTAAAACTAGTTCAGTTTCCGAGACATGACTCCGATTTTATATAGCTAATCTAGTTCAGTTTCCCAGACATGACTCTGTGATGTTTTATATGGCTAAACTAGTTCAGTTTCCGAGACATGACTCCGATGTTTTATATAGCTAATCTAGTTCAGTTTCCCAGACATGACTCTGTGATGTTTTATATGGCTATACTAGTTCAGTTTCCCAGACATGACTCTGTGACGTTTTATATGGCTAAACTAGTTCAGTTTCCCAGACATGACTCTGTGATGTTTTATATGGCTAAACTAGTTCAGTTTCCGAGACATGACTCCGATGTTTTATATAGCTAATCTAGTTCAGTTTCCCAGACATGACTCAGTGATGTTTTATATGGCTAAACTAGTTCAGTTTCCCAGACGTGACTCTGATGTTTAATATGGCCAAACTAGTTCAGTTTCCCAGACATGACTATGTGACGTTTTATATGGCTAAACTAGTTCAGTTTCCCAGACATGACTCTGTGACGTTTTATATGGCTAAACTAGTTCAGTTTCCCAGACATGACTCTGCTACGTTTAATATGGCTAAACTAGTTCAGTTTCCCAGACATGACTCTGTGACGTTTTATATGGCTAAACTAGTTCAGTTTCCCAGACATGACTCGGATGTATTATATGGCTAAACTAGTTCAGTTTCCCAGACATGACTCGGATGTTTTATATGGCTAAACTAGTTCAGTTTCCCAGACATGACTCGGATGTTTTATATGGCTAAACTAGTTCAGTTTCCCAGACATGACTCGGATGTTTTATATGGCTAAACTAGTTCAGTTTCCCAGACGTGACTCTGATGTTTTATATGGCTAAACTAGTTCAGTTTCCCAGACATACACTGTTTATGAGCCAATTTTCTCGGTGTTCACATCTTACAGAATGTCTGTAATTTTCCTTCTCGTCGTATATGATATTCTGTAACTCTTAAGCTCAAAAACCCCAATTTTCTTCTGGAGGGATTGCGAAATGGCCAATGGCGGACAATGAGATAGTGAAAAAAGGTGCTGGTCATTCAGTTTTTACCCAGACATAGTTTTGCTTTCATAGTGTGGGAGGAAACTTTTCTTCCAAACACATGACTGAAAACGTTTTGTTTTTTTTTTGAAATTAACAATTAACGGAAAGAATTTCAAAATGTGATAATATTACTGCAGAGAACAATAATCGCACTGAAACAGCCCAATAAGTTCAACATTAACGCATGGCTGTGATAGGTAAAACAATGAACAGACTTTAATTACCACTGTATAACATTCTACATATCATTCTATTACTTGTAGATTCTACACCAGACATAACTCATGACCAACCATTACAGCAGTTCTGACATTTGTCAATTTGAACCCCACAACGAGCAATGTTGCCATAGATGAGTCGTTTCTTGAATGTTGTTTAATCACTAACACGAAAGCAAGGACGTTTTCTTGGATGTTTTCTATCACTGACACGACAGCACACGCATTTGATTGAACCTTGTTCTATAGCTGATAAAACAGGAAAAGTTGTTAAAACGATTGATTTGATTTTGTACTATTTATTCCGCTTGTGCTTAAATTTCCGGATAAATATCAAACCGTTTAATGTGATTGTTTTGGATAATTATCGTTTCAAACGTTTCATGTGATTGTGTTCCATTATTATCACAACAGGACAAAGATAAACCGTTACATGCCATTTTGTTCTGCTGCTGACATAACATGACACACATTAACAACCTGACATAACAGGACACACATTAACAATCTGACATGACAGGACACACATTAACAACCTGACATAACAGGACACACATTAACAACCTGACATAACAGGACACACATTAACAACCTGACATAACAGGACACACATTAACAACCTGGCATAACAGGACACACATTAACAACCGACATAACAGGACACACATTAACAACCTGACATGACAGGACACACATTAACAACCTGACATAATAGGACACACATTAACAACCTGACATAACAGGACACACATTAACAACCTGACATAACAGGACACACATTAACAACCTGACATAACAGGACACACATTAACAACCTGACATGACAGGACACAAATTAACTACCTGACATGACAGGACACAAATTAATAACCTGACATAGCAGAACACAAATTAACAACCTGACATAACAGGACACACATTAACTACCTGACATAACAGGACACACATTAATTACCTGACATAACAGGACGCACATTAATTACCTGACATAACAGGACACACATTAACTACCTGACATGACAGGACACACATTAACAACCTGACATAACAGGACACACATTAACAACCTGACATAACAGGACACACATTAACAACCTGACATAACAGGACACACATTAACAACCTGACAAAACAGAACACAAATTAACAACCTGACATGACAGGACACAAATTAATAACCTGACATAACAGAACACAAATTAACAACCTCACTTAACAGGACACAAATTAACAACTTGATATGACAGGACACAAATTAACTAGGTTTTAACTGATAGACAAGACAGGGCAGCGACTAACAACACGTTTATTGGATGTTTTAAAATATGTGAATGTATTTATGACTTTGCTATTGTTATGACAATAGTGCTAATATGAAAGGATGTCATATAAAAAAAAAATATAAATAATTGAATCAACAATGAAAAGAGATATGATTTCTAGAGAGATATGTATATCATTTGCAGCAGCAAGTCTTCCTCTTGTTGTAAATGATGCTGCAAAAACTCCCTGGAAGTCACCAATATGTGTTTTGCCGGATTTAAGACTTTTGTGGGTGTCAACGTGAGGGTAGAAACCATGTAAGGCCTCTCTTCTTAGTCTCCAACACCGCTTTACGATCATCATCATCATCATCATCATCATCATCATCATCATCATCATCATCATCATCATCATCAAATGTCCTGCCAGCTGTCGTAGGTGTTCATGTCTCTCCACATATCTGGTCTATGGTTTTATGGGTAAACTCAGCTGATGATATCCCTCCATGCCACCGTCTCAATCTATCTAGCATCATTTCTCTTGGTCGGCCTAAGCCTCTCTTCCACTCGATTTTTCCAGTTGTCACGATGTTCTCCAATGCCGCTCTTCTCATCACATAACTAAAGAAAGTTCTTCCTAATTTGTTCAGTTAGATTCTAAGATTCACTGCCATACACAAAACAGGTCTTTAAAGCACGTTAACACTCTCTTTCTTATGTTCAATGATAGTGACTTATTACATAAGATATTAGTATACTTTTTATTGTCTTAAATGCAGCTTTCGCTTGCCCTATTCTGTTCTTAATCTTGCTGTGTACCTTCCGTCTGATGTTATAAATTATGCATCTATCTACCGCAATACTTTCAGTCTGTTAAAGTTTTGGACGAAGCAAGCAAGCAAGCGCGCGCACACACACACATACACACACACACACACACACACACGCACACACACACACAATAGCTACCTTGACATTGCAACACACCTGGACATGGAAAAAGTCCACAGTTTGGCAAAGAAAGCTTCCTAATCCTGATATAGACATAACCTAACCTGACCAGACGATATACAGCCTTGACACTTTGACATAAACTTAGATTCTGATAATAAACTAAACCACGTCGCGGACTTCTAGAATTAACCGGCGCATTACGGAGTAAACATTTGGCTAGCTAACATCTACGCATGTTGAGTCGATGCTTTGAAACATGTTAGTTAGTTAGTTAGTCACGGTTCCAACTTCACAGCAACGGGTCGTCCCCATTATGCTCCGTTCCTGTGCCAGTGAATATCACATAAAACGCTCCCCACTGCCCAATGTGAAAATTGGAAAAGACAGGAGTCACGACAAACAACAGCCCACACAGATTCACTGTGCATAATGCCTGCCGCCAGAATGTCAACACAATAGTCCCCCACGAAACATCCAGTTTATCTCTGATGGAATCGGCAGTCATTTTCCCATCTGGATGTTTCCTAGATGTTCACCCACACAGTCCACGAAAATACAGTTCATCGTCGATGGCAGTGGCAGTCAACCAGAAGCCCAGCAGCCACGCATTTCTGCATAAGGCAAAAACCGGTCAACTCTGGGACATAGCCAGCTGCCATCGCTCCGAACATGCAGTCACGTTCCAAAAAACCTCGGGCAGATTCAAAAGCATTTCACACGAAACTCACAGCTCACAGTGTCGCGCCACGCACTCACTCAGTAGCAGGGCGACGGAACCATAGCCTCCTTAGTCACCTCTTACGACATGCGTGGTAGGTTACAGTGTTGCTATTCTTTGCTTCCCTTATGGGCCCCGGCAACACACGGGAAATATGTGTTCCAAGATAATTTAATTAGCACATCAACTGATGTCCGAATTTCCTCAATAGTACATGGCACTGTACGAGGTTAGTACTTCACATCGCAAGTGACAAACTATTGATCAATATTAAAACTCTAGCACGACACAAGATGGCCACAGTGGTCTAGTAGCTAGCACGCTGGCCTGCTTGTGTGGTGATCACGTGTTTGAATAACCATGGAGATGGGGATATAGTTTTTCATCGGCCCGGCTTCCACATCGACAAAGTTTAACAATCGGTGCCTGGAAATTGTCTGGGAAATTAAAGCGATATCTAATTTTCTTGTACTTGTCTTTCTCCAAGCTGTCACTTGATATATAACTCATAATCATAAGCTTATACCACTGACGTATCAATGAGTGAGTCATAGCAGTCACCCCCACCCCCTCCCCCCCCTCACCCTCTGTCGGATGTTTCGGGAGAACCTTAAAGAGATAGAGGACAACCAGAGTTCCTTTTTCCCTGTGATCCTGGCCCGTTATAATTGTAATAGCCTTCTCTGGCTCAATTGCTTGAGTCCATAAATAGAGTCCAGGAGAGCCTAGGAAGTCCCCATGGTGAACAAGGAAAAGATTTCCTCGAACAGTAATAATATTCTTGGGGAGTTCCCTTGCCCCTCTGTTCTCAGCTAAATTATTAATACCTAGGGTATATTAATTAATAACAACAACAACGTAATCACTCAAGGAATTCTTGTAACACTCAAGAGTGGAAATGAAATCGCCAGTATATTTAATAAACACAACAAACTGGGGTATTGGTCATTCTGTTACCAAAAAAAAAAAAAAAAAAGAATAATCCATTACAAAGGCATGATATATAAAAAATATTAATGCCCCAAACATTCACTTTAAAGAACACCAAACTAAACCTAATTTCCCCAGTGGGTTAAATAATATATATCTCAGTTGAGTTATATTAAGTATAAAGACTTGTCTTAAACTCAAGTCTATCCACTCCAGGGCCTATAGGACATATTTGTTTTAAAAAAAAGGTTCAGTGAAAATAAATATATTGAGTTCTCAGAGTGAATGTTGATCTAGTCCATGTAGGATGAAAGTAGATTAACGTCTCTAATCACAGGTCCCAGTAAAGGTCCCCTGTTTTACCTATGGTGATATAGGTTTACATGTCTTAAAGGGTTAGATGAAACTCTAGTTGGTACTTTCTTTCAGAAAAGTCTTCTTCATCTCTCCAGCCAGGTTATCCCATCAAGAGTCATATCTGGATCTGGATGGATCTAACCACTACCTGAAATTCCATTATCAAAACAAATATCTACTGATATCATCAATTTATTTGTATGATCATTAGAAATGGAAGAAGGAAAAAACCCCGAAGAAAAAAAAAAGAAAATAAACAAAGGGAATTTTGACTTCAAGGAAAATTAAACAAAGGGGAAGAGGGTCTTAGTGTTCCCCAACAGTTATCAACCCCACAGCTGGTTCCTCTCCATCCAATCCTCCATTACAGGGGAGCTCAAGGTTTAGACTACGAGATACGCATTGTTATCTTCGCCCATGCATGTCACCCATGGTCTCCAGGTTGAGTAATACCTTGATCGATTCGGAATTTGATAACCATGTTCACCATTACCCTTTATACATAATTATTCTCCATAGCTATCCTTCCATTTAAAAGAAAAGGTCTCACACATTAAGTGTCTTAATTCCTTCACTAAGTGCAATGAGTATTTACTTATACACAATATAAGTACATTATGGCATCATCTCCTGTATAACATTCAGGTGGGTTCCTCCCAATCAACTGCTTTGAGGAAGAGCATCCTCCCTCCTCTTAAACATGTAGGTATATGCCTTTACCTTACTTGTCCATAAGATTCACCAACATCATACATCGAACACAATTTATAAAACAAAACCATGTAATTGTAACATGAGTGATATGGAATACAGAGTGGCGTCATGCGTAGAGGCACACTAAACTATCAATTAGTGTATGGGTACCACTATCATCTTCTCCTCTGATAAAATTGGCAGTATGCATCAAATTACCTACTATCAGGTGATTGATTGATTGATCATACTCATCCTCGGTATGCCACTTCTCCTCACCCAATCTACAATCATTCAACATAAATCATACTCTACTTGCATGCATGATGAATAGGCATAATTAGGTGACTCACAATCAATAAGTTAAAAGATAAATTCATATATTTAACACCGATGAAGTCACAATTGAATCACCACATGAATGCTTCCATAGAACACACAGGATTTTATGATAACACATAGGGAACTATTTAACATTTAATGTGCCCATGTACTGTTTCTAGGACGAATTACACTAATTCCTCCTACTTAGTGAATGCATGTTTAAGACTGTTCCTTACTACTGAACTATGGGTTCTAATCTCCTAAATCATAAGTTTATCACTAACTCCTAAATCAGTGCTTAAGGAGTGAAATGCACAATTTAGACATAATGCTCGTGCTTACATAGAAGATGCATAACTAGAAAAAGAAACATCACTATGGTCTAACCTAGTGCAAAGATCATCTATGAACTATGACATCTGAATATAGTGCTTAGTCTCTACTGAAATAAGTTATTAAGGACTAACCACATTTTTACAGCACACAAACTTACCATTTTCTGGGAAAGGAGCATAAGTAACATAATATTACAGTGTGCTTACCTTCAACATAGATGAATGTCTTCTTCAAGCATGGCGTCGTCAGGTTTCAGGCTTCAGACTAGGTGTTTTACTTTTCTAATTTGCTGGCTGCTTCATAGGCCGGCATTTCTCTCTCTCTCTCTCTCTCTCTCTCTCTCTCTCTCTCTCTCTCTCTCTCTCTCTCTCTCTCTCTCTCTCTCTCTCTCTCTCTCTCTTCCTTTATTGGAGTTGGCTAAACTTCTCATGAATTGTTGAGTAGAGGACACTACACCGTCAGTTCCAATGGACCTGCTACTTTTGAGCGATTGCTGAAGGTTTTTTCGTTTTACACACACTGTACGTCTGCCAGTCTTCGCTCCATTTTTAAAGACTCTCGGTTGTTGATTTTCCTACCCTTCCTCGACTGGGATCTGACGTCATTCCGGGTCGTGACCAATGGTTGAGCTCCTTTTCGGCTATATTTAAATTATTATTTCGAAACAGCGCTCTTTTTCAAATTAAAATGATGTAAATTTCATCTTTCTTTTTTAAACTATAGGCGCTACTTCCTTCATTTTAAAATTTGAATTTAATTCTAATGGTGGTGGTTGTTGGTGCTGTTGCTAACTGGAGGGTAGTGCGGGGAATTTCCAACAACGATGTGGCAGCTTGCAAAATGTATACTATAGGGTTCCCCTGTCAGAGAGTTGTTCCCTTGGAAAACTGTAGATTCGAGCAACCGCAACAAGCTAATGTTCCTGCTCTAATTCTTTCTACTGCCATTCTTTTCTCCCTAATCTGATTTCTGTACAGAATCTGCAATAGGATGTTTGCTGATAAAGTCCGCTCATACGTTTATCCTTCCAGGAACATATTCTATTTGAAATAAATATGCCTGTAGGAGTAACGACCATCTCATAATGTCGAGTATTTAAGTTTCTGGAGGCAGCCAGGAACATGAGATGTTGATGGTCGACTGTATTGTGAAATGTTTCCCATACAGGTACGACTGGAACTTCTCTACCGCCCATACTGAAGCTAAGCATTCCTTTTCAATGGTAGAATAATTGCGCTCAGCTGAGTTCAATTTTCTACTGGCATAGGCAACTAGGAAGAGTGTTAATTGTTCATCCTCCTTCCCTTGCAGTAAGGTAGCCCCAATCCCTATGTTGATTACACCTGTCCTAATGATAAATGGACGTGTGAGATCTGGCAGGCGGAGAACGGGTTTAGTTGCTAAAGCTTTCTGTAGCTCCACATATGCTCTCTCGCAGTCAGCAGACCAAACAAATTTCTCTAGTTCCCCTTTCCGAGTGAGATCTGTCAACGGAGATGTGAGGGTATTGAAGTTCGGGATGTATCTTTGATAAAATCCGCAGAGACATACAAAACATTGAACATCCTTGTTGGTTCTGAGACGCGGTGCATTCCTTAGTTTCTCTACATTGCCTTCATAAGGTTACATTTTTCCTTGAGAAATTGTATGTGCCAACAAATCTAATTGCCGGAATCCAATCTGGCAATTCTTGAGTGTTTCTGTCAACCCCACTTCCTTCAGGCTGCTGAATAGATTCTTTAATGTCTCAAGATGCTCCTCGAATGTTTATGTAGCAATCAGGACATCATCCATGAAGTTTCTAATGTGTGGATGTTGCAATGGGTCCAGCAGTTTCCTCGTCATCCGAGTGAAGACACTTGGAGCATTGCTTAATCCGAAAGGAATGACATTAAATTCGTAGTGTCTATGAGGAGTACTGAAGGCTAACTACGGTCTTATTTCTTTTTCACTGGGATTTGATAGTATCCCTTACTGAGACCCAACTTCGTGAAGTAGTTTGCTCTGTCGAGGCTGGTGAAAAGTTGGTTTTTTTTATCCGGCAGTGGTTCAGGCTGAATCTCTGTTATAGCGTTTAGCTGTCTATAATCAGTGCACAACGGATGTTCACTATTGAGTTCCTCAATAAAACTACGCCTGCACTATAAGGAGATTCTAAATGTGATATTATCCCAACTGAAAGCAGCTGCTGGATCTCATTTAATTTTTAAGTTTGAATTTAATTCTAATGGTGGTGGTTGCTGGCGCTGTTGCTAACTGGAGGATAGTGCGGGGAATTCAAACAGTGATGTGGCGTCTTGCAAGATGTATACTACACTCTCCCAAATCCAAGCTTTCGATAAATGATTATTGCGTGGCGGATGCGAAACATAGACAATAAGCAGACTTGCTGAAAAATATCTGATGGCAATGAACAAGTGGTTTCCAACGAAACTGCGTGGACGGATAGAAAAACCAATGACCAAGTCATACAAGAATCAAATGAAAACCGTCAATTGATTCGAGTAATTATATGTAGACATCCATGCTTAATTGGGCGCATTATAAGAAAAATATAAACTGGAAAACTTACTGACACCTGGCAAGATTGAAGGGAAAAGAGCAAAGGGAAGTAAGAGAGTTAAATATCTGCATGTATTGAGCACGTGGCACACTGAGACAACACAGGGCCCACCCAAGACTCTGATCACCGTATGGGATGTTGAACGATGATGCTTATCGGTGATAGTGAGATGATAGTGAGATGTGACACTCCATACCGAAAATAGTTGCTACTTTTGCAGGACTTGAAAGTCAATACAGCAGACTAAGTTTCTAGAGGTCTCCCAGTCAACCAACCAATCTTTCAACAAGCCAGCAATAGAAAATCAATTAACCAACCAATCTATCAACCAGTCAACAATTTAAAAAAACCAGTCAACTAAACCAGCCAGCCAACCAACCAATCAACTAATCAAACAACCAACCAACCAGTTAACCCGCTAGCCAATCAATCAATCAAGCGGACAGCCAGCTAGCTAATCAACCAACCTGTTAGCCAACTAGCAAGCCAACTAATCAAGCAATGAACCAACCAGCCAACCAACCAACTAGCTAACTATCTAACTAACAAGCTAACCAACCAATCAACTAACCAACCAACCACACCAACCAGCAAACCAATCAACCAACCAACCAACCAAACAACCAACCAGAAAGCCAGTCAGTCAGCCAGCCAACCTACCAAACAACCATCCAACCAATCAATCAGCCAGCCAGCCAAAAAAATCAACCAACCAGAAAGCCAGCAAGTCAGCAAGCCAGCCTACAAATCAACCAACCAACCAGCCAGAATACCAACCAACAAACGAACCAGCCAACCAGCCAGCCAACAAACCAAATTGACACCCAGACAGCCAGATAACCAACCAATAAATCAACCAACTAACCATCCTACCACCAGCCAACCAACCAATCAATTAACCAAACAAACAACCAACCAGTCAACCAGCCAACCAATCAACCAACCGACCAAGTATATTGGCACCTTGCCGTCTTGACAGACGATAGTTTGTTATATTGTGCTTCAAAAAGGCATAATAACTGCAACCAATGGCGGTAGCGAATGTGACTAATGAGGCCAATTTGCGTTGTAAATGTTCGTTCATAGTGGATGCATGTGAACACATTGTCATTTCCACCATCGAGCACCATGTTACGCCTCACACGCTGGGAGTGTGACTTATCTGCAATAATTTTCTCCTTTGTCTTTATTCCGTTTCTCATAGTTGCCCTCCATGCAACACGTTCAGCGGTGACTTGCTCCCAACGTGCATTATCAATGTCTGTATCAATCATGTCCCACTTACACACATCTTTGTATCGTAGTAGAAGCCGACCCTGAAATCTCTTACCCATCTGTTAGTTAGTTAGTTAGTTAGTCGACAGATCATCCTCGTTGCACATCGGACCATTCAGTCCATAAGTGCTCGGATCCCCTCCTCAGCAAATCCCGCAGCGTGTAGCGGCTAACGACGCCAGTTCTGTGTTGGTTTATCAATCTTCTTTGGCTTCCTGCGTAGTGTTCTTGTTTGGCCACCCCTCTTTTAATTTGCTGCTCTCGCAGTCTGGCCATTGTTGTAGATTCACAGTCATCACTTGGTTCTTGCAAAAGTCTCACTTCTCGTAGAGCATTCAGAATGTCTGCCTGGTCCATGGCGCGTCCGCCCTCAACAGTAGCCTCACCTGCGAGCTTGTCAGCCCGCTCATTTCCTTGTACTCCCGCATGCCCTGGCACGAAGATGAAACTAATCTTTGCCAGCCGAGACCGCTTCAGAGGCAGCAACCATTCTCTTCGGATCGACCCCTCCTCTATCCTCTTGATCATGTTCATTGAGTCGCTAAGGAAACAAGCCCTAGTGAATGTCTGTGTCTCGAGCCATGTTATTGCTTTACTTACTGCCATGACTTCCATGGTCAGGCTACTTGTGGTTTCAGTGAAAGCACCAGAGTCCTCCTTCACAATTCTCCCTCCGGCCCGAGCTGTAAAGGCCCATGAGCTTCTCACATGTCGGACAACCGACCCATCTGTGTAGATGACCGCGTCACTGTCTAGCGAATTCTCGAAAATCAACGCTTGTACTTCAGCCTCAACAGCAGCCGGATTTCTTGTCTGCATTTTCTATCTAGTTGGATGCAAACTGAAAAGGATGTGCAGAAGTCTGTTGGCACTTGCACCCACTCCTCGCCAGGTTCTAAGTCCTCAAGTGAACACACCTGTTGAAGAATGTCCTCGGCTTGACCCATCCACGACCGTCCTCTTTTTACCCATCTGTAATTCAACTAAAAGATGTCCTTTGGTATTCTACCATCATCCATCCTCCTAACATGTCCTATCTATCTAAGTCTACGGAGACTGAGCATGGAACAAACCGTCACACAACCTGATCTTTCCAAATACTTCGGTATTTGTGATTTTGTCTTGCCACTTAATACCAAGTATTCTTCGCAGATACCGCATATGAAAGCTGTTTAAACGTTTCTCTTGGTGTGAGTAAGTTAACCAGGTTTCACTGCCATAAAGAAGAGTACTAAGGACACAGGCTTGATAGACAAGGACTTTTGTTTTGGCAGTAAGCTTCCTGTTCTCCAAGGCTCTTTTTGTTAACCTGTTCATATGTTGTTGCTGCCTTACCAATCCTTATGCTGATTTCCTGATCCAGGGATAATTTGCTATTTACCTCTGATCCTAGAAATGTAAAATCGTCTACTATCTCCAGCTCAGCGTCGTCAATAAAGATTGATGGTACCCCATGTGTACCTTGTGACATAATCTATGTCTTCTGTTAGTTAATTGTTAAACCAAATTCAGAACAAGCATTGGAGAATGCAGATAGTCGACGTTGTAATTCTTCCTCAGAGTGGGTCGTAATTGCAACCTCATCTGCAGAATGCAACTCTCTGATTAGTACCCTCCTAATTTTGGTCTTGGCCTTCCTTCTTTGAGCATTGTAGAGTCCGCCATCTGAGCGTGAGTGAATGTATATACCACCATCCTGATCACGAAAGGCATATTTCAGTAGAAGTGAAAAGTATATTCCAAAGAGGGTGGGAGCTAGTACACAACCTTGCTTAACTCCACTCTTTATTTCAAATTCTTCAGAAGTTGCACCATCAAACTTGATTAAACCCTTCATGCCTGTGTGGAACGATTCCACAATGGGCAGAAGAGTTGGTGGGCAGCCAATCTTCTTTAGTGCCTTGAACAGACCTTCACAACTGACCAAATCAAATGCCTTTGTGAGGGCATGAAGGCAATAAACAGTGGCTGATTATGTTCACGGCATTTTTCTTGCATTTGTCGCAATGAGAATATCATATCAATGGTAGACCCGTTCTGTCGAAAGCCACACTGTGATTCGGGGTAGACTTGATCTCCTAGGACTTGAAGTCTGCGCAGAACAATTCTAATACTTTTCCAACAATACACAGAAGTGAGATACCCCTATAGTTGTTGCAGTCGCTCCGACCGCCCTTGTTCTTGTACAGTGTTATGATGCTTGAATCTTTGAAATCCTGTGGGACTTGTCCTTCTCGCCAGCATAGCTCTATTAGCTGGTGGATCTGTAGAGTGAGTGTGTCTAGCCCACTCCTGATAACCTCTTTTGGAATCCCACCCTTACCTGAAGTCTTGCCAGTTGCAAGTTCATTTATAGCACACTTAACTTCTGTTGTGGTGGGAAGTGTGTCCAGGTGGTCAAGAGTTGGCAGGGCCTCTATTGCGATGAGGGCATCATCCGCTAGTTTGCTCTCCTTGAGTAAAACTCCAAATAGTGCTCTACCCTTCTATACATCTGTTGTTTCTTATCAGTGATGATTTCTCCAGTCAAGGTTTTCAGTGGTGCACTTCTTTTGATCAATGGACCACAGGCTTTCTGTATCCCTTCATACATGCTTCTTATGTTTCCCCTATCACTTGCATTGTGAATGGACTCACATATTTGATTAAATAGTCATTTGCGCACTGCCTGGCAGCCTTTTGCACATCCTTCTAAGCTTGCTTCAACTCACTGAGAGTGTCACGCGTTGTTCTTCCCTTGTTTCTTAAGAGAGCTATATTCTTTTATTATCAGTCAAGGGCTGCAATGTCTGACTGTTTGCGGCACATCAGTCTTGTCTCTTATGATCCACAGTGCCGTAAACCCCTACCGATGTTTTATAAAGAGTTTCCTTGAGTTTACCCCACTTTTCATTTACTGTACAGATTTCTGTTGTATCAGCGATAGCGTCTTCAAGTTGCTTTTTAGAACTCAAAGCACTCATCAGGATCGTGGGTGCTAATAATATTAATCCTGGGATTAGATTTGTGTTTAGCTGTGGACATCCTCTTTGGTCTCAGTCTAATCCTTACAACAACCAAAGAATGATCCGTATCAGCACTGTGGTAACTCCGAGTTAATGATGTTTGGTTAAGATGTTGCCTCCGTGTGATGATGAAGTTTAGCTGATGCCAACTGCCGGATCTTGGATTTTTCCATGTGACTTTAGGCAGCTCTTTTGTTTAAAAAAAAAAAGGAGTTTGTAACACATTTCTGGTGCAATGCTCCAACAGCCTTTTTCATTCATGCGATGATGTATTTTTTAAGGCACACTGGCCATGAACTCGAGTCCTTGCCCACACGAGCATTGAAATCACCGAACATATAAATGTAGTAGGATTTTGGAACTGCCTTGATCACAGAGTCTAACTCCTCATAGAATGAATCATTCACATCATCAGAGGAAGTGAGTGTCGGTGCTTATGCAGTGATAATGGTGGCAAAAGCACAAGAGGCTGCCAAGCGCAGGGATAATAGTCTTTCACTACCTCCAGCTGGAATTTCAATCATTCACAGTAGCGAATTCTTCACTGTAATGCCCACACCATGTTGCCTTTTTTCTGTCTGCCCTCTACCCTTCCAAAAAAGTGTAATTGTTTTCCCTGAGTGACCCTTCCTCAGCGAGGCGAGTCTCCTGGGGTTCTTACGTTTCAGGTTGCAAGTCTTGTAGCTTGAGGTTTCTATTTTGCTTTTTAGTAATATCTGGTGCATTGGTCTCACAGCCCGCGATTCAGATTTTCTCCTAGCCCCAAGCACCCATTGAAGCAAGCAGGCTGTGGCGGATCAGCACCCAAAATGCCGGGGGCTGCCCAGCTTGAGGCGGGCGGTAGCTGATCAGTGACACCTGTAGGTATCTCCCACCGTCAGAGGCAACCCGTTTCGCCCCATGTCTACGCCAATTGACAAGGACTTATAATCCCTAACTGCTACCTCTCGCTTTGATTCCGAGACCGATTAATAACAGGGATGGAGTTTTACCTCTCCATGGCACAAAACCTGAGCTAAATAGAGACTATATGTTGCCCATGCAGCATGATCCCTCTCTCGGCCTGCCTAGTTCACTCCATAAGAATGGTAACACCAATACATCTGGAACAAGACAAGCTGCAGAAGCTGCCGGATAAGCAAAGCAATGCTCTAACTGTCCGCCTGTCGGAGCTTAGATCCTAGACCAGCTGCCAACCAAAGTTTAGGGCCTGGTCTGCCTGACATGACATTTTGTCTTTAGGTTACATTTCCTCGCACAAACCAACCAACCAGCCAGCCAGCCAGCTAACCAACCAACCAGCTACCCAGCTAGCAAGCCAACCAACCAACCAACCAACCAACCAACCAATCAATCCAATCAAATCTTGGAAACTCTAATGTGTGTGAAATTAAATCTCTCTCAGAGATTAGGGCCATGGTATTAGCCAAATTTCAAACAATTTGAAGACAATAAAACACCGTCTGTCAGTTTTCCAAACCTTTAATTGGTAGAGATTTGTTGATATCTCTACAGCACCACTTTAAAGCACACATTACATTCTGACGAGATACAGGTCTATAGGCCAGGCTGTGCAAGATAGCGTTTGTGTCTTTATTATCCAAACACACTCATTCATTCAGTAGCATGTCCTTTGCACAACCTCGCTCACATAATAACCTTCCGGAAAACCTCTTGATCGTAAGTAAGATGTTCCGCGTCCGATACACTCATCTGGAGATCATCCGCCACATCCTGCACCCATCCTGCATCTTCTCTTTTCCCTTCCTCTTCCTCTCTTCCCAGGCATATACCCCTCCATTATTTTTCTCTCCAAACACATTAGTTAGAAAAAAAAAAAATTAAAAAAGCGAAAGATAGATGTTTACAATATGAGACGAACTGGGTACATGGTGTTAGCCCTTTGTATTTAGAACGATCGACACTCAGTGAGTGACGTGTTCAATATCACCCCACCACCTTTACTTTCTAGAAAATGTTCCGGTACTCATCTTAGGCCGGGTTGATATGGGAGTCCTTGTGAATATACACAGAATTCGATATCCCCACCTCGAAGGAGATTCGAAGAAATTACTACCTGGCTGGCAGGTAAACGGGCTAGCCATAGTTATTTTTCTCTATTTTAGTGGCATTTAGCAAACTACCCTTTCAGCTGTGTACCCTATAAGAACCATCAGCTCTCAGACACCCACGCCTGAAGCCCATACTTTCAATCATTTCTTTAATGATCCCTCAGCGACGATCCTGTGTCAAGCTAACATTCAGGGATGCCATCAACCGTGCAAGGCCACGTCAATTTGCAGCCCTGGACAGTGGCAGGCGAGTGGTCTGGAACTAAGAACCTGTGTCCAGTGTGGCGGTCAGCATCAACACCTTGTCTGTATTTCCGTAACCTTGTCGATTTCAGAAGAGATTATTTTGTGAATGTTAGGTAGCTAGTACTGAACGCAACATGGCGCTCTTTCTACCCTGAGCGATACATAGAAACAAGTGTGTACTGTAGACTGGACACAAAAAGCATCTGCGATGTAAACTCAGAATAGAGCCCCAAAGAGTTTGAATGTATGTAAACCCCGAAGTCAGCGAATTGACCTAATTTGCATGTAATGATCGACACTAGAAATAATACATCAGTTGACACACTTTACACCAGGGACACTGAAAGCCTTGCATGCATGGGATTCAACCCCACCACACCAAGACAATAAGTGCGATTCCACGTGGGCACAGCCGTAACTTGACCGCGTTGGCACAGCTGTAACTTGACCAGACAGGCCCACTGTGAAAGTATCTTCACAAGTCTGTTTGTTTACCGCCTGATGCAGTAAATGTGTTCACGATATCAATTAATGTAAACTCGCCTCATATGGAAGCCAATCATTACGTTTATAGGTACGTCTCTTAGACTAGTCATGGTTTCTTGCCTCATATAAATGCCACTCAGTACGTATATATATTTACCTCTCTTAGGCTTGTTCCCTATTTCTTGTCTCGTATAAATGTCAATCAGAACGTATAAATTCATCTCTTTTAGACTTGTTCCTGGTTTCTTGCCTCGTATAAATATCAATCAGAACGTATACATTCATCTCTTTTAGACTTATTCCTGGTTTCTTGCCTCGTATAAATGTCAATCAGAACGTATAAATTCATCTCTTTTAGATTTGTTCCTGGTTTCTTGCCTCATATGGGAGCCATTCAGTACGTACATATTCAGGTCTCTGAAACTGACCACCGTGGCCTTGGTTTACCTGTCCGCTAGTGGTTGTTTGACCGTGAATCCCCTGGAAGACTCTTAACTCTGAAAACCGATGAAGTTGTGTACCTGAGAGGGATGTGGTCGACTTCAGCATGCAGTTGTTGTGTACATGAGAGGAGTATGGTCAACTTAAGCATGCAGTTGTTGTGTACATGAGAGGAGTATGGTCAACTTAAGCATGCAGTTGTTGTGTACATGAGAGGAGTATGGTCAAATTCAGCATGCAGTTGTTATGTAATGAGAGGGATGTGGTCGACTTCAGCATGCAGTTGTTGTGTACATGAGAGGAGTGTGGTCGACTTCAGCATGCAGTTGTTGTGTACATGAGAGGAGTATGGTCAACTTAAGCATGCAGTTGTTGTGTACATGAGAGGAGTATGGTCAACTTAAACATGCAGTTGTTGTGTACATGAGAGGAGTATGGTCAACTTAAGCATGCAGTTGTTGTGTACATGAGAGGAGTATGGTCAAATTCAGCATGCAGTTGTTATGTAATGAGAGGGATGTGGTCGACTTCAGCATGCAGTTGTTGTGTACATGAGAGGAGTGTGGTCGACTTCAGCATGCAGTTGTTGTGTACATGAGAGGAGTATGGTCAACTTAAGCATGCAGTTGTTGTGTACATGAGAGGAGTATGGTCAACTTAAGCATGCAGTTGTTGTGTACATGAGAGGAGTATGGTCAACTTAAGCATGCAGTTGTTGTGTACATGAGAGGAGTATGGTCAAATTCAGCATGCAGTTGTTATGTAATGAGAGGGATGTGGTCGACTTCGGCAGGCAGTTGTTGTGTACATGAGAGGAGTATGGTCGACTTCAGCAAGCAGTTGTTGTGTACATGAGAGGAGTATGGTCAAATTCAGCATGCAGTTGTTATGTAATGAGAGGATGTTGGTCGACTTCGGCAGGCAGTTGTTGTGTACATGAGAGGAGTGAGGTCGACTTCAGCAAGCAGCTTGTGTCAGGTTTGCTCCCTCTAGACAGGATTCCATCCAAGGTAGAGGACTCTGTCTACCCGTGGCTAGGTTGACTTTTCCTAACAATGCTGTAAAATTAGCAGTTTGAAGGCCTACGATTTCCAAACGCAGTGGGATTTTGACAGTGCACAACTTGTGCACGAGACCTCGTGTATTTCGCCTTTATCAGAAAAGGCTAGGTATCCGATCTCACGACCAAAGATATCACTACAGCCAGGGTTTCTTGGACACATTCCCAATCCTAAGTAGGGATCGAACCCAGTACCTTCTCGGCAGGAGACAGACAGGTAACCTCCCAGCCACGAACCACCCCTTCCTCCTCCTCATAAACTAACCCAACAAGTTGTATCTGGCACACACGCGCGGGCCTGAATTCCCGCCACGCAGATTCACACTGACATAAACCAGACACGGAATGTGAGATCCCAGCTGACCATAACAATTGACGCAGGCTGGCAAGCATTTTATGACCTGTCCAGTTGAAGTGTTCATGTCCATCTGATTCCAATCACGTCTTTGTTTTGTGTGCTCTCAGCTCTGAGGGAATCTTCGTGATTTGACCCCAATTATTTCTGCTAGTGCTGGACCAGGTTGGCTTGGAATATAACTGCATGATGTCTATAAACACGTCTGTCTGTCACATCTACGGTGTTCATCTTTGGCCCGTGGACCCCCAAAGGAGCACGGAGTCTCAGCCATTTTGACCTAAACCGTGCTATACTTTACTGTCTTGGGTATTTATTCGGGTGGCGGGGTAGGGGTATCCCCTATCAAAGGAGAAGCAAGGGGCCTCCTTCCCTCCGCTAGCCCACGGGACACCCTTGGGCAATGTGGACTACTTCGACTAGCCACCCGATCAGGGTCACCTGATACCATGGGTACAGGTGGTGGATGAAGTTGAAGAGCAGCCTACAGATATGGTTATGGTCACAAATTTCGCGACGGTAGCCAAAGGATCTCTGATTGGAGACGGTCGTCGACCAGTATGGTCATTGCTAAGAAGGAAAGCAATGACAAAAATACCTTCTTTACAGATGCCAAGAAAGTAATGTTTTGTAGATTGATGGCGAAACATGATCGACCACGCTTACCGGTAGGCCCATGATGATGATGATTTATTCAGTATTTGTCTCATCCTTCTAATCACTGCCTCATACTTCTAATCACTGCTTCTGCTTCTACTTTCCTTAGAAAATCAACAGAAAAGAATCGTCTATGTGTACGTCTAGTCAGATATATCATTTTTGTAAAAGTAAAATACGTATTGAAAGCATGTCCCTAGGCGGAAAACTGCCATGGGTGTGTAATGCGAAAGGCTATCCAATTTTGTTAGTCTGAATACACGGAGTAATAGGTGGATAATCTTTCCCTCTGTTTGAGGACTTCGAACATAATCATCGAACCCATTGTTGGGGAACGTCGAACTACACGAAATCGCCCGCCCAGATGTTTCAGATGGCTCCACAGGCCAGGCATCCACAGCATGTGTGTCTCGTGAACAAATTCTCTTACAAGTGAAACAATTCAGGTGCCAGTGTGCACACAGTTCAGTTTACATGACAAGCTGTGTACAGATGTTCATTGATATTTATCATAAACTTCACATTAGCTGAGGAACATTGCATCACTGGAAACTACTTTACAGAATGCAGATAAAGGGAAATATACTATACGAACAAACATGACACAACTTTAAAGCTGCTCTCAGTTTTGAGATTCTTCCAGAACCCTTGTCGATACACCGCAATATCATTCTTTCCACATACGGGTTCTCAATCTGGTCCCACAGGCGCAAGACCACCTCTCTCCTGTCCATAGGTAATCTACCACCAAGAGGTGCATTCCCTGCCAGCCTAACAGCCTGTTCATCCCCCGCACTCCAATATGGCCAGGTCAATATATCCCTACCATACTCACAATGTGACCTCTGAAGCGAGGATAGCCATTCCACACGAAACCTTCCTTTCTCCACCTTACTTAGCATACTCCTTGAGTCCGTGATGAATGCAATGTGAATTTCGTGTGTGAAAAAATTACAACCCTACCATAAGTAAATATGTCACGTGTGTCGCATTTTACAAGCCAATGACAGTTAAGTAATCGCAATAAGAATGGAGGTGGGGTGGGTTGGGGGGGGGGGGGGGGGTCAGCACGATCGAATGGAAAAGAGCACTCGCTCTTATACTTCCGGTTTGATGATGCAACCAATCAGTTGGACTAACACGTTGACTTCTCGTCCTTATCTTGTGGACGTCAATTACAAGTACCTTAGCAGTCGGAATGGGTTCGAATCAGTTATGGCGAGGGATACTGGTAATAGGGAAAGCTAATCCACACGCAAGAATCAGTACAGCACTAGAAGTCGTAGTAAGTGTGTGTACGATTGGGTTCAAAGCGAGCGAAGGCAAAGAAGAGAAATATTAAAGGTGAGTGTGACAATTTGAATTCTATGATTGTAAGCAATCTGAGATATTCAGCTAACATGTTTAACCAGTTGTTAGCTTGCCCATGACCGTGTTATTATGTGACAATTTGAATTCTATTATTGTAAGCAATCTGAGATATTCAGCTAACATGTTTAACCAGTTGTTAGCTTGCCCATGACCGTGTTATTATGTGACAATTTGAATTCTATTATTGTAAGCAATCTGAGATATTCAGCTAACATGTTTAACCAGTTGTTAGCTGGCCCATGACCGTGTTATTATGTGACAATTTGAGTTCTATTATTGTAAGCAATCTGAGATATTCAGCTAACATGTTTAACCAGTTGTTAGCTGGCCCATGACTGTGTTATTATGTGACAATTTGAATTCTATTATTGTAAGCAATCTGAGATATTCAGCTAACATGTTTAACCAGTTGTTAGCTGGCCCATGACCGTGTTATTATGTGACAATTTGAATTCTATTATTGTAAGCAATCTGAGATATTCAGCTAACATGTTTAACCAGTTGTTAGCTGGCCCATGACCGTGTTATTATGTGACAATTTGAATTCTATTATTGTAAGCAATCTGAGATATTCAGCTAACATGTTTAACCAGTTGTTAGCTGGCCCATGACTGTGTTATTATGTGACAATTTGAATTCTATTATTGTAAGCAATCTGAGATATTCAGCTAACATGTTTAACCAGTTGTTAGCTGGCCCATGACCGTGTTATTTTGTGACAATTTGAATTCTATTATTGTAAGCAATCTGAGATATTCAGCTAACATGTTTAACCAGTTGTTAGCTGGCCCATGACTGTGTTATTATGTGACAATTTGAATTCTATTATTGTAAGCAATCTGAGATATACAGCTAACATGTTTAACCAGTTGTTAGCTGGCCCATGACCGTGTTATTATGTGACAATTTGAATTCTATTATTGTAAGCAATCTGAGATATTCAGCTAACATGTTTAACCAGTTGTTAGCTTGCCAATGACCGTGTTATTATGTGACAATTTGAATTCTATTATTGTAAGCAATCTGAGATATTCAGCTAACATGTTTAACCAGTTGTTAGCTTGCCCATGACCGTGTTATTATGTGACAATTTGAATTCTATTATTGTAAGCAATCTGAGATATTCAGCTAACATGTTTAACCAGTTGTTAGCTTGCCCATGACCGTGTTATTATGTGACAATTTGAATTCTATTATTGTAAGCAATCTGAGATATTCAGCTAATCATGTTAACCAGTTGTTAGCTTGCCCATGACCGTGTTATGTATGTGACAATTTGAATTCTATTATTGTAAGCAATCTGAGATATTCAGCCTAACATGTTTAACCAGTTGTTAGCTTGCCCATGACCGTGTATTATGTGACAATTTGAATTCTATTATTGTAAGCAATCGTGAGATATTCAGCTAACATGTTTAACCAGTTGTTAGCTGCCATGACTGTGTTATTATGTGACAATTTGAATTCTATTATTGTAAGCAATCTGAGATATTCAGCTAACATGTTTAACCATGCTTGTTAGCTGCCCATGACTGTGTTATTATGTGACAATTTGAATTCTATTATTGTAAGCAATCTGAGATATTCAGCTAACATGTTTAACCAGTTGTTATGCTGGCCCATGACTGTGTTATTATGTGACAATTTGAATTCTATTATTGTAAGCAATCTGAGATATTCAGCTAACATGTTTAACCAGTTGTTAGCTTGTTCATGACCGTGTTATTATGTGACAATTTGAATTCTATTATTGTAAGCAATCTGAGATATTCAGCTAACATGTTTAACCAGTTGTTAGCTGGCCCATGACCGTGTTATTATGTGACAATTTGAATTCTATTATTGTAAGCAATCTGAGATATTCAGCTAACATGTTTAACCAGTTGTTAGCTGGCCCATGACTGTGTTATTATGTGACAATTTAAATTCTATTATTGTAAGCAATCTGAGATATTCAGCTAACATGTTTAACCAGTTGTTAGCTGGCCCATGACTGTGTTATTATGTGACAATTGGAATTCTATTATTGTAAGCAATCTGAGATATTCAGCTAACATGTTTAACCAGTTGTTAGCTTGCCCATGACCGTGTTATTATGTGACAATTTGAATTCTATTATTTTAAGCAATCTGAGATATTCAGCTAACATGTTTAACCAGTTGTTAGCTTGCCAATGACCGTGTTATTATGTGGACCAATTTGAATTCTATTATTGTAAGCAATCTGAGATATTCAGCTAACATGTTTAACCAGTTGTTAGCTTGCCATGACCGTGTTATTATGTGACAATTTGAATTCTATTATTGTAAGCAATCTGAGATATTCAGCTAACATGTATTTAACCAGTTGTTAGCTTGCCCATGACCTTGTTATTATGTGACAATTTGAATTCTATTATTGTAAGCAATCTGAGATATTCAGCTAATATGCTTAACCAGTTGTTAGC
This sequence comes from Cepaea nemoralis, assembly GCA_014155875.1. Taxonomy (NCBI): domain Eukaryota; kingdom Metazoa; phylum Mollusca; class Gastropoda; order Stylommatophora; family Helicidae; genus Cepaea; species Cepaea nemoralis. Next base: position 274,243 of record JACEFZ010004157.1, read on the forward strand.
TTGCAATGACCGTGTTATTATGTGACAATTGAATTCTATTATTGTAAGCAATCTGAGATATTCAGCTAACCTGTTTAACCAGTTGTTAGCTGGCCCATGACTGTGTTATTATGTGACAATTTGAATTCTATTATTGTAAGCAATCTGAGATATTCAGCTAACATGTTTACCAGTTGTTAGATGGCCCATGACTGTGTTATTATGTGACAATTGAATTCTATTATTGTAAGCAATCTGAGATATTCAGCTAACATGTTTAACCAGTTGTTAGCTGGCCCATGACTGTGGTATTATGTGACAATTTGAATTCTATTATTGTAAGCAATCTGAGATATTCAGCTAACATGTTTAACCAGTTGTTAGCTGGCCCATGACTGTGTTATTATGTGACAATTTGAATTCTATTATTGTAAGCAATCTGAGATATTCAGCTAACATGTTTAACCAGTTGTTAGCTGGCCCATGACTGTGTTATTATGTGACAATTTGAATTCTATTATTGTAAGCAATCTGAGATATTCAGCTAACATGTTTAACCAGTTGTTAGCTGGCCCATGACTGTGTTATTATGTGACAATTTGAATTCTATTATTGTAGGCAATCTGAGATATTCAGCTAACATGCTTAACCAGTTGTTAGCTGGCCCATGACCGTGTTATTATGTGACAATTTGAATTCTATTATTGTAAGCAATCTGAGATATTCAGCTAACATGTTTAACAAGTTGTTAGCTTGCCCATGACCGTGTTATTATGTGACAATTTGAAGTCTATTTTTGTAGGCAATCTGAGATATTCAGCTAACATGTTTAACCAATTGTTAGCTTGCCCATGACCGTGTTATTATGTGACAATTTGAATTCTATTATTGTAAGCAATCTGAGATATTCAGCTAACATGTTTAACAAGTTGTTAGCTTGCCCATGACCGTGTTATTATGTGACAATTTGAAGTCTATTTTTGTAGGCAATCTGAGATATTCAGCTAACATGTTTAACCAATTGTTAGCTTGCCCATGACCGTGCATTATCATACAATCATAATTGTCGTGATCAGCTGATACCAAGGGGAAGTTATTTTACATAGATCATATGAAAATATAAAGCTGTGCTTTGGTATCGAACGGAAACGCTTACTAATAGTTCCCCCACTTAAGAGGCTTCGTTGTCTGGGTTTGTGAGGTGGCAGTAACTGAAACGTATCCAGGAATATATTAGTTTAAAGTAGTAGAGGCATGGGACAGACAGACAGACAGACAGACAGACAGACAGACTGACAGACAGACAGACAGACAGACAGACAGACAGACAGACATATAGACGGACAGACAAACAGACAGACAGACAGACAGACAAGAGCATAGGTACTCTTTTTAAAATTTGAAATAATTAATATCCTGTTCAATCTATCTGGGTTACAGCAGAGATATAGCCTCCATTGTCATTTCAGATAAAATGCCTCATTTTCACATACCATTACTGTTATTCTCCGTCGCGTTTTCACTTCTCTCTCTCTCTCTCTCTCTCTCTCTCTCTCTCTCTCTCTCTCTCTCTCTCTCTCTCTCTCTCTCTCTCTCTTTCTTTCTTTCTCTCTCTCTCTCTCTCTCTCTCTCTATCTCTCTCTCTCTCACTCTTTCTGTCACCCTCTTCCTAGTTTCTCATCCTTATCTATTTTGTTTTTCGTTCCGTCTCTTTCGCTTTCGTTTTTTTTCTTTACTAATGGTACCAACGTTATCCACCCCACTCCTCTAGTATTGTTTGATGCCATCCCCTCCCCGTCCCGCCACCGAGGAATACAGCAGACATGACAATCTGCAGTCAGGGACATCATCTTTAATTGCTTTTGTCATTACCCGCCCTTGTTCAAAGAACTCATGGTGATGCGCAGAACATTCTGGAATTCCAGCGAGTGGCAATTTAGCGGTCACAACTTTTGTTCATGGAAGATACGTGTTGAATATATTTGATGAAGCCATTAACCCGCCTCTACACGAACTTCCAGCCGCTCCAGTCTCGTCAGGCCATTCTTGTTATCTGGCGGAATCTCGCGCGACGTCACCCCGGAGCACGTGCACGCATATTACTCTGGAATGCTTGGTATGGGATGTTGTGAGTTGTCTCAGACGCTTCCACGAGCCAGGCATCTACAACATGTGTCTCTCGTGAACGACTGTTTTATTCGTCGGTAGGTCCTTCTTAGAGTCAGCCTGGCCGCGCTTTAATGCGCTTGTGTTTTAATTTCCTGTGCGATGACCGCAGGATAGGGGGTGTACGCCGGGCAGTTGGACTTAAACGCGATTTCCCGTTCAGAAAGCAATGGCAAATTAAAAGTTACAAGTTAGTTGCATATCCTTTACAGGACGACGCAGTCAACACCAACATTCTCTTGGCAAGTTTACGTTTAATAGTTTGCCATTGTCTTCACAACGACCATCACCCATACCATTTCATAAAAAACAACGCAAGGCGGTCTGCTGCCAAATATCCCGCAGCTGTGTTTCGAACGCGGGTATCCTGGATCGTGAATTGGATCCGTAACACCTTCACCACGGAGCCATCAATGGCAAACTACTAAACGTAAAAGTGCCTAGAAAATTAACCTGAGGTTGAGGCGGATCGCAACCTTCATCAAAGGGCATGCAACTTGTTTAGGTCCTGTTCAGATGCTCTCGTAGATATTTTTCTGGCCACCCGGTACCAAGGTCACGTCTCTGCAGGGGCTGTGTTGTAGAAGAATACCTCAGTTTTCCGAGAGCGGGAACCAGCGGGGTGTGCAATGCCGGTACTTGGGCTTGACATCTACGAAGAGACAGGACGATCCTCGGTGTATTAGCCAGACTAGGAACCTAGTGTGCCTGTAGGACGTGTCACCCTCTCCTACACCAGCCACCCACATTTCTGACAAGTAGTTGGTTGGCCTTAAAGAACATCTGATTAGTTGTAATTTCTACATGTGATTTTCCTGTGTCTCTCTGTCATTCTGCCTGCTAACGAGCTCGCGCTACTGTGGAGTCAACCCAACCTTGTAGCAGAGACGTCCTTGTCGAAAAAAGAAACTGCTCATTTATTCTAGCGGGGTCGTCGAAATAGCGTTGGATGTAATGATTCCCAAAGATTGCACGCTCTGACAATAACACCACCGAGGTCACATAAACAGCAGCACGACATACAGCTGCCTGGATGTGCCGGACCTCTCAGTGGCGCTGCCTCTCCATATTCTGGATTCTGGAAGTGGCCGACATTCCAGCGATCGTTGGACAGTGTAGTGTGAGACTCGGGTTCCAATATTGGGCACCCCGCTGTTTTCTGCGCTTTGAGAATGGAAGGGGACCTCTACAGCTCTGCTCTTCTAGGGATGGTACTACGGTACCATGTCGGGAAGTCAGTCTCTACACCTGCTGCACTCCGGTAGATGCCAGTTGTGTCCAGGGCTCAGGCTTGAACATAAATGTAGCGCTCTTAAGGGTTGGAACTCAAGTCTTTCGGTGATCTGTCAACCAACTAACAATCATTACGTCAAAGTCTTAACTGCTCCGTAATTGATTTGTTCCCACTTGCATATTTGCCAAACTCTTGTTCGACTTCTTTCTACGTTATCCTCGAGTGTAGTATTTTTAAAATAAGCTGACAATAAAATAAAGAGTAAAGGGCCCCTTTCACGACTTGCGGTGTGCTGAGTGTACGGTGTGACCACATACTCTTAGACCACTAGACACTCGGCGGTTGATGGTGTTAATACCAGTGGGCCACCTTTACTACTCAAAATATTTCAGGGACCCATGTATTTGGTGTGACGGCCAGGGAGCTTAGGTCAAGGGGGTGCGGAGGTGGATCGCCATCTCGAAGGGCAACACGTGAACCCCGAGCCTTCAGGCAAGATTGCTAGCTACAGGCGACACATAAACCACCCTTTGTGGGCTGACATTAAAATGTTTGCATATCCTTTACAGGACATCGCTGTCAACATCAGCATCTTTCAGCTGATTGTTGATTTCTTGGCAAGATTACGCTCAGTAGTTTGCCATTGCTTTCTGCGCGACCGGCTCAAATACCCCGTAAGTTACCGACGCGGAGAGAACCGCTACCAATTCTCGCGCAACGTCACGTTACTTACGAGTGTATACGCGATTACGGAGACAGTCGTGTAACCTCTAGACCAGAGAGACCGGCGGGCTGACATGACTTGATGCAATAAGGAACGTGGCTCCAATGTGATCAACTGTACTAATTGTCATGTTCACTGCCCACTGTGCCCGGGTGGTAATGAAATGGGTGAGAATTGCCCTCATTGTCTGCACTCGATGAGCGAGTGACTTCCTTCTACACCGCTCAGCAGTAGACACTTGCAAGCACACACGTGTAGCTAATGCAGTTCCCGTGACCATGTATCCACAGAATCAGTGGCCAGATCAGGACGCTTCTCTGGGCAAGCATCAATTTCATTCAAAGGTGGACAGTCAAAGAGAAAGCACCACCACGTCTTCTCAAAAATATGTTGTGGGTAGGTGGGAAGTTAGCTGCAAATCCTGCACTGGGCGTTAAAACCAACGCCAGCATGTATTGGCTGTTTGTGGTTTACAAGTCACCTCTAAAATAGAGTAGTGATGTGTTCAGATGAATGGTGTAAATGACATCAACTGACCACACGAGCACCCCTACGGCTGTCTGTCATCAGGGCACCTTTACCTGACACTATAATTGAGCCATATTTACTTGTCATCGTGTGCATTCTCGTCGTCCGCGTGCCTGCACGTGTACCAACGTCAGGACACCATATCTCTTCTTTTAAAACAAGTGTTGACATCAACAGGAACGCAGCGAGCCACGGTCAGCAAACAGTGCCTGGACGGAGCCACTTGAGTCCGGATTTCTCCTGACACCTGTTGATGGATTGACCAGACTGGCGCTGAACGCGATGTACACCCAGTTATCACTGAAGAGAAGCGCTTGGCCTAGAGTCTAGACGTTAGGACACCGGTCCTATCTGTATCAAAGATCACGGGTTCTAATCCCAGTGAGACTAGAAATGTTGTCTACCCAAGATGTAAAACACTTCTTGCACCTCGACAAAAGTGTTAACAAACAAGAGAATTGATTTCATTGCACCGGGTTTTATACCGTAACGCTCGGTATCTACGGACAGCAGCTAACAGCCGCCAAAAGCGTCACACGAGCAAGAATTCCGTAGACCCTCGGTTCTTCTCCGAATTTAAAAAAAATGCAATCGAGAATCAAATAATGTAGTCCGAAAGCTATTTGTAGCAGATGACACAACCAGTTTGCCACAGTGACACACTTCCCAACAAACGACAATTGTTAGACAAGCACAAGACAATGCTGCCCGCCCACTCTACTGTACCGTCTCCACACAGTACATAGCCCATATTGCACGAGGAAGACAGGACTCCAAAACCACCTAGCCGTCCGCAACACCGATAGGTCAACACTCAGTGCTGACCGCAAGAAGCCATGTTGGAAGCTGAGCTCTTCGCTAGCAGGCAGGAGCGGTGCCGGATTGGGATTCTCCGTTACAAAGTGTTCACACCGCTTACCATGCACTCCGTAGGTTGAGGGTTCGATTCCGGGCCACGTCGTTCGTTTCACGAGTGCTATTTTATTGGAAACTCCTGGGAGTCGTCGCTGGAGTTCGTGCTTTGTGAGACGCTTATGGCAGAACGCCCGGTGGAAAGAGACATAGTCATATGGGATAAAACCCGGTGCAATGAAGTCGATCCTGTTGCCTTTGAGTTTGTGTGTGTGTGAGTGAGTGTGTGTGTGCGTGCGTGGGCGTGCGTGCGTGCGTGCGTGGGCGTGCGTGCGTGCGTGTGTGTGTGTGTGTGATGTCGGTAAGCTTGGGCGGTCATGTTTCGCCAACTCACTTGATCACCTGGATCAGCTCAGTGTTTTTGTCTGGACCATACAACGTGGCCAAGCCATACAAGTATTTATTTCTCTGCCTTCCCCTTGTTCACTTCCCCTCGATCTTGCCTGTTGTCACCAAGTTCTCCAAATTATCTCATATCATAACGTGACTAAAAACACTATGACTGTCTACGTCTATGTTCTATAATCAGTTTATTGTTTTCATTTATTTCTTGTTGGACTTGGCCATTGGTTTTTCTGTCTGTCCATGATATTCTTTGCATTTTCCTCTAAAACCACATTTCACTGCCATTAGATAGTTTTCAGCTTGTTTGCTCATTGTCCAAGCTTCACATCCATACAAAAGAGGCTCAATGTAGCTACTCAACATTCCTTTTCTGGATGCAAACGACATCATTGCATTGGTCAGTGTGGTTTCCATCTGGCAAACGACTACCTGCGCCATGGCGGTTCTTGTTCTAATCTCTTCAAGACGTTCTCCCATCAGATGTTATCACTATTCTAAGATAACTGTACCGATTCACTTGTTTACGAATATTCCCATTTATTTGCATAGTACATTGTAGTATTTCCTTCTTCATTGTGACAACCATAATCTGTATCTTCTTACAATTGAATTCTAACCCTAGTTGTTCACTATGTTTAACAATAGCATCTACTAAATGTTGTAGATCCTGCTCATTGTCTGCAATCAATTCTGTATCATCAGCATATCTAATGTTATTGATGTTTCGTCCCCCCAATGATGATTCCTTCCATATCTTCTACATGTCTGAAAATATTTTCACTGTACAGGGAAAAATTATCTCGAAGTATTACACATCCCTGTCTCACACCGCCCTTAATAGGCTGATATTGACCTACCTCATAATAAATATTTTTGACGGTTTGTTGTTTCCAGTATATGTTGTTTTTTTTTAAAACAATATCTAAGGTCATTCCCATCAATTTGTAGATATACATGCATCTCCATCATGTTTATATGTCTGACTTTATCGAAAGTCTTTGTGTGTGGTCAATAAAGCAAAATATCGTGAGCCGGTCGCCTGTGGTGTGTTTATGCTTGTAGCTACGGTTTTCAATCGCATTTTCCTCATGTTGGACTGGTAGTACATGGTTCCGTCGCCCTGCTACTGAGTGAGTGCGTGGGCGACACTTTGAGCTGTGAAATTCGCTTGGAATGCTTTTACATCTGTCCTGTACAGTGACCTGCATGTTGGAACAATGGCTACCGGCTGTTGCTGAATTGATTGATATGCCTTTTCGGTTCACGAGTGCATTTTTCAGGAGACTCCTGGGAGTTGGAGCTGAAGCTGCGGAGTTCGTGCTTTGAGCGACGCTTTCAGTGGGTCGCCCTGCGGTAAAAGACCGAGCCATGTGAGAAAACCCGGGTCAATGAGGTCTTTCTGGTGACTGCCGAGTCCATCGACGATGAACTGTTGTTTGCGTGGATGAATTTTGTGTTGGCATTCTATCGTTCAGGAAGCAATGGCAAACTACTGAACGTAGCACTTGCCTAGTACATCAACAGCAGCTGGAAAATGTTGGTGATGACTGCAACGTCCCGTAAGGGATACGCAACAAAATTTAAATATTTAAATATTTAATGACGGCGGCATTATGCACAGTGTACATGTGCGGGCTGTTGGATTGCCGAGACTCCTGTCTGTTCCACTTTTCACATTGGACAGTGAGGAGCATGTTGTGTGATATTCACTGGCACAGAAACAGAACATAATGGGGACGACCTGTTGCCGTGAAGTTGGAAACTCGACTAACTAACTAACTAACTAACTAACTAACTAACTAACTAACTAACTAACTAACTAACTAACTAACTAACTAACTAACCCAACCAACCAACCAACCAATCAACCCACCCACCACCCACCAACCAACCAACCAACCAACTAACTAACTAACCAACCAACCAACCAACCAACAAACTAACCAACCAACCAACCAACCATCCAACCAACCAACCAACCAATCAACTAACTAACTAATTAACCAACCAACCAACCATCCAACCAACCAACTAACCAACCAACCAACTAACTAACTAATTAACCAACCAACCAACCAACCAACCAACCAACCAACTAACTAACTAACTAACTACCTAACTAACTAACTAACTAACTGACTGACTGACTAGACTAACTAACTAACTAGGTCTTTGTTTACTTTTATAGAACGTTCAGTTGTTGTTGTCAAATGTATACAGCATTTACTGTACCCTTGCCTTCTACAAGCCAACATATAATACAATCTATAATACAGGATTCATGTTCTGCGTCTTCTGATCTGTCTCTTTAGATGAAGCATAGACCCTGAAACAAGCCATGCCAGGCTGTCCTATCTCTGGCTGGAGCATTGACCCTGAACCAAGTCATGCCAGGCTGTCCTATCTCTGGCTGGAGCATTGACCCTGAACCAAGTCATGCCAGGCTGTCCTATCTCTGGCTGGAGCATTGACCCTGAACCAAGTCATGCCAGGCTGTCCTATCTCTGGCTGGAGCATTGACCCTGAACCAAGTCATGCCAGGCTGTCCTATCTCTGGCTGGAGCATTGACCCTGAACCAAGTCATGCCAGGCTGTCCTATCTCTGGCTGGAGCTTAGACCCTGAACCTTGTCATGTCAGAATGTCCTATCTCTGGCTGGAGCATAGACCCTGAACCAAGTCATGCCAGACTGTCCTATCTCTGGCTGGAGCTTAGACCCTGAACCTTGTCATGTCAGAATGTCCTATCTCTGGCTGGAGCATAGACCCTGAACCAAGTCATGCCAGACTGTCCTATCTCTGGCTGGAGCATTAGACCATGAACCAATTCATGCCAGACTGTCCTATCTCTGGCTGGAGCATAGACCCTGAACAAAGTCATGTCAGACTGTCCTATATCTGACTGGAGCATAGACCCTGAACCAAGTCATGTCAGACTGTCCTATCTCTGGCTGGAACATAGACCCTGAACCAAGTCGTGTCAGACTGTCCTATATCTGGCTGGAGCAGAGACCCTGAACCAAGCCATGCCACACTGTCCTACCTCTGGCTGGAGCATTGACCCTGAACCAAGTCATGCCAGACTGTCCTATATCTGACTGGAGCATTGACTCTGAACCAAGTCATGCCAGACTGTCCTATCTCTGGCTGGAGCATAGACCCTGAACCAAGTCATGCCAGACTGTCCTATCTCTGGCTGGAGCATTGACCCTGAACCAAGTCATGTCAGACTGTCCTATCTCTGGCTGGAGCATTGACCCTGAAACAAGTCATGCCAGGCTGTCCTATCTCTGGCTGGAACAGAGACCCTGAACCAAGTCATGCCAGACTGTTCCATCTCTGGCTGGAGCATTGACCCTGAACCAAGTCATGCCACACTGTCCTATCTCTGTCTGGAGCATTGACCCTGAACCAAGTCATGCCAGACTGTCCTATCTCTGACTGGAGCAAAGACCCTGAACCAAGTCATGCCAGACTGTCCTATCTCTGGCTGGAGCATTGACCCTGAACCAAGTCATGCCAGGCTGTCCTATCTCTGACTGGAGCAAAGACCCTGAACCAAGTCATGCCAGACTGTCCTATCTCTGGCTGGAGCATTGACCCTGAACCAAGTCATGCCAGACTGTCCTATCTCTGGCTGGAGCATTGACCCTGAACCTAGTCATGCCAGGCTGTCCTATCTCTGGCTGGAGCATAGACCCTAAACCAAGTCATGCCAGACTGTCCTATCTCTGACTGGAGCATTGACCCTGAACCAAGTCATGCCACACTGTCCTATCTCTGACTGGAGCATTGACCCTGAACCAAGTCATGCCACACTGTCCTATCTCTGACTGGAGCATTGACCCTGAACCAAGTCATGCCACACTGTCCTATCTCTGGCTGGAGCATTGACCCTGAACCAAGTCATGCCACACTGTCCTATCTCTGACTGGAGCATTGACCCTGAACCAAGTCATGCCAGGCTGTCCTATCTCTGGCTGGATCATAGACCCTGAACCAAGTCATGCCAGACTGTCCTATCTCTGGCTGGAGCACTGACCCTGAACCAAGTCATGCCACACTGTCCTATCTCTGACTGGAGCATAGACCCTGAATCAAGTCATGCCAGGCTGTCCTATCTCTGGCTGGAGTATTGACCCTAAACCAAGTCATGCCAGGCTGTCCTATCTCTGGATGGAACATAGACCCTGAACCAAGTCATGCCAGACTGTCCTATCTCTGGCTGGAGCATTGACCCTGAAACAAGTCATGCCACACTGTCCTATCTCTGGCTGGAGCATAGACCCTGAACCAAGTCATGCCACACTGTCCTATCTCTGGCCATAGCATTGACCCTGAACCAAGTCATGCCAAGCTGTCCTATCTCTGGCTGGAGCATTGACCCTGAACCAAGTCATGCCAGGCTGTCCTATCTCTGACTGGAGCAAAGACCCTGAACCAAGTCATGCCAGACTGTCCTATCTCTGGCTGTCACCTGCAACTCTCTCAATGTTCTCCACATATTACTCATCTCTGTCTCCAATTCTCTTTCTTTGTGTGTTTAGGTCTCTCTTGATTGTGTTTGCACTCTGCAATTCAGAGGTAGAACTTTCTAGTTATTCTATTATCTAGATATTTCGTTGTGTGTCCTATCCAGCTCCGACTTCTGTTCCCCACGTCTTAATTTGCTGCAGTCTGTTTAGTTCTCTCTAGAAACTAGGCGTCAGCGATTCTGTAATACTATTTTAGTCTTCTATTGTGGGCAGATACCGTTTAATGAATGTGTGTTGCTTATCAGTGTGTATTCTTGTCGTTCTCCAGGTTTCTGGCGGCACAAGAGTTTAAAAAAGAAAAGACAGACAGACAAAAAGAAACAAACTAAAACAAAACGAAACATTATTTTATTCTAGGGAAACGCACTACACAATTAAGATCATTAGACGGGGGGTTAAGAACGAAAACTACAAGAAACAAAGAGGTGTCTAGAGACAACGTACGGAAAAAAAAGAACACTGCAGAGGGATAGATTGATAATGAACAAGATGCTATTAATCTTGTTTAGACTCTGGCTGTGCCAAGCAAAGATAAGATGTCGGTTATCGAAGAGCAATGAATCCGGTTTGATGGTTTCATGGCTGACAAATGTGTTGCCAGACATGCGTTTGTTTCATTTCTGTCAGTGATTTATTGCCACGCCGAGAGACATGACTGTTTTCTGGCAATCCGCGTGAACAACTGTGGCTGGAAGACCAGTATAGGCTATTGCCAGGATGCAAACAGAGACATAGAAGTGGCATCCAGGTGCGTTGTGTCACTCTTCTTCTTCTGCCCTATTTCCACAATTGGTACATAGGCCCTCGACCAAATAACACCAACAATTCCGATCTTTTGCGGTCTCCCGTAGCCCTGCGTTCTACCTGAATTATTTCTCTCTGTATTTGTTGTTAAATCCCCCACTATTCCTTATGTGATGGGGGATCCAGGCAAGGAATTGTCTAGTTATAATATCCTCAGGTGTTCTTTATGTGTGACCTTTCCAGCGCCTTTCCCCACCTATTAATGCACTGGAATTTGTTTCGTTCTCTCCACGCGCACCACTTTCTTGATTTCGGCGTACCATTTTAGTCCGACCATTCACAGCAGAAACCATTTACTATGTTTTGAGTTTATTAGTGATTCTTTTAGTCGTTTTCCGCGTTTCTGATCCACATACAATACTGATTTAACATTGGAGTTAAACATTCTATGTTTCTGCTCCACATACAAGTACTGATTTAACATTGGAGTTATATATTCTAAGTTTGGTGCTGATTTTAATTTCTTTTGACTTCCACAAACTTCCTAATTCTACCCAAACTCCTCCGGTCAGTTGGACTAAAATGTTGACTTCTCTCCTTTGACTTGGGGAAGTAAATTACAAGTACTTCAGAAGTCGTAGTGGGTTCTCCTGATTGCTGATAGGGGAAGCTAATGCGCACGCAAAACTCAGTGCAGCGTACTAGAAGTAGAAACACTGTACAGACTACGCTTGGGTTCAAAGCGATCAAAGGCATAAAAACGTCGCTTCGCGGAGATGATAATGGAAGTAACCACAAACTTCGCGGAGATGATAATGGAAGTAACCACAAACGGCCGTTGGGAATTGGAGGAATGTCATGAGATAATTCACACCAAGTGATATGATGTTGAGTTGAGTTGAGTTGAGTTAAGTTGAGTTGAGATGAGTTGAGATGAGTTGAGTTGAATTGAGTTGAGTCAAGAGTCGACACCGCAACATTCGGGGCATTCAGTGGCAATACTAATTGTACCAGCTGCAGTCTGTTTGTCCGTCTGTCCTTTAGCCGGCTCTCTGGAAAAGGCGTTACAGATGCAATTCGTAATCCCGCATACCGCGTTCGAAACACAGCTACGGGCGATTTGGAAGCAGGCAGATTTGCGTTAGCTTCTCTACAATGGTATGAGTGCCGGTCGTTCAGAAAGCTATGGCAAACAGCTGAACGTAAACCTGCCCAGGAATCACAAACAGACAAAAAATAGTGGAGTTCACTGCTACGTCTTGTAAAGGATATGCAATAAACTTTTTAAAATCTATTCTTTACAAGTCTACTTGATGGCATATGGGAATAAAGAAAACGTGAGAAAAGTAGCCGTAGTATGAGGAGAAGAGACGCCATCCACACACTCGTGAGTATCTCACGATACTGAGCCACTTTTGCACACTCATTAAAACTGCTCGGGACGGCGCGACAGGTGCTTTCGCCCATGAACATCGTTCCACAGATGTCACGGAGGAGTGAGCATGGGAGAGAGAGGAAGTAGAAGAGGGACAGGCAAAGACTTCTCGCCGTGGGATCGTGCAGAGAGGCGACGAATATTCACAATAATGCCAATCTTAATGAGGTGTATAAGAGACATTCCGTGAGAAATGTACGCATGAGAAGTAAGGGCATATAAATATATCTATATCTATAAAACAAAGTGTATGTATGTAAATATGTAAATATGTATGTCCTTTATTTATTCGCGAACGGCCCATCCGATTGAGATGAAATTTTCTACACGCCTTCCTTTCATTCCAGAGCTGTCAACTGTCATAGTTTTTTTTTCTTCTTCCTCCTCCTCCCTCCTCCCCCTCCCAAAATACGTACGTAAATATATGATGATGATGATGAAAGAATCCCCGAACCAAAACGCTAGGGAAAGGGAAGAAAATTACGTGACTACACAGAATCGTCACACGGCAATCATCATCATCAAGTGCCGTGCCGGCTGGCGTAGGCGTTCATGGCTCTCCGTAGATCTCAGTCTTTGGTTTTTTGGATCAACTCTGCTGCTGATATTCCTCCATGCCACGGCAATATCAATAACAATTCATCTTTTTATGTGTAAGGAAGTTATCTACAGTCGTGTAGAAGGGAAGAACTAGACGAGTATGAATTCGGAATGGCGAACTCTCTCCTCCTCTCTTCTCCTCCCTCTACCTCCTCCCTCCACCCTTCTCCTCTTCCTCCTCCCTCTCATCCCTCTCCCTCCTCCCTCCTCTTTCTCCCTCTTCCTTCTCTCTCTTCCTCTCCCCTCCTCCTCCATCCTCCTCCCTCCTACTCCCTCCGCCTCCTCCCTCATCTTCCCTCCTCCTCCCTCACCCTCCTCATCCCTCCTCCTCCTCCTGCATCCCTCCTCCTCCTCCTGCCTCCTTCTCCCTCATCATCCTCCCTCCTCTTTCTCCCTTCTTCTCCCTCTTCCCTCTTCCTCCTCCTACCTCCTCCCTCCTCCTCCCTCTACCTCCTCCTCCTCCCTCCACCCTTCTCCTCCTCTTCCTCCTCCCTTTCCTTCCTCCTCCTCCTCCCTCTACCTCCTCCTCCCCCTACCTCTTTCCTCCTCCCTCCTCCCTCCTCTTCCACCTCCCTTTCCTTCCTCCCCTCCTCATTCTCCTCCTTCCTCTCCCTCCTTCCTCCTCCTCCTTCCTTCTTCTCTCTCTGCCTCCTCCCTCCTCCTCTCCCCTCCTCCTCCCTCCTCCTCCTTCTCCCTCCTTCTCCCTTCTTCTCCTCCTCTCACCCTCCTCCTCCTACCCTCTTCCTCTTCCCCTCCTCCCTCTCCCTCCTCGATCCTCCTCCTCCCTCTTCCTCCTCCTCCCTCTTCCTCCTCCTCCCTCTTCCTCCTCCTTCCTCTTCCTCCTCCTTCCTCCTCCTCCCTCTTCCTCCCTCTCCCTCCTCCATCCTCCTCCCTCTTCCTCCTCCTTCTTCTTCCTTCTCCTCCCTCCTCCTCCCTCTTCCTCCTCCTCCTACCTCCTCTCTCCCTCCTCCCTCCTCCCTTTTCCTCCCTCCTCCTCCTCCCTCCTAACCTCCTCCCTCCTCCTCTCCTCTTCCTCCTACCCTCTTCCTCTTCCCCTCCCCCTCCTCCCTATCCCTCCTCCTCCCTTCACATTCCTCCTCCTCCCTCTTCCTCCTCCTCCCTCCTTCTCCCTCCTCCTCCTCCCCTCCTCCCCCTGCTCCTTCCTCCTCCTCCCTCTCCTCCTCCTCCTCCCTCCTCCTCCTCCCTCTACCTCCTCCCTCCTCCTCCCTTCACATTCCTCCTCCTCCTCCCCCTCCTTCTCCCTCTTCCTCCTCCCTCTTCCTTCTCCCTCCGCCTCCTCCCTCCTCCTACTCTCTCCTCCTCCTCCCTCCTCCTCCCTCTCCCTCCTCCCCCTCTCCTCCTCCTGCTCCCTTCTCCTCCTGCGTTCTCCTCCTCCCTCCTTCCTCCCTCCTCCTCCCCTATTCCTCCTCCCTCCTCCTCGCCTCCTCCTCCACCCTACTCCTCCCTCCTCCTCCTAATCCCTCCTCCTCCCTCCTATTCCTCCCTACTCCTCCTGTCTCCTCCCTCCTCCTCCCTCCTCTTCCCTCCTCCACCTCCCTCTTCCTCCTCCCTCCTACATTTACCCAAGACAGACAGACAGTCAGACAGATAGTCGGGAACGGGATCTTATATGACTACTTATATAATTTAAATGAGATGCTCTCCACCATGGGCTGGGCCGGGTCAGACAGACAGACAGACAGATAGATAGATAGACAGACAGACAGACAGACAGACAGACAGACAGACAGACAGACAGACAGACAGACAGACAGACAGACAGTCGGGAACGGGAACTTATATGACTACTTATATGAATTAAATGAGATGCTCCCCACCAGGAGTTGGGCGATGCCGGGCCGGGTCAGACAGACAGACAGATAGATAGTCGGAACGGGAACTTATATGACTACTTATATGAATTAAATGAGCTGCTCCCCACCAGAGTCTGGGCGAAGCCGGGCCGGGTCAGCTAGTTACTAATAAATGCTAGTGAAGGACAGGCCGTGATGGCGTTGTTAATAGGTGTTCTGTTTTCGAACAACGTCACCGCACATTAACCAAACCCATACGTGCCCAGTCCCCCGATGATGCAGCCGATCCTCAATATTTCTGCTCATTGTTCCCAAGAGAAGTTAGTTATGATGTCTTCTCTCTTTGCCCCGAAGAAAGGTATTGTTTGTAGAGAGTACAAAGCATTACATGTACAGACACCGAGTTACATTTCTAGTTGTCGTGATGTTCCTTCCAAATGCATGAACAGCTGGAGACGATGTGGTTTGCAGGTAGTATGTTCACCTCTAACCTCGTAAGCAGACGATATGAAGTTTTTTGTGTGCGGTTCGTGTTCCAACGACATAAATTGGTTCGTGTTTTAATCAACACAACCTACTTATGGTATAGACTCCCCACTCCAATCCCCTTCCTTTATCGTATGATGGTGTGTCGAATGGCCAGCATTTTCTGATCATGGCGGAAAAAAATAGAGAAGGCCAATCATATAATGTAAACATCAATAATAGAGCCAAAACATGACAAAATAGATGAATGCACTCAGTTACTCATAGCTTGACTGCTGTCGTCAAGGTCAGCTAACTAGAGTAGCCCAAGACTCAAGTCCACCTTCAAGTAGCGGTCCTGCAACCAGATTGTATGACCTGAGAGGTAAGGGATCAGCGCAGTAAATAAGGTTATCTTGTGTGGCCACTTTCCAGTCTGTCACTAGACATATATTTTATACGCAGAATCAGTGACTGTTTAACATGACAGAATAAGGTTATCTTGTGTGGCCACTTAACAGTCTGTCACTAGATATATATTTTATACGCAGAATCAGTGACTGTTTAACATGACAGAATAAGGTTATCTTGTGTGGCCACTTCCCAGTCTGTCACTAGATATATATTTTATACGCAGAATCAGTGACTGTTTAACATGACAGAATAAGGTTATCTTGTGTGGCCACTTCCCAGTCTGTCACTAGATATATATTTTATACGCAGAATCAGTGACTGTTTAACATGACAGAATAAGGTTATCTTGTGTGGCCACTTCCCAGTCTGTCACTAGATATATATTTTATACGCAGAATCAGTGACTGTTTAACATGACAGAATAAGGTTATCTTGTGTGGCCACTTCCCAGTCTGTCACTAGATATATATTTTATACGCAGAATCAGTGACTGTTTAACATGACAGAATAAGGTTATCTTGTGTGGCCACTTCCCAGTCTGTCACTAGATATATATTTTATACGCAGAATCAGTGACTGTTTAACATGACAGAATAAGGTTATCTTGTGTGGCCACTTCCCAGTCTGTCACTAGATATATATTTTATACGCAGAATCAGTGACTGTTTAACATGACAGAATAAGGTTATCTTGTGTGGCCACTTCCCAGTCTGTCACTAGATATATATTTTATACGCAGAATCAGTGACTGTTTAACATGACAGAATAAGGTTATCTTGTGTGGCCACTTCCCAGTCTGTCACTAGATATATATTTTATACGCAGAATCAGTGACTGTTTAACATGACAGAATAAGGTTATCTTGTGTGGCCACTTCCCAGTCTGTCACTAGATATATATTTTATACGCAGAATCAGTGACTGTTTAACATGACAGAATAAGGTTATCTTGTGTGGCCACTTCCCAGTCTGTCACTAGATATATATTTTATACGCAGAATCAGTGACTGTTTAACATGACAGAATAAGGTTATCTTGTGTGGCCACTTCCCAGTCTGTCACTAGATATATATTTTATACGCAGAATCAGTGACTGTTTAACATGACAGAATAAGGTTATCTTGTGTGGCCACTTCCCAGTCTGTCACTAGATATATATTTTATACGCAGAATCAGTGACTGTTTAACATGACAGAATAAGGTTATCTTGTGTGGCCACTTCCCAGTCTGTCACTAGATATATATTTTATACGCAGAATCAGTGACTGTTTAACATGACAGAATAAGGTTATCTTGTGTGGCCACTTCCCAGTCTGTCACTAGATATATATTTTATACGCAGAATCAGTGACTGTTTAACATGACAGAATAAGGTTATCTTGTGTGGCCACTTCCCAGTCTGTCACTAGACTATATATTTTATACGCAGAATCAGTGACTGTTTAACATGACAGAATAAGGTTATCTTGTGTGGCCACTTCCCAGTCTGTCACTAGATATATATTTTATACGCAGAATCAGTGACTGTTTAACATGACAGAATAAGGTTATCTTGTGTGGCCACTTCCCAGTCTGTCACTAGATATATATTTTATACGCAGAATCAGTGACTGTTTAACATGACAGAATAAGGTTATCTTGTGTGGCCACTTCCCAGTCTGTCACTAGATATATATTTTATACGCAGAATCAGTGACTGTTTAACATGACAGAATAAGGTTATCTTGTGTGGCCACTTCCCAGTCTGTCACTAGATATATATTTTATACGCAGAATCAGTGACTGTTTAACATGACAGAATAAGGTTATCTTGTGTGGCCACTTCCCAGTCTGTCACTAGACTATATATTTTATACGCAGAATCAGTGACTGTTAACATGACAGAATAAGGTTATCTTGTGTGGCCACTTCCCAGTCTGTCACTAGATATATATTTTATACGCAGAATCAGTGACTGTTTAACATGACAGAATAAGGTTATCTTGTGTGGCCACTTCCCAGTCTGTCACTAGACATATATTTTATACGCAGAATCAGTGACTGTTTAACATGACAGAATAAGGTTATCTTGTGTGGCCACTTCCCAGTCTGTCACTAGATATATATTTTATACGCAGAATCAGTGACTGTTTAACATGACAGAATAAGGTTATCTTGTGTGGCCACTTCCCAGTCTGTCACTAGACATATATTTTATACGCAGAATCAGTGACTGTTTAACATGACAGAATAAGGTTATCTTGTGTGGCCACTTCCCAGTCTGTCACTAGACATATATTTTATACGCAGAATCAGTGACTGTTTAACATGACAGAATAAGGTTATCTTGTGTGGCCACTTCCCAGTCTGTCACTAGATATATAGTTTATACGCAGAATCAGTGACTGTTTAACATGACAGAATAAGGTTATCTTGTGTGGCCACTTCTCCAGTCTGTCACTAGACATATATTTTATACGCAGAATCAGTGACTGTTTAACATGACAGAATAAGGTTATCTTGTGTGGCCACTTCCCAGTCTGTCACTAGACATATATTTTATACGCAGAATCAGTGACTGTTTAACATGACAGAATAAGGTTATCTTGTGTGGCCACTTCCCAGTCTGTCACTAGACATATATTTTATACGCAGAATCAGTGACTGTTTAACATGACAGAATAAGGTTATCTTGTGTGGCCACTTCCCAGTCTGTCACTAGACATATATTGTATACGCAGAATCAGTGACTGTTTAACATGACAGAATAAGGTTATCTTGTGTGGCCACTTCCCAGTCTGTCACTAGATATATATTTTATACGCAGAATCAGTGACTGTTAACATGACAGAATAAGGTTATCTTGTGTGGCCACTTCCCAGTCTGTCACTAGACATATATTTTATACGCAGAATCAGTGACTGTTTAACATGACAGAATAAGGTTATCTTGTGTGGCCACTTCCCAGTCTGTCACTAGACATATATTTTATACGCAGAATCAGTGACTGTTTAACATGACAGAATGCACTCGCTCGCTTTGAACTCAAGCGTAGTCCATACACACTACTTCTAGTACTTCTAGTAGTACTGGACTGGAATTTGCAAGTGTATTAGCTTTCTCTATTACCAGTGTCCCTCTTCATCAAACGAACCAACTCCGACTTTAGAGATACTTGTAATTAACGTCCCCAAGTCAAGGACGATAAGTCAACATCTTAGTCCATCTGACCAGTATAGGGGTTGAAACCGTTACCTCAGCATCAGCACACCGGATGGTTAGGAACGAGCGCTCTCATCCATTGCGTCGTCCTGACCTAATTACAGCCATTTCATAGACAGTTCGTATGTTCACATGTTCAATAATATCTATTCTCCATCCAAATGTATTGCAACACTTATCCAGCGATATGTAAGATCACGGAGAGTTTATGCTCCATCGTGTTGGCGCTGGGTACTCACGGCCTATCACAAGTGCTAATTCTGAGGGCACTTACATCCTAACTGGCGGGAGGGAACTCATTACGTGTCATTGTCTCCGTGTATGTACAAGTCATGGGTGAGAGGATGAACACTCGTCAATTCTCACGTTGTGTAGTCATGGAAACCGACAGACGCCATGCGAGGCTCAAATTGATGCCCCTGACTGAGCTGCTTGTAACTTTCAAGGGTTTGCTGTGGGGAAATGTCTGAAGTGGCTGCACTACTAAGACCACAGTTTACGACTTCGATGGGGTACATGTGAGACGGGTATCGACCATTTTATGAAGCCAAGTAGCTGGAAAATGAACCTCGTTCGGGGTATCTGAAATAGACTGCGACGGCGATGAAGATGTAGTGGTGTATACAAGAACAGGGTCACCTGTTGGAAAATATGGCGTGTGGGAAAATATAACGCACTTGACTAGTTAGTTCTCACACTAGCGTAATTTTTGTATAGTTGTTGCGACGACAGCATTGCAGGAAACTAAGCGTGGAAAGATGACATAGATAAGGACGAAAGCTTTGTTGAAATAATGAAAAGTTAGAAGATAAAGTAGTCGAGATGAAGGAGATGTTCATAAAATGGTAAATATTGTGAAGTGAACGAAAAAAAGTAAAACCAGTTTTGGGAAATGATGTCTTTCGTCAAGTCTCATACCCCGCATCAGATAAGAAGTAAATGTTTAGATACGTACCACTTAAGAACCCGGAATGGTGACTCTTGCACATATGAGAATACAAAATGAAATTCTTCGAGAAAAATAATTCTGAGAGGGAACATAGAGCGAGTAAGAGAGATGATAACTTATGTCAAAAGCATTGACATCAGACAGGCCATCTGCCGGGTATCTATGATATCTTTACCCGATATAAAATTCGAGTTTGACCTGGAAACAATGGGGTTGTCCTAGTTCGGGGATAGCCAATCGTATTAAAGGGGCTGGCGTACACTGTGCATGAAGTTGCTGGAGTGTGCGGTGTTAGTGTTAGCGGGCTGGACTTTTCCTCATTGATCTGGACTCCCAGGTCAATCCAACTTAACATTCGTACCAGGAAATATTTGAAGAAATAAAGGCAGCCAGCGTGACCACGACCCTAATGACCTGCATATACGGACTACATCACCCACGGGGTGCCGCTGTGTCTAAGAAATAGACGCTATGACCACCGTATGTCCTGTGCTCCCTTAGTTAGGTGTGTGAAGGGCTCCTTTACTGACCACCGTATGTCCAGTGCTCCCTTAAGTGTGTGAAGGGCACCTTTACTGACCACCGTATGTCCAGTGCTCCCTTAAGTGTGTGAAGGGCACCTTTAATGACTACCATATGTCCCGTGCTCCCTTAGGTGTGTGAAGGGCTCCTGTACTGACTCTAGCCCTAGGCCCACACGTAGACTAGGATAGTTCATCGTTGCCCCACTGAACATGATGAAGTGTGGTTTCACCACATTCGACGGGGCGGGGGTGAGGGGAAGGTTGAGGCGGGGGGGAGGGAAGGACTATTTACAACAACAAAAATAAGATGGGCTTCTAAGAGGGGGCGGAGGTGTGGGGGTGGTTAGAGGGGAAGGGTTTTACAATAAAGGGCTACTAAGAATGGCGGGGGTGGGGGTGATTCGGGGGGGGGGGGGGTTTACAAAAAAACAAACAAATAAGATGTGCTTCTAAGGTCGACACAGTCTCAAAAGGGTAGCAGAAAATGTTCCGGGTAAGTTAAGACGCCTGGCTGATGTTGGCCATATCACACAAACTATGGATTGGTGTATGCAAACACGGGGCTAGCACCATATATCAAACAGGCCATGTGGTAAAAGGATCTCTACTGGTTAAAACGGTGATGGATGATTGGGCACGGCTTGAGGCTAGCCGCGTGTTGTTATAGATCGGTCGGCACTTGATGGACCATGTCTTGAATAGTTTGACGCCCTTTACGTCGGCACTTGATGAACGGTGTCTTGATCAGTTTTAAGTCCTTTACGTCGTCATTTGATGAACGATGTCTTGATCAGTTTTACGTCGTCGCCACTTGATGAACGAAGTCTTGATCAGCTTTACGTCCTTTACGTCGCCACTTGATGAAAGATGTCTTGATCAGCTTTACGTCCTTTACGTCGCCACTTGATGAACGATATCTTGATCAGCTTTACGTCCTTTACGTCGCCACTTGATGAACGATGTCTTGGTCAGCTTTACGTCGCCATTTGATGAACGATGTCTTGATCAGCTTTACGTCGCAACTTGATGAAAATCAGCTTGACGTCCTTTACGTCTCCACTTGATGAACGAAGTATTGATCAGCTTTATGTCCTTTATGTCGCCACTTGATGGGCCATGTCTTGAATAGTTTCACGTCCTTTACGTCGCCACTTGATGAACGATGTCTTGATCAGCTTTACGTCGGCACTTGATGGGCGATGTCTTGATCAGCTTTACGTCCTTTACGTCGCCACTTGATGAACGATGTCTTGAATAGCTTGACGTCCTTGATGTCGGCACTTGACGGACGATGTCTACAACAGCTTGATGTCCTGTACGTCGGCACTTGACGGGCAATGTCGTGAATAGCTTGACGACCCTTACGTCGACACTTCATGGGCGATGTCTTGAGTAGCTTGACGTCCTTTACGTCCCAAAAAATATGCTGGTTCCCGTTTTAGACTACGTCGACCTGGAAGACCATGACCATTTTTAAAAGAAATGTACATTAAAAAAAATTTCGGCTTGAGTGCATGGATCTCTGGAGTGAAAAAGAAAACTGCTGTGTACACTTCACGTCAATGAACATACTGGGTTACCTGGGTGTGGCATACTGAACAGAGGACTGGCGTGCTGAAACAAGCTTCTGGGATTTAAAACAACTTTTAAACAAGCTTCCGCTCAATATTTTAATCTTAGGACCGCTGTATCGGTCTGTGGTACACGATAGCCTTGTAACGTTCCAACTGAATTTACTCTGCGAAGGCGGAAAGAATGGAAAGTGGTTGCCCCGCCTAGTATATGTAGAAATCTACCACGCCACCATTCCAGAACAGCGTCTTCCATCAGCTTTACCTTTTTTATGCAGTTAAGGAGTGGCCCGAAATGTTTACCGGCTATTTCTTGGCAAATGACCAAATTCCACCCATCTCCACCTCGTAAAGCCGTGAAATCCACACTTGACAAACAACGACAGGACCCACGATGTATTTGCCTTTACTTTATAACCCCGTTAAACTCGCTGGTAACTAACATTTCTATGAACGTTCTAAAGTCTAAACAGTGTATCATATGCGGGGGGTGGATGAGCCAATACGTGGTCGTGAAAGAAATCCACAGCAACCAAGCTCCAGAGTCAAGCCAGCCTTGTCCGCAGACTCTCACACTGTTGTCCTTGTTTCAGGGCTGGCTTTCTCACGCCTCCTCATTTTTCTGATATCCTGGCAGATAGGAAAGGCCACACTGAAATATGCAGCACTTTGTTCTCTCACTGAGTGTCTGTCTTTTCTATTGTCTGTCCTTTATCTCTGTGTTATTATAACTGTTTTCTCTTGGCCGCCTTATGCAAACCAACCCAAAAAAAAATGCATGCGTTTCTTTTTTCTTTGTGTTTTGTCTGTGTGCTAATCTTCATTATGATAAATAGCATCAATTGTCACCCTTAATTGCTCACTCACTCACTCACTCACTCACTCACTCACTCACTCACTCACTCACTCACTCACTCACTCCCTCCAGCCCTCCCTCACTCCCTCACTCACTCACTCACTCACTCACTCCCTCCAGCCCTCCCTCACTCCCTCACTCACTCACTCACTCACTCACTCACTCACTCACACATGCACGCACGCACGCACGCACGCACGCACTCACTCACTCACTCACTCACTCATTCACTCACTCGCTAACTCACTCACTCACTCACTCACTCATTCACCCTGTCGCTGAAACACTCACTCACACACTCATTCAATCAAACAATCAATTAATCATTGATTCACTCACTCACCCATTCGCTCACTCACTCGCTCACTCATTCACCTACACAAACACTGCCACACTGACTATATCACACACACACACCACACACACACACACACACACACACACACACACACCACACACATACACACACACTCACCCACTCACTCTTTGTTAGCTCACGCACTCACTCACTCATTGGTCGCTCGCGCAATGTCTGTTAACTCAGCATTTGATTCATTTGATAACTAACTGGCATGTTTGATCATTAACACTTTCTTTTATTCAGTAACTAACGCAACCATTTATTGTTCGTTTACCCACTCACTCATTGCCCTTATACTTACTCAACTCCTAAGTCCCCAATTACTCCTTCAGCCGTCCACCTCCCACAGCCACCCACTACTCCCTCAGCCACCCATTACTCCCGCAGCCATCCACTACTCCCTCAGTCACCCACTACTCCCGCAGTCATTCACTACTACCATAATCATCCATACTATCCCAGCCATCAACCACTCCCACAGCCACCCACTACTCCCTCAGCCACCCATTACTCCCTCAGTCACCCACTACTCCCTCAGACATTCTCTACTCCCTCAGTCATCCACTACTCCCTCAGACATTCTCTACTCCCTCAGTCATCCACTACTCCCTCTGTCATCCACTACTCCCTCTGTCATCCACTATTCTCTCAGTCACCCACTACTCCCTCAGACATTCTCTACTCCGTCAGTCACCCACTACTCCCTCAGACATTCACTACTCCCCCAGTCATCCACTACTCCCTCTGTCATCCACTACTTCCTCAGTCATTCACTACTCCCCCAGTCATCCACTACTCCCTCTGTCATCCACTACTCCCTCAGTTATTTACTACTCCCCCAGTCATCCACTACTCCCTCTGTCATCCACTACTTCCTCAGTCATTCACTACTCCCCCAGTCATCCACTACTCCCTCTGTCATCCACTACTCCCTCAGACATTCTCTACTCCCTCAGTCACCCACTACTCCCTCAGACATTCTCTACTCCCTCAGTCATCCACTACTCCCTCTGTCATCCACTACTTCCTCAGTCATTCACTACTCCCCCAGTCATCCACTACTTCCTCAGTCATTCACTACTCCCCCAGTCATCCACTACTCCCTCAGTTACCCACTACTCACTCAGTCATCCACTATTCTCTCAGTCACCCACTGCTCCCTCAGTTACCCACTACTCACTCAGTCATCCACTACTCCTCAGTTACCCACTACTCACTCAGTCATCCACTACTCCCGCAGTTACCCACTACTCACTCAGTCATCCACTATTCTCTCAGTCACCCACTACTCCCTCAGACATTCTCTGCTCCCTCAGTCATCCACTACTCCCTCAGACATTCTTTACTCCCTCAGTCACCCACTACTCCCTCAGACATTCTCTACTCCCTCAGTCATCCACTACTCCCTCTTTCATCCACTACTTCCTCAGTCATTCACTACTCCCCCAGTCATCCACTACTCCCTCAGTTACCCACTACTCACTCAGTCATCCACTATTCTCTCAGTCACCCACTGCTCCCTCAGTTACCCACTACTCACTCAGTCATCCACTACTCCCTCAGTTACCCACTACTCACTCAGTCATCCACTACTCCCTCAGTTACCCACTACTCACTCAGTCATCCACTATTCTCTCAGTCACCCACTACTCCCTCAGACATTCTCTACTCCCTCAGTCATCCACTACTCCCTCAGACATTCTCTACTCCCTCAGTCACCCACTACTCCCTCAGACATTCTCTACTCCCTCAGTCATCCACTACTCCCTCTGTCATCCACTACTTCCTCAGTCATTCACTACTCCCCCAGTCATCCACTACTCCCTCAGTTACCCACTACTCACTCAGTCATCCACTATTCTCTCAGTCACCCACTGCTCCCTCAGTCATCCACTATTCTTTCAGTCACCCACTTACTCCCTCAGTCATCCACTATTCCCTCAGTAACCCACTGCTCCCTCAGCCATCCACTGCTACCTCAGTCATCCACTACTACCTCAGTCATCCACTACTACCCCAGTCATCCACTAATATCACAGTCACCTACTACCCCCTCATTCATCCACTACTCTCACAGTCATCAGCTACTTACCTCAGCCATCCACTGCTACATCAGTCATCCACTAATGCCCCAGTCACCCACTATTCCCTCAATCACCCACATGTCAGTGTGACATCTTTATCACTGTCGAAAATGATTTACCCTGCGCTGTTGTCTAAGATTTGAGACATGAAAAGTTTGAGATAGGCAATTCGAAGGAATAGGGAGAGTGTTGAAGAATCTCAATATTCAAGTCCAATATTAGCAGTTGCACAAGCTGTGCTTTGTGGGAGAGCTCGTTGTCTTGAAGCAAAGAAAGATTTTGAGAGCGTATTATTCATCTTGTTCTGGTAGCAGCTCCTATTGCAGTGGTTCTCAACCGGTCGAGAATTCCCCCCCCCCCCGGAAACCCTAAAATTCCCCACTGGGGGGGGGGGGGGGTGGGCGGGATTAAGATTATTTTTCCCTCTAAATTTTACGGTGTTGTACTTCTCGCCCTAATGAAATTCGTTTTATAACGTAAGTAGACCCGCAAATTACGTTTTATGTAGATGTCTAGACGTATTCTAGTATGTGTTATTAAATTTAGCTTCCATTTTTATGTATACTATGTAAGGGTGGGGGAGGGGGGAGGGATTTATAGGGAGGAAATTCGAAAGGGGGGAAATGACGTTCTGAACATATGGTAAAAGGGGGGGGGGGGGCATGAGCCAAAAAAGGTTGAGAACCACTGTTCAAAAGTTTGGTATGGAGTTCTGCATAGTACTGTCCATTAACCGCGATGCTACTAGATATAAATTCTTTCAATAGGACAGTCTTGGAAAGTCAAAAACAGTCGGCATCCCTTGTCATGCAGATTTCTGTGCTCTCAGCTTGGCAGGTGCGAGGCGCCCAGGGTTATCATTGCTGATATATATTGACAAGTAAACTGACACTAGATGAGACTTGGGTTCACCATTATTACCTACAATCCAGCAATGAAAATATATATCTGTAGTTGTTATAACTGGCACTCTCTGAGCAACTTTCGACAGCATTTAGTCCTAATTTGAGTTTCACATTCTAAAGCAACTGGCTTATTGGACAGAGCTATTAGTGTGACTATTAATATGTCATTAAGAATGAACGCACTATTACATATATCTTTACAATTGTTTGTTATTATTTGGATTTCAAAATCTTCCAAGAACCCAGTTTCCTCCAGGGAGTCTTCTTGGAAAAGTGTTCAACGACCCTAATTTCTCGGAGACTCCCAAGGGTCGTCGATGGAGCTACGAAGTTCGTGCTTTGTGCGACACTTTCAGCAGACCGTCCTGAGAAAGAGACCTAGTCATACGGGATAAAACCCGGTGCAATGAAGTCAATCCTCTTGACTTTTTAAACTCATATTGAGCTTCCTCCAACGTAATGTTGACTGGCCCGAGTGCCTTTCATTTCTTCATGTAGCACATCTTCAAATTCAGCAGCAACTTGTTGGTGGGCCTTCACTATTGTCTTAAATACGTCCATCCTGTCACGTATCAACATGCCGCCTTGTATGTGGTCTGTCCATGTGTTGATTATTTGTCTCCATTAATATTACGCCATCCTTCTGTTTTCTACATCCAGTGGGATTTTGTGTTGTCATTCCGGATAAGACATGTATTTGTTGATATATGGAATGTGAATCTTTCTCAGTCTCCGCGCATTTCTAACTCTGCCGAATGTCTTTAGCCTCTTTGTATGTGCTTAATATATCTTTATATATACTATTATATCCTTCCTGTTCTTTCTTTTTCCTTCTGCTTGCATCCACAATGTGAATTATTTCAGGTGTTTTTCAATTCTTTGCTTGCATTTCTATGAATGCCGGAATGATTTATGTATCGACTACTGCAGCATTGTTCACAAGAGCATGCATTATCTCCATGGCATTATATCTGTTCTGTACTGTGGCATTATACTGATCTCCAATTTCTTTGTCTATCTGAAAAACAAAAAAATGTAAGAGGATCTATTTCGTTTGCCCGGGTTTTATCCTATACAACTCGGTCTCTTTCCACAGGGGGGCCTGCCCAAAGCGTCGCACAAAACACGAACTCCGTAGCTTCAGCGACGATCCCCAAGTTGTATTGCACTCGCGAAGTGAACAACGTGGACCGGAATCAAATCCACGACCCTCGAGGGCAAGGCAGGCGGCGTAACCACTTGACCACGGAGGACCCTAACTGTGTGAAGCCACACAAGATGTAATTGTGTGGCCTTCTTTGTAGTCTTCTGTTTGAATCTCATCCTTCCTTGAACTGGCACATGATCAGCATGGAAACTGGCCTCTACTCTAGTCTCTGCCCTGGCTTCCAACCACTCGGGAATCAACATGTAACCAATGAGACAGCCAGCGTTACTTCAAGAGATTTTCAGGATGTATAATCGTCAAGGACGGTGTGTGAACCAGGTGTTACATATTGTCATATCATCGGTCCAAGCTATTAATCTATCACCCTTCTCATTCCTTTCACCGAGATAGTGCATAGCTCACTTTTTGAGAAAGACTGAGTAACAGAGGGAGATCGGGAGAAAGAAAGAGAGAGGGTGGGGGTGGGGAGAGAATTGTGTATAAATTTAAAATAAATAAAGTGAATGACCGAGAGAGACAGACACACACATACAGAGCGAGCGAGCGAGAGAGAGAGAGAGAGAGAGAGAGAGAGAGAGAGAGAGAGAGAGAGAGAGAGAGAGACAAGAGAGAGAGAATGAGAGAAAAAATATAGTGAGCATAGAAAGAGAGACAAAGCGATAGAGATATCCATACGTGAATAGTCTCTATTCACTCAATGAATAGGTCACATATACTTTGTACATTGAGACAGAAAGATTAAGGGAAGGGGGCGATGGAGAGAAAAAAAAAGGAAGAGAGAGAGAGGGGGAGAGAGAGAGAGAGAGAGAGAGAGAGAGAGAGAGAGAGAGAGAGAGAGAGAGAGAGCAAAAAAGAAAGACAGATAGAGACAGACAGACAATGCAGGAGAGAAACTCGAAGGGCAGGAGGGAGCCAGAGAGGAAAGAAGAGGTCACAGATGGACGAGGATGGGTCCGAGGATGGCGGAGATAAGGGCCAGGGCTGGGTGGAAATGTTTACCAGGTCTGTATGTAAACCCGGTGTAACTTTTACTGGCAGTGTTATGCCAGACTGATTAGAATGTTATCATACAAGGTAAACGACAGGGGATCTCCCTGATAACCGGGCCAGCGCTGCCAGATAATACACACACAGTTTGTTTTTTGGATGCTCGAGTGGAAGAGAAAGACACGGATAAGTGTACCCGAAGGACAGACCACAAGGAATGCATGCGAGGGAGGGAGGGGGTAAGACATAAGAGGAAGTAAATGAGCCTATAGCGTCAAGGAAGAATCTGCCCACTAACGCGAGATAAGTTTACAAGAAACGATCCAATAAATTAAGTAGGAAAACAAAACAAAGTAAGGTAAAACAGACAGCTGTGGACAAGAGCACAACCTGACAACGACACGGGACACTTGAATTGATTTACGAGTATTTAAGCAGTGGTTTGAAATTTGGCATTGTGAAATTAAATGTTACAGGGAAATGCTTAAAATATCGCTGGAAAAGGAAAATAAAAATATTAGGTTCTTCTGGCTTGTAAACAACAGTTGTCATGGAAACTGAAATATGTTTGCCATATTACACGTCATGGCGGCTTAGACAGAACATTGATGGGGGACACGGTCCCTGGAAGAAGAGTCAGTGATAACAAGTACGCACATGGACGCCGGGCCCTGAAGAAATATCGGGCATGAAAATACACAAGGCAGGTGAGCTGGCAAAGAATCGATAATCTTTCCAGGTGGCCATGATGAGAACCGACGTTCTGCAAATGATCTGTTATGCGATTATAACGATGCAGTGGCCTAGAAAGAGCAGCAATGCAAGACGTGGTTGCTGTTGGATCAAGTTATGCGAGTACATTCAAAATGCAGGTGATAAGGGAAAACATCAGAAGCGTGCATGAAGGGACAAAGAAGGCCTGCGGACCAACGATCATAATAAGTGCAATACTGAAAACCTTGACTGGATAAATCATCACTGATAAGAAACAGCAGATGGATAGATGGTTGGAGCACTATTTAGAGCTTTACTCAAGAAGTGAGACCAAACTAGCGGATGATGCCCTCAACGCTATAGAGGCCCTGCCAACTCTTGACCACCTGGACACACTTCCCACCATAACAGAAGTTATGTGTGCTATTAAAGAACTTTCATCTGGCAAAGCGTCAGGTAAGGATGAGATTCTAATAGAGGTTATCAGGAGTGGGTAAGATACACTCACTCTACAGAT
The DNA here is from genome assembly GCA_014155875.1 of Cepaea nemoralis. Lineage (NCBI taxonomy): Eukaryota > Metazoa > Mollusca > Gastropoda > Stylommatophora > Helicidae > Cepaea > Cepaea nemoralis. The sequence goes on from JACEFZ010004157.1 coordinate 303,973, forward strand.
CCACCAGCTAATAGAGCTATGCTGGCGAGAAGGACAAGTCCCACAGGATTTCAAAGATTCAAGCATTATAAAACTGTACAAGAACAAGGTGGGTCGGAGTGACTGTAACAACTATAGGGGTACCTCACTTCTGTGTATTGTTGAGAAAGTATTTGCCAGAATTGATACAAAGATGTGTGTAAGCGGGACATGATCGATACAGGCATTGATAATGCGCACTGGGAGCAAGTCACCGCTCAACGTGTTGCACGGAGGGCAAATATCAGAAATGGAATAAAGATAAAGGGGGAAATTATTGCAGATAGGTCACAAACTGAGCTCGTGAGACGTAAGATGGTGCGCGATGGTGAAAATGACCATGTGTTCACATGTATTCATTATGGACGAACATTTACAACGCTAATAGGTGTGATAATTCACATTCGCTACCGCAGTGGGTTGTAGTTATTATGCCTTTTTTGAAGCGCAATGTAACAAACGATCGTCAAACGGGAAGGTGCCAATGATGGTGGAATATGGTGGTTTGGTGGCATATGGTAGTGTAGTTGAATATGGTGGTATGGTGGATTATGGTGGTATTGTGGCAACAAGAAAGTTGGAGAAGAAGAGAGAAACAAGAGGGAAAAGAGTTGTGATGTTAGGCAACTTGTCATCATGGCATGAGAAATGAGTGGGATACTCTTGAGACAGAAGGCTGTAGATATAACAACCACTATCGACATATGATATTAACTACAAGAAACGGCAGTAGCAATTTCAAGATTGAATTAATAAGGTAACGTAATAACGGGGAAAACATCTACTTTGTAGTCTTTCAAATAAAGCAAGAACATTTGGATACGGAAAGAAAGTAGCGGGAAAATGGACAACTCAAAGGGAACACACAACAAAACAGGCAAAGAAGGCAAACTGTATCAAATAATAAGATCTTTACTGCACATAAATCCGAACCCCAGGGGGTTGATTGCGCATGTGTAGCCGCATGGCACGCGCTACGATCCGCAGACGTTCAAGGGGAGATAAGCGGAATGATATGCGCAAGATAGACACTGCACAGAGACTATGATGGCGTCCGACATGAAGAATATGTTGGTATCCATTCACAACATGAAACATGCCTCTCTCCCAATCCGGACAAGTAGTCGAGCACCGCTTTGTACTTATCTGCAAGAATTAGTATAACAATAAGGACACGTATTTCTGTGTTTATCTGATTTCCCGCCAAAGAAAAGGTAGGTTTGGACCAAACATGGTACACAATCACATAAACAAGTATTATCATGTTAATTTCTGCTCACTGCGCGTTAAAATTGCGGAAGATACCACGAAACAAAACACATGACACGATGACCCTAGTAAGGCAATACTTCTGTCCAAATGGGAGGTCACATTTGGCGATGCATTATCTTTCGGCACTCAATCAATTATGTTTCTCTTTCATGTCAAGAAATGAAACGGAAAAGATAACAAACAATATGCTAGTATCACTGTTTGGTCTCTTCATCTGTCAGAGACAGGAAGAACGAGAGAGAGAGAGAGAGAGAGAGAGAGAGAGAGAGAGAGAGAGAGAGAGAGAGAGAGAGAGAGAGAGAGAGAGATTGGACATCCATAAAGAAACACTAAGAATAACTAGAAATTGCTTTCACAGAAATCCCCCGGACAAATGAAGTAGATGGAATCCTAAAACACACAGAGAAGAGACTTGTATACAGAGATAGATATTACGGGCACGGCGGGAGCTGTAGGAGATAGCAGGAGGTGGGACGGCTTGGTGCGAACTGGATGGGGATCTAGTCTCCAATAGAGGGATACAGGCAACCGTAGAAGATTAATTAAGAAAAGGCGCCACGACAATAGAAGTTACAGTGTTGATTACTTTAGATACAAAACAAATACAATAGTAACATTCTGCAGCAGGAGGTACAGTCATCATCATAATCATCCACATCACCATCATCATCATCATCATCATCATCATCAGCATCATCATCATCATCATCATCTCCAAGTGCCATGCCTGCTGGCGTAGGCGTACATATCTCTCTATATATCTCGGTCTTCGGTGTTTTGCTGCTGATATTCCTCCATGCCGGCGTCTCAATCCATCCATCATCATTTCTCTTGGTCGGCCTCTGACTCTCTTCCCCGCGATCTTTCCAGTCGTCACGATGTTCTCCAATGCCTCTCTTCTCATCACATGACCAAAGAAAGCTGTGTATCTCTGTCGTATTGTTGTATACAATGTTTTAGTTTCATTAGCTTCTGTCGGACAATCGTCGTTACATTAATAGCTAGAAAATTATGACAGACTTGGACTGAATGGGTTAAGAGGCAGCATGAACAGCTAGAAGGGACACGTGACCATGAAGTCTAGGAAGTTATGAATGGAAGCCTGATTTCCGTGCTCACGAGCCAGGAATAGATTAAGCGGGAGCGAGTTTATGCTCGAATATATTATAGACTATCAGTTGCTCAGACAGGGGTTGGGCCGGTCGTAGATTTCAGAATTTAGATTCCCAAACTGATATCTTGACAGAAAACATTTAGCTTCCCGAGTTGTTGTACCTGGCGCTGAGGTTCGTACATCCGTGGATAGTGGGCGTCGTCTGGCGTCTGTTGAGGTGTTTATTGACCCAAGTGTACGGCTGCATGTAAATTTGTCCAGGCTGCTGTCTGGGGCGTTGTCTTGTGTAACTACAATATAAATTTGTAAGAATCTCTGTTAATGGATTGTTTTATCTTGCTTGTAAATGGATGGTGTAAAATGATCTAACAATGAGTCACAGATAGAGAAGAGAACCCAAGGCTGTGGAACTTCTTGAAAAGTGGAGGTCCCGTGTGCAAGCTGTACACGATACAAATCCTATGGCAGCTGGAAATCACGAAAAAGAGGAGGTAAGACCGCCGCCCTTGCAACATTGTTACAAAAGAAAACTTAGCCTACGGTTAGATAGAGCCAGTTACTGTGGATAGAATCCGTCTAGGGATTGGTTTTCAAACGGTGGGGAATTCCCTCTCCCTGGGGTGGGCGTGAGGGATTTTAGGGTTTCAGGGGTGGGGGATTAAGATTATCTCAAGATCGCGTTAATACAAGAACTGATTACTTGATATTGTTTTTCCCTCCTTATTTTACGGTTCTGTACTTCTCGCCCTTCTGAAATTCGTTTTATAACATAAGTAGACCCGCAAATCACGTTTTATGTAGATGTTCAAATATATAATATTAAATATATCTTCCATTTTTATGTACAATGTGTAGGGATTGGGGGGAGGGGGGATTTATACGGTGGAAATACGAAAGGGGGTGAATGACATTCTGAACATATGGTGAAGGGGTAAAAGGGCCACACACACAAAAAGTTGAGAACCACAGGTCTAGAGGAAGCAAACCGCAAACCGTACACAAATGCATATCGAAGTCGGACACACAGATCTCTGAGGTGCATCACTGGGTGTGGCCCACATATCGAAGTCGGACACACAGATCTCTGAGGTGCATCACTGGATGTGGCCCACATATCGAAGTCGGAAACACAGATCTCTGAGGTGCATCATTGGGTGTGGCCCACATATCGAAGTCGGACACACTTATCTCTGAGGTGCATCATTGGGTGTGGCCCACATATCGAAGTCGGGCACACTTATCTCTGAGGTGCATTATTGGATGTGACCGAATATCGAAGTCGGACACACTTATCTCTGAGGTGCATCATTGGGTGTGGCCCACATATCGAAGTCGGACACACTTATCTCTGAGGTGCATTATTGGATGTGACCGACATATCGAAGTCGGACACACAGATCTCTGATGTGCATTATTGGGTGTGACCCACATATCGAAGTCGGACACACAGATCTCTGATGTGCATTATTGGGTGTGACCCACATATCGAAGTCGGACACACAGATCTCTGATGTGCATTATTGGGTGTGACCCACATATCGAAGTCGGACACACTTATCTCTGAGGTGCATCATTGGATGTGGCCCACATATCGAAGTCGGACACACTTATCTCTGAGGTGCATCATTGGGTGTGGCCCACATATCGAAGTCGGACACACAGATCTCTGATGTGCATTATTGGATGTGACCGACATATCGAAGTCGGACACACAGATCTCTGATGTGCATTAGACACACAAAGCTCTGAGGTGCATCATTGGGTGTGACCACATATCGAAGTCGGACACACTTATCTCTGAGGTGCATCATTGGATGTGGCCCCACATATCCGAAGTCGGACACACTGATCTCTGAGGTGCATCATTGGGGTGGCCCACATATCGAAGGTCAGACACACAGATCTCTGAGGTGCATCATTGGGGTGTGGCCCACATATCGAAGTCGGACACACTGATCTCTGAGGTGCTCATTGGGTGTGGCCCACATATCGAAGTCGGACACAACAGATCTCTGAGGTGCATCATTGGGTGTGGCCCACATATCGAAGTCGGACACACTGATCTCTGAGGTGCATCATTGGGTGTGGCCCACATATCGAAGTCGGACACACAGATCTCTGAGGTGCATCATTGGGTGTGGCCCACATATCGAAGTCGGACACACAGATCTCTGAGGTGCATCATTGGGTGTGGCCCACATATCGAAGTCGGACACACATGATCTCTGAGGTGCATCATTGGGTGTGGCACACATATCGAAGTCGGACACACTGATCTCTGAGGTGCATCATTGGGTGTGGCCCACATATCGAAGTCGGACACACAGATCTCTGAGGTGCATCATTGGGTGTGGCCTACATATGGACGTCCGGATGAAGAAGAAAAAGAAATCCAGTAGACGAGAAAGTAAAAAAAAAACTACATGATATAGACATAAATTACAGAGGTTGAGAACCAGAGGAGAACCCTTTTACTCAACTGAAATAATTAACAACGAAAATGGAGAACCAGTAGGTGAACAAAAACAAATCCTAATAAGATGGAAACAGTACTTCGAACAACTTCTCAACATTCCATCACATGTCACAGGAATTCAAGAAACCGATACAGACGCCACCGAAGAACTAGACCCAGACAAACTGAAAGAAGAAATTATAGAAGCTGTCAGATTAGCCCCATTGAGCAAATCACCAGGACAAGATGAAATACCAATTGAACTAATTAAAGCAGCAAGAGAAGTAGGAACAGAATGGGTTCAACCATTTTTGGGTAGAACAACAGACACAACGAGACTGGGGAGACGCCATGATTATCCCAATGTGGAAAAAAAAAAAAAAACAAAGGCAGCAAAAGAGACTGTACATAATACAGAGGCAGTTCCATATTTAGTCATACTGGAAAATATTTTGCAAAATTCTTGAGAAAAGATTACGAACTACCATGGAACCCCAGCTTAGCGAAACACAACTTGGATTTAGGAAAAACCAAAGAATGCACAGATGAAATTTTCGCACTTAAATAACTTATAGAAAGCAATCGAATTCAATGAAACACTCTACTTAGCCTTTGTCGACCAAGAAAAGGCATTTGATAGAGTAGATACATAAAAGCTGTGGGAAATCCTTAAATAAGATGGAGTGAGAACACATCTAAAAAAAAAAAAACCTATGTAGACGCTCATACAACAACAGTGAATGCATAGTGAGAGCAACTGAAGGACATTCAGAACCCTTCACCATAAGATCCGGAGTACGACAAGGTTGTGTCCTGTCCCCTGTCTTATTCATAACACACATAGATAACATATGTAAGGAAACCAACCAAACAGAGACTGCAAGAACGGCGCATGACGAGAACACAAAAGAAGAAAAAACTGTCATTTACTTCCAATATAGTACCTTGAGGTGTATGGCAGAGGGGTCTTTGAGTCTGAGGAATTAAGGCCGCATGGCTACTGCAGTCGCCGCGAACTGTGCAGGTTAGGATTTTCTTTTTGCCCCCGACAGAAAAATATCCCACACCTTACCGAGGGATTGAACCCGGGTCTCCCGAATGAGAGTCCGTCCTTTTAACTACTCGGTCAGCCGCTCCACGCAAAAGAAGAACCTTCTACAAATTACAACATTAGAGAACTCCTGTTTGCGGACGACCAAGCACTAATAGCAAAATCAGAAGCTGAATTACAAGACCACATGAATAGTCTAAACGAAATGTGTAGGGAACATAACATAAAAATTAGCACAAGTAAAACAGAGATAATGACTATAACTAACGAAGAAGAAGAAACAACAACAATTCACCTAAACGAACACCCTTGAATCAAGTAAAAAAATTTCACATGCCTAGTAAGTATAATATCATCAAAAGGCAAATCAGAAGACGAGATCGAAAATAGATGCAATATGGCAAACCAAAAACTCATTGAACAAATGGTACCAATACTAAAGAACAAACATGTACAAGTATCAATGACTACTAAGAAAGCACTTTACAACACAATCTTCCTACCCACTCTATGTTACCAACGCCAAACCTGGACAATGACAGAAAAAGAGAAAAGAAAAATCACAACAACAGAAATGAGATTCCTGAGAAGAATACTCAATGTATCAAGAAAAGATAAGATCAGAAATGAAGAAATCAGGACTAAAGAGTTGTTTAAAGCTGCGCTAGATTTTATTTGAAAGCAGCAAGTCAAATAGTTTGGCCATGCAAGTAGTTTACCAACTAACAGTATACCACACGACCTCTATATAACAAACACATTCTATAAACATAAAGGCTGACAAGTATACACCTGGTATAAATGGAACGATCTAGATACTAAAAGCCAAATTAATTTTATATTCACTAGAAATAAAAGAAAGAGAAATATATTAGATGCAAGGGCAGTGCCCAATTTAAGTATAAACACAGATCATAAAGCAGTCGTTGCCACAATAAGAACCATCAGAAGAAGAAAGCAAAGAGCAGGAAAATACATGCCATGCGAATCAGTAAACTTAAAAAATCTTAAAGACGAGGCAGTAAGGGAAAATTATGAGAAAGAACTAAATGAAATCTTTGTAAAATTACCTATAGAAAGAAAAATAGTGGAAGAAGAATGGGAGATAATCAAATCACGCATTTTAAATACTGCAAAAATAACATGTGGAATCACGAAAAAACGCAAGACACGGATAAAGAAAATAACAGGTTAGTGGAAGGCAGAGGTAATGAACGCGGTAAAATACAAAACGGAAAAATATAAAATGTGGTTGAAGAGCAAACAGGAATGTGACTACATAGAGTATAGAATAGCGAGAAGACATTTGAATAGAATAGTAAAGAGGGAAAAACAAAAAAGACTGGGAAGAGTATGGAGAAACCCTAAATAAAAACTACAAGGAGGCAACTAAAAACTTCTACACAAAGATAAGTGCAATGCGAACCAGAGGAGACCCCTTTGACCCAAATGAAATAATTAACAGCGAAAATGGAGAACCAATAAGTGAACAAAAACAATTCCTAATAAGATGGAACTAGTATTTCGAACAACTTCTCAACATCCCATCAGATGTCACAGGACTTCAAGAAACTTACACAGATGCCACCGAAGAACTAGAACCAGACATACTAAAAGAAGAAATTATAGAAGCCATCAGATTAGCCCCTTTGAACAAATCACCGGGACAAGAAGAAATACCAAATGATCTAATTAAAGCAGCAAGAGAAGTAGGAACAGCATGGCTACATAGACTATTCAACCATGTTTGGGTAGAACAACAGACACCATGAGACTGGGGAAACGCCATAATTATCCCAATTTGGAAAAACAAAGGCAGCAAAAGAGATTGCACACAATACAGAGGCATTTCACTGTTGAGTCATACTGGGAAACTATTTTTCACAATTCTTGAGAAAACATTACGAACTACTATAGAACCCCAGCTTAGCGAATCACAACTTGGATTTAGGAAAAACAAAGGATGCACAGATGCCATTTTTGCTCTTAGACAACTTATAAAAAAATCAGTCGAGTTCAATGAAACACTCTACTTAGCCTTTGTCGACCAAGAAAAGGCATTTGATAGGGTAGATAGAAACAAGCTGTGGAAATCCTTAAACAATATGGTGTGAGTACACATCTATTAAACCTATGTAGAAGCTTATATAACAACAGTGAATGCATAGTGAGAGCAACTGGAGGACACTCAGAACCCTTCACCATAAGATCTGGAGTACGACAAGGTTGTGTCCTGTCCCCTCTCTTGTTCATAACATATATAGACAACATATGTAAAGAAACCAGCCAAACAGAGACCGCAAGAATACCGCATGACGAGAACACAGAAGAAGAACCATCTGCATATCTAACCATTAGAGAACTCCTGTTTGCGGACGACCAAGCACTAATAGCAAAATCAGAAGCTGAATTACAAGACCACATGAATAGTCTAAACGAAATGTGTAGGGAACATAACATGAAAATTAGCACAAGCAAAACAGAGGTAATGACTATAACTAAAGAAGAAAAACAACAACAATTCACCTAAACGAACATCCCTTGAAACAAGTAAAGAGTTTCAAGTACCTAGGAAGTATAATATCATCAAATGGCAGATCAGAAGACGAGATCGAAAATAGATGCAATAAGGCAAACCAACTCATTGGACAAATGGCACCAATACTAAAGAACAAACATGTATCAATAACTACTAAGAAAGCACTTTACAATACAATCTTCCTACCAACTCTATGCTACCAATGCCAAACCTGGACAATGACAGAAAAAGAGAAAAGAAAAATCACAACAACAGAAATGAGATTCCTGAGAAGAATACTCAACGTATCAAGAAGAGATAAGATCAGAAATGAAGAAATCAGGACTAAAGTGGGGGTTATAGCAGCACTAGATTTTATTAGAAAGCAGCAAGTCAAATGGTTTGGCCATGCAAGTAGGTTACCAGTCAACAGCATACCACAACAAGCAATGATGTACAGACCAGATGGAAACAGAGGAAGAGGCCGACCACGTAAACGTTGGACGGAGGGAATAACAAGAGTCCATGGGAATATCGATACATGAAGCCCATAATCAGGCACTCTCACGGTGTTTATACTTCACCTCGACACAGCAAGGTACAAGAGGAACATGATGAGATGAGATAAGATGAGATGAGTATACCACAACATGCAATGATGTACAGACAAGATGGAAACAGGAAGAGGCCGACCACGTAAACGTTGGACGCAGGGAATATCAGAGTCCATGGGAATATCGATACATGAAGCCCCATAATCTGGCACTTTTACGGTGTTTATACTTCACCTCAACACAGCAAGGTACAAGAGGAACATGATGAGATGAGATGAGATACAGAGGTTTGCATGTATGCGGGAAAGACCACCTGCTGTGGGTATCTGAAGTGTTAGGAGCATCACATTCTTGTAGGTGTGAATATACGGAGGAATGGGTGGCTAGTCTTCACCTCCTGTAGCGAGCAACCAGAGCTGACATCGAATCCTTGTAAACTCACAATCCTGCCAAAATCAGTGTAGCGTTCTAACCGTTACACTAACGCTCCCATGACACTTACGCAGAGCTGAACAAAATGGATGTGTGTACAGGAAAGTAGAACCGCGGTGGTACATTGGTTAGCAAATCCTACCTTGTTACCAGTGTTGAATCGACTCTCTGACGACTTTATTTATATGCGAGTGCACTAAACACACCACTAGCGGACATCTTCTTAGTTAACAATGTCACAATAATAACGCATTGCCGTGACATAACTTTTCGTCTAAACCTGTTGTCATGACTATCTTCTTCTTAGAATCGCAGGCTAGGCATGAAAGTACGCTAGCTTCCCACGGAATAATGTATGGGTAGGAAATTGTCACATCTCTACGTTATATACACATTATACAAGACATAACAGATAAACAAAGACACGAAATAGAAGATTCCGACAGTTTTAACCACAGAACCAAGAATTGTAGCATTACGATAACAACCAACCGTAAGTTCTGCCAAAACAGAAAACCGGTTCAGACAACACATGAATTGTGACCCGCACATTCCTGAATGAGTAAAAAAAAATATCGACACGTTAAATCCACAGCGGGTTCGAGGGTAGACATAGTTTAGTGAAGAGATTAGTTCAGATACTATCAGAGATGTACTGGTTAGCAGCCGCATCCCCTCGATTACTGGAGATTGAACCCCAACTTCTGAGGTTGTACACGAGTGCGCTAACTACAATGAAATGGTTCGTTAGTTAGTTCCATATCCTTTACAGGACGTCACAGTCAACAGTAGCACTGTTTGCTGTTGTTACATCTTGGCAAGTTTACGTTCAGTAGGTTACCATAACTTTCTGAACGACCGGCATCCTAACTATTTCGTTAAAAAAACAATGTAAGGCGGTCTGCTGCCAAATTGTCCGCAGCTGTGTTTTGAACGCGGGTATACGGGATCACGAACTGCGTCCGTAACACCTTCGCCACGGAGCGGGAACAGTGACATGGTGCTTGTAGTTAATATGCCCGTAATGGGATATCCGATAGCAGATTACATTATATTCATACAACCATATATACATACAACGCATATATGCATATTACAAACCTAAGACATATAAGGTCATTGACAAATAAATGATATTAATAAGATTCCTACTCGCGGTCTTTCCCTAAAGTTGATTATCTGTTTTGTATAGATGCAAGTGATCTCACACACATCAGATGAACCGGGTTCTAATCCAAGCAAGGTAGAGAAAATGTATCTGTCTGAGGTAACAGAAAAGTCCAAAACACGAACACTGCCTGCCGAATCCTTGGGATGTGTTTCTGCCAGACTTATGTGTCGCAGTTCTGCTGGGAACGTACATAATACAGCTAGGATCGTATCTTTCCGATCTCCATTGTGTTGCAATAGTTTGGGAACCTGCGTACTTCAAAATGGGGCCGGGGTGTTAGTGGCAGCTCCTTCAACTCCAGTTAAGTTAAACGAGTGGTTTTGTTGGAGCTAGATTAACGAAACAAATCCAGACAGTGCCCCTGCTACATCTGTTTGGATAACTGATCGGTCTAGCCCAGTGGTTCTCAACCCGTGGGGAATTCCCCCCCCCCCAGGGGGGAATTTTAGGGTTTCCGGGGGGGGGGGGGGGGGGGGGGGGGGGGGGGAGTTAAAATTATTTCAATATCGCGTTAATACAAGAACCGATTACTTGACTATTGTTTTTCCCTTCATACTTTACGGTTCTGTACGTCTCACCCTTCTAAAATTCATTTTATAAAGTAAGAAGACCCACAAATCACGTTTTATGTGGACGTCTTGACTTGTTTTAGTATGTGCTATTAAATTTAGCTTCTATTATTACGTATACTGTGTAAAAAGGGGGGGGGGGGGTAGGTAGGTAGGAAATACGAAAAGGGGGGGGGGTGGGATGACGTTCTGAAAATATGGTGAAAGGGGGGGGGGGCACGGGCCAAATTTTTAGGTAGTAAATACGAAAGGGGGTGGGGGTGACGTTCTAAAAATTTGGTGAAGGGGGGCACAGGCCAAAAAAGATTGAGAACCACCGGTCTAGCATTTCAACATCTCTGGCTGGAGTCCATCACTGGCATCATTATCATGTTCAATGTCGGTAAGCGTGGGTGGTCATGTTTTGCCATCTCACTCGATCACGAGAGTCTTGGATCAGCTCACTGTTCTTGTCTCGACAATACAATGTGGCCAAGCGATCCAGATATTTACTTCTCTGCCCTCCTCTTGTTCTCTTCCCCTCGATCTTGCCAGTTGTCACCAAGTTCTCCAATTTATTTCTTCTCATAGCGTGACAAAAATAATTGTGACTGTCTACGTCTCTTTTCTCTCATCAGTTTACGATTTCCATTTGTTTATTGTAGGACTTCTTGTAGGACCATCACTGGCACACCAAGGTCATTATTTTAGACTATAAACAACAACAACAACAACAAGCAACTGATAAACGTAAGTTTCCCCAGTCACATTCGACAACATCAACATCAGCACAGGAAAGTGAGAAACACATAGCATCCACATCATTTGCATATTTATTGAGCTTTTATATGTTGATTGATTGCAAATGAAGATTTGTACACAACTTTTGAGACACGTACACCGATGCAAGACATGTTTATGATCAATGCACAGAAAAATAAATGTCTAGACACGGTACTTAAATAATGTAGATGATTGTTCAGCAGATAAACAGGTTGGCTGCTATCGTTGTCTTCAGTAATGCACATTTTGCTGATAGAAAGAGGTTAATAATGTCGGACATGATTCGCTGTTCTTAAGTCGATGATACCTCTGTAAATGTTGTCTATTTTCCTCTACTACGCGAGACTCTGATCAATGGGTCTAACAAATCATAACATCTTTACTTTCATCTAACATCCAAGACTGTGATAATCGAAGAAGTGAGCCATTAAATAACTACCGCATATTCTATATTATCAAATATCCTAGACGGTGATAGTCGAAACTGCGAACCTCTAAATAACTGCCACAAATTCTCCATTAAATTACTCTGCTTTGAGCGTTTACAGTGGCCACGTTTCACAATAAACTTCTCCACAAGCAGACTACATTATTGTATGGATTGTATATGTGACCTGTGTTTATTATTGTTTCCTTTTTATTTGCTACCTTGCATATATCATTTCTACGTTTGAAAGTTCATAACGTTAGTTCGCTTTCTTCTAAATTTATCTCAAAATGAAGTACACGCCTTCGGCCATCTCCAAACAAACCGTCGTACCTTTGCTGTATCCTGCAGCTCTGTCAATGATCATCCCTTATTATTCATTTATGTCCGCTTCCACGGAACGACTGTTTCCTTATTCAATTAACAGGTCTTCTCACTGTGTGTGTTACACAACACCGGCCTTTGTTCCTCGTCACTAGATGTGTTGGTGTCTGCCTCGCTCTCACCGTCAGCTCTCATTCTGTCATAGGCACTAGTTAATGAATGTTCGTAGTTTAAATTGTTGTGGTCGCCCTCCATTTTTCTGAAAGATTTAATTTCTTTGCATGTCCACAAATGTCCAACTGTTAGACAGACACATCTTTTTGTTGTATTCTTATTGTAACATCACCAGCTGCTACTGGACTGTGCGTGTGGTGCTACCTAAATAGGTATGATCCCATCTCTTGCAGGGAGATTTTAACAAGGTCGGTCAATCGGATTACATTTTCTAGCTTTATCCTCATGACCTTAGTCTTCGATACAAATTGCTGGACCTTACTGCTGTGACCTATCTTCAGGCGTTATAAATATATTTGGCATTATCTTCTTCTTCTGCTGCGTTCATCCGGAATGTTGTGTTAGACACAATTGCGTTGTGCCTGTTTACAGCAGAAATGCGATATTTAAACCTTTCGGCCGACACATCCGGCTTCTTCAGGCTTTTGTTATCCGGGTTACCTTCCCGGCATTTGGCATCTGATATCGTGTGTGTGGGGATTACGAATTGCGTCCTTAACCCCTTCTCCACACAGTCGGATCTAACGTAAAGTCAAAGATGCACTAAATGACCTGCTCTGTTAACCGTATAACTCTTTTCAGACTCTTTGGTCAATGCAGCATCTGCTTGTCTTATCACTCCTTTGTTGTTTGTACATCTCTAATCTCTATAGAAGAATCCAGTATTGTATTAATTCATGCGTATTGAATTATGCGTATTTGTAATGTATTACTGTTCACACTCTGTCTTGTTCAATCTCAGAAATGCTCCGCAGTTTGTATTTAACTAGGATGCAACAGTGAAACTCCTTAAACAACAGAGTACCACACAATATAGTAACACAAGGAACTGTATGGGAGATATGTTTCCTCGGCCACTGAGGTACGATTACATACAGAAATATTCTTTCAAAAATAAAATGATCAAATAGTTCAAATAAAACAGTCTGTACAAAGCATATAATAGCATTATGTTGATAAGCAAATTATATGAACACACAAATGATACCATAATGAAACATAAACCTGGTGCTTAACATGCTGAATTATTTCTATTCCTCAAGTAGTTCAATATAACAGGCAACCATACGCATCTTCCCATATAAAAAAGTATGAGACAAGTAACACATGTGTCGATGGGTAAACATTCGTTGTTAAATTCTTTTGAAAATACATCAACAGAAAGGTTTCATCTGTGATAAGTTAAGTACAAGATTCACACATTGTGGGTGTTCGTGAATAAGTAGCTTCAAGTCGTTCAGGGTGGGGTGTATTAGACTTTCACATATTCTAGGTTAGGCGAAACAAGATCTTAAAATCTTACAAATACTGCATGTCTCTAGAGGCAGGGTCGACCACAAAGCCGTACTGGTTGAAAACTTTAATCCTGCCAACGGGTCCCTCTTAACATGTATGTTAACACTATCGGAGTTATGTAATAATTACCAGCATGTAATGCAATTGCTACACATTGTTATTAAGCCTTGTTAGACAATGAATCTCCAGCACGCAGTAGATGGCCAGCGGTGAAGTGATTGGCCTTACAGACACAGCAAAATAATGTCTTACAGCAATAAATTCTGCTATCTTTGCGTTACACGTTGGTACAACTAGTATTGAACCATAATATTGCCAACTTTAAGTATGCGATAGGAAAATACATATCTATGAATATCTTCTAGGTTTTGGCTTGAGCCTGATACCTGGTACTCAGGATTTTATATTTCTCATTTGGTAACTTTGCTGAACATAATTGTACGTTATTCTTCTTCTCATTTAGTAACTTTAATGATCACATGTTATTTAGTAACGTTACTGAATACTATTGGACTTTATTATTATTCTCATTTAGTAACTTTAATGAACACTAATGGGCTAAATACACATAATTCTTCTCATTTAGTAATTTTAATGAAAACAATTGGACTTTATTCTTCTTATTCATAAGAATAATGGCTTTACTCTTTTTCTCATTTAGTAACTTTAATTAAAACAACTGGACTTTATTCTTCTTAATCAATAAGTTTGCTGAATACGAATGAACTGTATTCTTGTCATTTAGCAACTTTACAGAACACACTTCATCCTTGTCATTTAGTAACTTTACTGAATACTGTGGGGATTCCTTCTTCTGACTGGATAATTTCAAAATGTGTAAGCGATTCAAATGGCGATAGATAACACATCATCCGCTAACTATGACAGGAGATATCCCTAAAACCAGGCTTAAAACAATGCAAGTGCCTGCAATGTTGCTTGCCCGTGTCAGCAGGCATGGTGTGGGAATGTCGGCAGTCCTACCTACTCATACACATACCTTCTGGGACATTTGTAACATATTAGAGAAATAAGAGAAATTCGCTAAAATTACACATTAATAATTAGTATATTATAAACAAATAATGCTTGCACTGCATGGCGTGTTTAAGTAGCCCCGCTGTGTACCACTGGTTTAAACGAATAACAACAAACTTTAAAATAACACAACAAGCTAACGTTAAAATATGTGCAGATATGAACTTCTCTCGAAAATATACACGACATCATAGTAAAATGCATACAAGCGTTGTAGTTCACATGCATATGCACGTCGTGCTGGCATCTTTATTACATAATGATTGCCTTCGTCAAACTAGGGCTAGCCAAGACATCCACTGGGGATGCTTGCTGTAAGTTGACACCCCTTTCTGCCATTTTGAGATAACACAAATATAATAACAGGACCCATGTAACACGCCTTGCGGAGCACTGGGTATATGCCCCATAATTTTACAGACCAACAACTACTCGACGGGTCATGTGATCAATATCTCTCCGGCCGCCTTTACTTCCCAAGACATCTATTGCTACCCTCCTGGGGTGACTCGATATCGCAGTCCAGACAAATTATATTTAAAAAAAAGGCTAGATACGAATTCGATCTCATGACCACCGGGCCAGCAGCATCAATAAATAACAAACTAACAGCCGCGCTACTGTCTTTCCAGACATTAAAAAATAGAGAGACCAAATGGAAGCGGTTGTTATAAGGTTGAGTTCCCAAACTTCCAGCGGGGTATTCAATGGCTTATTTTCTATGATGTATTTTCTGCAATCATCATGAACAGGTCGTAAATTTATGTCAGTTAATAATTTTGAGAATCCCACACATTCATCACCCATCAACAGATAACATTCAAGATCATTATTCACCAGCAGAGAGTTGACCTCGGTCTAGAACTGACACAACAGTTGACCCTATATCTCACATAACAGTTGATCCTATTTCTGACATAACAGCTGACCATATATCTGACATAACAGCTGACCCTATATCTGACATAACAGCTGACCGTATATCTGACATAACAGCTGATCCTATATCTGACATAACAGTTGATTCTATATCTGACATAACAGTTGATCCTATATCTGACATAACAGCTGATCCTATATCTGACATAACAGTTGATCCTATATCTGACATAACAGCTGATCCTATATCTGACATAACAGTTGATCCTATATCTGACATAACAGCTGATCCTATATCTGACATAACAGCTGATCCTATATCTGACATAACAGTTGATCCTATATCTGACATAACAGCTGATCCTATATCTGACATAACAGCTGATCCTATATCTGACATAACAGCTGACCCTATATCTGACATACCAGCTAACCCTATATCTGACATAACAGCTGATCCTATATCTGACATAACAGCTGATCCTATATCTGACATAACAGTTGATCCTATATCTGACATAACAGCTGACCCTATATCTGACATAACAGTTGATCCTATATCTGACATAACAGTTGATCCTATATCTGACATAACAGCTGATCCTATATCTGACATAACAGTTGATCCTATATCTGACATAACAGTTGATCCTATATCTGACATAACAGTTGATCCTATATCTGACATAACAGCTGATCCTATATCTGACATAACAGTTGATCCTATATCTGACATAACAGCTGATCCTATATCTGACATAACAGCTGATCCTATATCTGACATAACAGTTGATCCTATATCTGACATAACAGCTGATCCTATATCTGACATAACAGCTGATCCTATATCTGACATAACAGCTGACCCTATATCTGACATACCAGCTAACCCTATATCTGACATAACAGCTGATCCTATATCTGACATAACAGCTGATCCTATATCTGACATAAAAGTTGATCCTATATCTGACATAACAGCTGACCCTATATCTGACATAACAGTTGATCCTATATCTGACATAACAGTTGATCCTATATCTGACATAACAGCTGATCCTATATCTGACATAACAGTTGATCCTATATCTGACATAACAGTTGATCCTATATCTGACATAACAGTTGATCCTATATCTGACATAACAGCTGATCCTATATCTGACATAACAGCTGATCCTATATCTGACATAACAGTTGATCCTATATCTGACATAACAGCTGACCCTATATCTGATATAACAGTTGATCCTATATCTGACATAACAGTTGATCCTATATCTGACATAACAGTTGATCCTATATCTGACATAACAGCTGATCCTATATCTGACATAACAGTTGATCCTATATCTGACATAACAGTTGATCCTATATCTGACATAACAGCTGGCCCTATATCTGACATAACAGTTGATCCTATATCTGACATAACAGTTGATCCTATATCTGACATAACAGCTGATCCTATATCTGACATAACAGCTGATCCTATATCTGACATAACAGCTGACCCTATATCTGACATACCAGCTGACCCTATATCTGACATAACAGCTGACCCTATATCTGACATAACAGCTGACCCTATATCTGACATAACAGCTGACCCTATATCTGACATAACAGCTGACCCTATATCTGACATAACAGCTGATCCTATATCTGACATAACAGTTGATCCTATATCTGACATAACAGCTGAATCCTATATCTGACATAAACAGTTGATCCTATATCTGACATAACAGCTGATCCTATATCTGACATAACAGTTGATCCGATATCGGACATAACAGCTTGATCCTATATCTGACATAACATGATATGTAGAGGACCTATATCTGACATAACAGCTGATCCTATATCTGACATAACAGCTGATCCTATATCTGACATAACAGCTGATCCTATATCTGACATAACAGCTGATCCTATATCTGACATAACAGCTGATCCTATATCTGACATAACAGCTGATCCTATATCTGACATAACAGTGATCCTATATCTGACATAACAGCTGATCCTATATCTGACATAACAGCTGATCCTATATCCCCGATCCTATATCTGACATAACAGCTGATCCTATATCTGACATCATGATCCATATCTGACTACAGCTGACAATTTACATAACACGCCTATTCTGACTACAGTGATCCTATATCTTTGGTTACAGCCCACTGCTTTCCCACAGTGTAGCTGTCTATTCTTTTGGATTTTAGTAATCCCATATGGTGACACTACAGATGCATGATCCTGCATATTGACATGTTGATCTTGAGTCTGACACTAACAGTCTTCCAGTAGTATCTGACATAACATTGACTCTTTATCATTACAATAGTCAGCTGACCTAAAATTCGCCATTAACAGTAGTCCATATTGACAAACTACTGATCTATGTTTGACACAACAGTAAACTGACATATTGACAATAAATGAAAGCTACCCTATATCATACATAACAGCGTCACTATATCTCCCACAGTGCCATGCACGTCTGTGGCCTCAGTTTCTATAAGACACTACAGGCTAGCACACATATATACCCTGGACTTCATCATGCACAGTAGCTGTGGCTCTCAGTTTACCCCAGTGCCATGCACAGTAGCTGTGGCTCTTAGTTTACTCCAGTGCCATGCACAGTAGCTGTGGCTCTCAGTTTACTCCAGTGCCATGCACAGTAGCTGTGGCTCTGTTTACTCCAGTGCCATGCACAGTAGCTGTGGCTCTCAGTTTACCCCAGTGCCATGCACATTAGCTGTGGCTCTCAGTTTACCCCAGTGCCATGCACATTAGCTGTGGCTCTCAGTTTACCCCAGTGCCATGCACAGTAGCTGTGGCTCTCAGTTTACTCCAAGCCCACACTACAAGGCTAGCACACATAAACCCTGGACTTCATCATGCACAGTAGCTGTGGCTCTCAGTTTACCCCAGTGTCATGCACAGTAGCTGTGGCTCTTAGTTTACTCCAGTGCCATGCACAGTAGCTGTGGCTCTCAGTTTACTCCAGTGCCATGCACAGTAGCTGTGGCTCTCAGTTTACCCCAGTGCCATGCACAGTAGCCGTGGCTCTCAGTTTACCCCAGTGCCAAGCACATTAGCTGTGGCTCTCAGTTTACTCCAGTGCCATGCACAGTAGCTGTGGCTCTCAGTTTACTCCAGTGCCATGCACAGTAGCTGTGGCTCTCAGTTTACTCCAGTGCCATGCACAGTAGCTGTGGCTCTCAGTTTACTCCAGTGCCATGCACATTAGCTGTGGCTCTCAGTTTACCCCAAGCCCACACTCCAAGGCTAGCACACATGAAAACTGGACTTCATTTGGCCTACTCACTAGAGGTTCGCGTGGTTAACCGATGTGGTATCCACACCTAGGCAGACAAATGTCAGGATCCGAACCCAGTTTTGAACTTGATAATGTGCCTTGTCAGTGACCCTCAGGGTAGTGAGTTGATACCAATGCTTCTTGGACAAGGATCAAGCATTGCATGTCCTTTATGCAAGTGAAGACAGACTGGATGCCTTTAATGTAAGTGAAGACTTAATGGGTGTATTTACTGTAGGTGAAGACATAATGGGTATCTTTAATGTAAGTGGAGACATAATGGATCTCTTTAATGTAAGTGAGGAGATAATGGATTTTTAAAATGTAAATGAAGTCATATTGGATGCCCACCTTCTCCAGATTATTCTGGAATGAAAGACCGAAGGATAGAAGATATGTAAATCATGCAAGCATGAAAGAAAGAAAGAAAGAAAGAAAGAAAGAAAGAAAGAAAGAAAGAAAGAAAGAAAGAAAGAAAGAAAGAAAGAAAGAAAGAAAGAAAGAAAGAAAGAAAGAAAGAAACCCTACAGACATGATGGAGTGAACGATAGAAAGAAGCTATATTATAACTTACTTAACCCTACTCTTGCATCCCATGAACACGACATCTACTTTCCGAGCTCAGCTTACTTAAACTATGCCCTTATAGTTTAACTTTTCTGAACTCGGCCTTTCCTAGTTTTCCAGGTCGTTTATTTCTCTTCACATTTAATATGTCAAACATCGACCCAAAGACTTCAAAGTACCTAACTTCTGCCCTTTGAATTTAGTGTACGTTGAACTCCACCCGTTTGCTTCTTGCACCACCATTCAGATTACTGGAAATACTTTCTACAGAAAGTTTATACATTCTTCCAATAAAGTATAAAGTAGTTACGTTTAGCTTGGTTGAAGTAAAGATGTGCCTCTATTGTCTGTGCAGCGGTAACAAGTAACAGCCCATGACTTCAGTACAGATAACTTCTGCCTCCATTGTCTGCCCTATTGTAGTCTGGCTGTATTTCAACTTCCTGAATTTGTTTTAAACAGTTGTGTTATATAGTAATAATAATGCATTATCTTTCACGACCTCGAGGCCTTTTGAGTATATGGTGCTAGTCCCACATTCTAGACTAATCTGTTCACTCGGAGAGAGATGTAATGGTCACACCAGTTTCTTTGTGTCACTGTTAAGTTGGATTTCAGGTCACTGAAAACTATCCGTGCCTCGAATGTGATTCAAACACATGGCCACTAAGCCGAAAGGCTAGCGTGCCCGCTACTAGGCCACCGCGTCGCAGACATATTTAGAAATACAACTAAATGTTGTTATGTCATTCGATTTTCATGACCCCAAATTCTGTCCTTCGATTTCTGCGTTACTAGGTTACCCGCTAGATTCACTCAACTCAATATCTACTCACTGAGTTTAGTGTACACAACATGTACTCACTGAGTTTAGTGTACACAACATGTACTCACTGAGTTTAGTGTACATAAATCCTGCCCTTGGAATTAAGTGTACACTAGACCCTAGCCATGTTGTGTCTTAACTGTGTCTCTGTCCTTACTGCTCAGTGTGCATGAGCTTTGCCTATTTAATGTAATATTCTTGATAGTTCTCACTTAGTGTATTCACAATCTGACGTGACGAAATACTGAATGGCTTCATTCAATGCCCACAGGGCAGTATAACAGACATGCTGTTCCATGGACACTGTCGGACCAATCATCACTCGATGAGTAATGTGGTCATCTTTATTTTCACTGACAGATTTCCGTGATCTGTTTTATGAGGCCGTGTAGACGCGGAGCCATGTGCTCAGGTAAAGATATAGCCTCTTGCAGAGAATAAGCCCAGGAGAACTGTATCTGAAGGCCAGTGCCACCCACAGCTCCAGAACTCATCCTGCTATTCCTCCCAGCTTCCTCCACTCCCTCCTTTTGTTCTTAACGGTCATAGCGTTTCTCCCCCACAGCAGTAGCTGGTTAAAGGCTGTCTTTATTTTGTGAAGTAAAACACTCGATTAGAACTAGATCATTCCACTTGATAATTCCCTCATAAAATCTGAAAAATTCCTCACAGACACTAGATAATTCCTCGTAGAAGCTAGAGAATCCCCCAGAGAAACTAGAGAATTTATCACAGAAAGTGGAGAGTTCCTCACATAAACTAGAGAATATATAATAGAAATTGGAGCTTCATCACAGAAGCTATAACATTCCTAACAGAATTATAGTCTCTTAACACTAACGTGCACTTGAGGTGGTGCAACGTGCGCCCTAAACCCTATAGTAGGTCACAACAGAATCAGAGCTTGAAGACTGTTTATATTTTGTATAACACGCTCAATGAATTTCTATTGTGCCTGCTTTATGGAGGGAAATTGACGTACTATGTTAACATTCCATTAGGGTAATTTGGAGATCAAGCACGAAGCCAATGTTTCGGTGACCGAATGGACCACTCTCTGGTCAAAGCTACCCTGACTGCCTTCACTTACAGACACGTGTAAGGTACCACGTTTAACAGACTGGGCCAGACAGAGTCATACTGGTCATGGGGATATTCAACCTTTCTAGTACTGAGAACTGAATCTATGGTAACCGTTGGCAATTGAGTGAGCTAACGTGCACCACGTGGCACCTCTCTCTCTCTCTCTCTCTCTCTCTCTCTCTCTCTCTCTCTCTCTCTCTCTCTCTCTCTCTCTCTCTCTCTCCTAGAGCAGTCATACTTGTACACGTATTCCCCAACATTAGAGAGTACAACATAACGGGTAATTAGGAGGTTACTTCTAAGAGTTAACTACACCATGATATCTGAGCACATTCATCTCAGAGTTACTGGACTCAAGAAATCTATTCCACAATATTAACTGGAAACTGCAACGCTCATCCGAACTCTAATCGAGTCCGGGTTCAAGATGAATGCACAGATTTGTGCGTTGGTATCCTGGCCAAACGGTTATGCTGCAGTCAATTTCAAGATGTATGCACGGAGCTGTGGCTTCTCGAATCTGCAGGGCTCAGTCGTCGGAGCATGCTTAGGTCCGAGAGTAGTTGCTCTGTGTTCACTTGACGCGGCCCTTGAGGTGTCATGTGGTTGTTGCCTGGATGCTGGAGACAGAAGAAACGGCATTATTGAGTTGTACATTTTTCTTTCTTAAAATGACAGAGATCTGTGCTGTGTACTGGAAGCTGAGTTAGTACACTGGCAAGCACGCTTCCTACCAGCCTGGTGGGATGTGTTTGAATCCCTAATGAAGCAGATATTTTTATTTTTACAATGTGCCTGCAACTCCCAGGTCACCCAGCGAAACATAGGTACCAGGAAATGTCACAGGAAGTAGAGGTGGGGGATTTCGTCCATAGAGTGCCGATTGCTCTATAAAATATGGGGCTAGCACCAAATACCCAAAAATGCCTCAGGCGTGCAAAGGACCCATTATGCGACAAGGTGGATATAACAACAAACCTGTACACTTCTTAATTCAAGTGATATCCATCACACACATGCGGAAGGTTAAGGCCGTTGTGTTGAGTATGCTGGAATACTCTCTGCCATAGATCTACCTCAAACGTCAAGTACAAATGACCGTACAGGCCTAAGCGGAACTTGCTGGAGACATCAGAGTACTGTTGTCTTGAACATTCACATAATCGTGAGGATTTGTTGTAACTATCGTTTAGTCTCACAGCCGGCAAGGTGAATAGTCTTTGGCAGGCTTCACCACAACGGCGATCGTGAAACCCGGGCAAATGATGAGAAATAGCCAGATCACAATGCCGCTGAAGATTTGAAAGATCTCTCTTTCTTTCTCTCTCTCTCTCTCTCTCTCTCTCTCTCTCTCTCTCTCTCTCTCTCTCTCTCTCTCTCTCTCTCTCTCTCTCTCTCTCTCTCTCTCTCTCTCCCCTCTCTCTGCCCTTTTAATGCTAATTATCAGGGAATATGAAACTTTTCGCTCAAGAAAAGATTGCCAATATTAATTCTTGGATAGAAATAGACGTGATCGAACTTGAAAGACGCGATACAGGCGAGTAGACACACAAACAACCTTCCCGAGTCAAAGATATGGGAACACGCAAAATAGAGCCTTTAAAGGCAACAATCGCTTGCATGTGTCAAACCGCTTAAGTCGTCTCTTTCGACATGCTTGGTAATTTGCCGTGTTACTATGTTTTGCTTCTCATTTGTGGTGGACCCCTGTAAATCACTGAAGCACTGCAGTCCAATTGTACATCTTAAAGCATGCCTCAAATTACATATCGAACAATAGATATATGCTCAGTTCTCCTTCCGTAAATAGCATTGAAAAAGGTTAATTGTATATCCTTTACGTGACGTCGCAATCAACCCCAGAATTTTTGGGCTTTGTGATTTATTGGCAAGTTTACTTTGTGGCAATACATCATCATCATCATCATCATCATCATCATCATCATCATCATCATCATCATCATCATCATCATCATCATCAAGTGCCTTGCCAGCTGGCGTAGGCGTTCATGTCTCTCCACAGATCTCAGCCATTGAAGTTCTGGATCAACTCTGCTGCTGATATTCCTCCATGCCACCGTCTCAATCCATCCAGCATCATTTCTCTCGGTCTGCCTCTGCCTCTCTTCCCCTCGATCTTTCCAGTTTTCACGATGTTCTCCAATGCCTCTCTTCTCATCACATGACCTAAGAAAGCTGTTTGTCTCATTCTTATTGTTGCATACATTGTTCTAGTTTCATTAGCTTCTTTTAGGCAATCTTCGTTGGTATAATTTTTTTTTATATATCCAGTAGTTTTCGTGGCTGGGGTGTAGCTTCTCTTGTGGAAGTGCAGAGTTAGATATGCGTTATTGCGTCCAATTAACCACCTTTCAAATTGTCATACCATTGTAGTCGTAGTAGAGAATCTCTCTACCTCACACTGTTTCCCCAATAAAAACCTGGAACCAACAAAAGAAACAAAAACAAACATCATTAGACACTCCAAAACTAAAGAACAAATACCAGAAGTGGAAGACGATAGGAGGAGGGCGTTACTTGATGTATTATACATTCGTTGGAATTTAGCAGGGTATTGATAGTATGGCCTCACTAACCATCTGTCAACGTGTCCCAACAATGAATGTACCTTTATACCAACACATTATCTCTGCCACATAAGAGAAAAAGCCCTAAGGTTGTAAAACATAAACTAAAAACATTGTCTTAAAGACACGGTTACTACTTAATTTTTACTAGCATTTTGCTAAGGCGTAGATCCTAATACCTACTCTTTAGCATGTAAAGAAAATGTATAATGACCAGACACTTTACTAACCTGATGTGGTCCTGGCGAGGGCGATGAGGATATATTGCCGCACATCTGTGAGGGGGTCATGAGTCCTAGGGTGGATGACCTCCCTGACCCCAGACTCAATGCCATTGAGGACGTCATGCCAGAAAACTGGTCAGCCAGGCTTCCTAAACTGCTGCTGTTAAGAAAGTTGTGATGTTGCTGCTGTAGATGATGATTGTGGCTGAGCAGAGATGAGTCCACTAGTGCGTTGTTGTTGTTGTTGATACTGATTCCGTTAGCACTGTTGGGAATACCATGATGATGGGACGGCACGGGCGAGTGTGAATGTATAATCGGTTTCCGGTCTTCTGCAAAGAAACGAAACAAATAGAAGCTATTTTAAGAAACTGGAAAATATAACAGTCTTAAGGTACCTGTTATTTGTGATCAGTGTATCTTGAAATTACAATACAAAATAACATATATCGGGAAGTCCCATGACAAAACACATATTATGAAGTTCCAAGACATTTCACAAAACACGCATCTGGAAGTTCCAAGACATTATTCACGAGGCAGATTTTGTGAAGTTCCAAGACATTACACAAATTGCATAGTTTGAAGGTTCAAGACATTACAGAAAAAAATACATCTTGAAGTTCCAGGACATTGTAGCAACGTAAGCTTTTTTTAAATTAAAAATTGAACTCTTCCAGTCCCAGAAGGATTGGAACAAAAGCACTTACCCCCCCCCCCCCCCTACTCCTCCCCCCTTTTTATTCCATCCCACACTCCCTCCCCCGCAACAAATATTCCTAGTAATACACATTATTGTAAATCACACTTAAAGAGTGCAGAAGTTGGCAGTAGGATAGACATAATTATGCAATATATAGGGATATAAAGAGATTGAAGAATGGGTACTGAAGTAGTCAAGATTATGTAATATGTAAGGATATAACGAGAGCAAAATTGGCACTATGCAGCCAATAATGTGTAATACAGCTGAAAATGTCACTGGGACAGTCAAAATTCTCTAATATGTAGTAATTATGTAACTGTAGGCACTAGACTCGCATGCCAGATCACAGGCTCCCTAAACAATTTTTTTACGGCGAGTTGCGTTGTGGTAAACGCTCCCAAGGCGGCCAGAGGAAACGCTTTAAAGACACTCTGAAAATCTCACTGAATGCTTTTGGAATTCATCATGACACCTGGGAGACTGCAGCCAGAGACCGAAATTCGTGGCGTGCATCATTACCCAAGGGTGCAGTCACTTGTGAGGCAACCAGGACTGCAAGAGCTGTGATGAAAAGACAGAACAAAAAAACCACTGCAGAAAATCCTCCTCCAGAAAAGTCAAGCAATC
The DNA here is from genome assembly GCA_014155875.1 of Cepaea nemoralis. Classification (NCBI taxonomy): domain Eukaryota; kingdom Metazoa; phylum Mollusca; class Gastropoda; order Stylommatophora; family Helicidae; genus Cepaea; species Cepaea nemoralis. The sequence goes on from JACEFZ010004157.1 coordinate 330,042, forward strand.
TTTGTCCATATTTTCAAAGAACATTTCGAGCCAAAATAGGCCTTATCAGCTATCTTAGAACTCACGGCTGCATACTTTCAACCCCACTGGATGAAATGAATGGTCATCATCATTCTTGATGGACAAACAACAACTCAACAACAACAGGCACTGTGTAAAGTAATTAGTTGCATCGTCTGAAGAAGCAGATCAGTGTACGTAGCAATGAGGACAGCCCTTTACAAACAACTTGAACCGTCGTCTGATGAGGTTAACGTGAAGTACAACAAACACTACAATACTGGTATTAGAATAAAATACAAAACATAAATAGGTAGATCTAGGAAAGAAATAAATAAATACAGATGCAGACAAACTCTTGAACGTCTTTATCAACCAAAAAGAAAAACAAAACAATAAAAACAAGACCACAAAAAGTATATTTCATTCGATATCTGATAAGTAATCCGATCAACCCAAAAGCTATGAATTGGCTCACTACTGTATAACAATGCGATAACTTGGGGATGTAACCATGTAACTCACCCAGATATCCATGATACAGCGGGGTCGACTGTTGCAGGTGGAGCTGTTGGTGATGGTGGCTCAGTGGTGTGTCCCCCAACCCACCGCCGCCGCCACCATTACCACCAACACCCCCACTGCTGCTGTTGTTGTTGCTGCTGCTTTTGTCTGGAGAATGCGACTGTAAGTTTGGTTTCCTATCTTCAGATGTCACTAGTGAGACACACACGAACATATATAAGTCAAACCGCTAGCTTGGTGGATAAGTTCATATATTGTATCGTAAGTCTAATGAATATAATCGTAACTATTGTATGGCAAACAGGTAGCTCGAAGAATATAATCTTATATATTGTATGACAAACTGCTAACTTTATTAATATAATCTTATATATTGTATGGCAAACTGCTAACGTAATGAATATAATCCTATGTATCTTCTGATGAACTGATAGTTAAAAGAATGTAATCTTAAAATATTGTGTGGCAACAGGTAACGAATACAATCATACTCTATCGTACTTGGACTGTCAAAGTAACTAACAATAATTGTCTGGAAGAGACCAATGAAACCACAGCTATAAGAAAGAGACAAACTGCTGTCTTTGGTCATGTGATGAGAAGAGAGACATTGGAGAACATCGTGACAGCTTGAAAGATCAAGGGGAAAATAGGCAGGGTCAGATCAAGAGAAATGATGCGGGATGGACTGAGACGCAGAGTTGATCCAGAACACTGAAGACCGAGAAAGGAACGGCTACACCAGCTGACAACACACATGATAATGATGATGATGATGATTGTATAGGAAACAGGTAACTTGATGAATACAATCATGTATTCTATGGCAAACCAAAACTTGATGAATGTAATTATCGAACATATATATATATATATATATATATATATATATATATATAATATATATATATATATATATATATATATATATATAACCGGTAACTTAATTAATAAAATCTTCTGTACCGTGTGTAAAAATTATAATGTACTGAATATCGTCTTATATATTGTATGGCATGATTGCTGGTTGAAATCTTAAATAGTGTATCGCAAACTAAAAACTAGAAGAATATAATCTTATATCATCATCATGTACATTGCCAATAAGAGTGGACGGTCATGTTCTGCCATCTCACTCGATCACCAGAGACGTGGTTCAGCTCAGTGTTCTTGTCTCGACCATGCCACGTGGCCAAACCATCCAGGTATTTACTTCTCTTTGTTCCGCTTTTTCTCTTATCCCTCGATCGTACCAGTTGTCACCAAGTTGTCCAATTTATTTCTTCTCATAAGATGCCCAGAAAAATTGTGACTGTCTAAGTCTAATTTCTCTAAACAGTTTACGATTTTCATTGTAGGACTCGATCATTGATTTTTATGTTATCCGTGATTATCTTTGCATTGTCTTCAGAAATCACATTTCTACAGCTATCACGTATTTTTTGTTGTTCAGCCAGTGTGCTCATTGTTCACGCTTCACTTCCATACAAAAGTGTAGGTTCTATGTAGCACTTCAACACTATTTTTCTCGTTGCAAATGACATCTTTTTATTGGTCAGTATGCTGTTCATCTTGCAGTAGGCTACTTTCGCCATGGCGATTCTTGTTCTAATCTCTTCAAGGCATCTCCCATCAGATGTTATGACTGTTCTGAGATAATTGTACCGATTTGCTTGTTTAAGAATATTCCAATTTTCTTGTATATAACATTGTGGCATTTCCTTCTTCCTTGTGACAACCATAATCTGTGCCTTCTTACATTTTAGTTCCAACCCAAGTTGTTCACTTATTTGCAACAACTGCATCTATGAATTGTTGCAGATCCTGCTCATTGTCTGCAATCAATACTGTGACACTGCCCGCACTCCACATCTAGCCTCGATTGTTCAAGGAAATATGGGCCTAGCAACATATACCACATATAACACGATAGGATGGGAACCCGCCCCTTTACATTGTAGTGATAGCTCAGTTGTTTACCTGAGGTGTCATAGGGTTTGCTCGAGCCCTTTTTATTGCTGGAAGAGCCCTTGGGTTTTCTTTTTCTTGTCTGAATGCCGTCCTTCCTCATGGACAGAGGTCTGTTGACCTGTTGAAAGAAGAACCGTTATAGTGTCATGACGGCCACGATTGGCTACAGTTTGAGATACGAATAATGGTATTTAGATTGTTAAGTCACGTGATGTGGTCTTTACTGAGTTCATTGAATCAGTTCTTTACCTGACATTGTTGAACTGGTAATGGCGAATAGGCATATCAAGGTTCAACAAAGATATCTGAGTGTACATGGCGGTCTGATTTTTTTTATTAATAGCAAACTCCCGGAGGATAGAGGCAGCTAAGCATTGCATACTTTAAGCCGAGAGGTGAGTTAGTTAGTTGCTAGTTAAATAGTCGCTGTTCCAACTTCAAGGTAGTTATTTAGTCGCTAGTTAGTTGCGGTTCCAACTTCTAGGCAGTTATTTAGTGGTTGGTTAGTCTCGGTTCCAACTTCACGTCAAAGGGTCACCCCCGTAATGATCCATTCCTGTGCCAGTGGATATTACGCAAACTGCCTCTCACTGTCCCATGTGAAGAGTGGAACAGTCAGCAGTACCGACAACCCAACAGCACGCACAGACAAATACATGTATAAGGCCCTGCCAGAATGCCAAAACAACAGTCCGCCACAAAAATTACAGTTCATCGTTGATGGAAGCGGCAGTCACTAGAAATACAGCAGCCTCACACACATTACTGCATAATGCTAAATTAGCTAGTTCAGCAACCGGCCGCCGCCATTTTCTGAACATGCAGTTCACAAAACAGACAACCGCGGGACATATGTAAGGGAATTTGGAGGGGATAGTTGAAAAAAAAGGGTTGAAATAATATCATTATTAAGGTCGGAAGAGGACTGACCTCCTGCATTAGTCACCTGCTAAGTGAAGGAAAGACTGATCACTCTACGACAGTGCACTCAAGCCTACAAATGTGAGGGTATGCCGCTATAAATCTTCAGGTCAATTGTCCAGTCAAATGCCTTAGCAGGAACTTGCTATCGGTGTGTGAAGTGTATATGAACTGGTAGGGTATGTGAAGTGGTAGGGTATGTGAAGTGTTAGGGTATGTGAAGTGTTAGGGTACGTGATGTGTTATGACCATCACATCGTATAAACTTAGTGCATGGTGGGATAGGTGGTCAGTCTTTCCATCCCGTAGCGGACGACCAGAGCTGACATGGAACCCTTGTCCAACCGTGCTCATGCCATTGTCAGCATACGGTCCTAACTGTTACACCCCGGTTACATGTCACATGATTAGTCTAGATATATGGATGGCCCTATTTTGAAACGTGTAGCCAGTTATTTTCGTAAATTTCATTTCTGTCAAAAAGTGGCCAGTTCTCTTCGTATATTGCATTTCTGTCACAAGCAGCCAGTTCCCTTCGTAAATTGTATTTCTGTCAACAAGTAGCATGTTCCCTTTGTCAGTTGCATATCTGTCAACAAATAGCCAGCTCTCTTCGTAAATTGTATTTATGTCAACAAGTAGCCATGTCTCTTCGTAATTTACATATCTGTCAACAAGTAGCCATGTCTCTTCGTAAATTGCATTTCTGTCAATAAGTAGCCATGTCTCTTCGTAAATTGCATTTCTGTCAACAAGTTGCCATGTCTCTTCGTACATTGCATATCTGTCAACAAGTAGCCATGAATCTTCGTAAATTGCATTTCTGTCAACAAGTAGCCATGAATCTTCGTAAATTGCATTTCTGTCAACAAGTAGCCATGAATCTTCGTAAATTGCATTTCTGTCAACAAGTAGCCATGAATCTTCGTAAATTGCATTTCTGTCAACAAGTAGCCATGAATCTTCGTAAATTGCATTTCTGTCAACACGTAATCATGCCTCTTCGTAAATTGCATTTCTGTCAACAAGTAGCCAGCTCTCTTCGTAAATTGCATTTCTGTCAACAAGTAGCCATGTCTCTTCGTAAATTACATTTCTGTCAACAAGTAGCCATGCCTCTTCATAAATTGCATATGTGTCAACAAGTAGCCAGTTCTCTTCTTAAGTTGCATATCTGTCAACAAGTAGCCAGTTCTCTTCTTAAGTTGCATGTCTCTCAACAAGTAGCTAGTTCTCTTCATCTTTAAGACCAGTTTCTGGCAGCCTTAAATAATGTCTCCCAAATCTCTTCATTGTCCATGATTCACTTGCATACATCAGAACAACAACCATAGACTACACATAGAGGAGAAACAGTAGATTGCGTACCCCGTGTAATTTGTAATAAAGCCCGCAGGCGTTGCAGACGGGCTCGCCCTCGCTGTTCCTCCTCCACAGAGTGGTGGTGGACGTGCGGCAGTTGGCACACATCATGCCCATGCGCCGGGTGGACGATACCTGGGAAAAGTCAATCTATCAATAAAAAATAAACTATTCATTCAACCGTATACGATCAATCACAAAACAAAACATGTTCAGTTTAATAAAAGTGATAGACAGTCCTATATCATCAACTGCCATTGCGAAGTGAAGTGTTAGCCTTCACATATTCTAGGTCGCTACATCTGAGATGGGGTCACAAGATACATCCCTTGTCGCCATTCTTTCCCAGGCAATTCACAGAACATTCTGAACATTACGTGGTACCTATTTGATGAGGCCGGGTCCACCCTAAGGCCTAAAAGGGGGAGGGGGGAGGGGGGCGACTATAATCCTGCTTCTGCTTAGGATTAATCCCGGAAAACTGTCCATTGCAGGCAATCGCAATGCCACCGTGACTCCATTGTCAATAGAAAACTAGGTTTTTATTTCAAGAAAAGTAATTCTAAACTTGAAAATAATGGCATGCAACAGGATTGGTTGCAACAAAATCGACATTTAACCATAGAACTACCATGGGGTCCAAATAGACCCCAGTGTCAACTTTTGCTTTCTTAAATTCTTAAAAGTCTACTTTTCGTAAATTTGCTTTAATATGGTTGATAGTATATGACATTGTTAGCAAAATATTCACCAAAAGCATGCTAACATATTTAAACAATCGACTGAAAATTACATGTACAATCACACATGTTTACACTGGATACCAGAGAGGTCCGACTGGACACAAATGTACCTTCTATAGAAAAATATTCACATGTTCAGTATTAATTGATATTAAACTTGATTACTTCATAACACATTTATTTCAGCAGGTGGGCAAAACTTATTCATGAAAGAAGACAGCAGTATTGTTTTAATGATGATGATGATGATGATGATTAAATAATGATATAATGATGATGATCATTACTCAATGATTGCATCATCTTGCCAAAACTGAAAATACTTTACTGTCTATTTGTTATTTCGCTGCATGCATTAGACACAAGCGGTGTGTTGGAATCATGAATGTAAGATTTGTCTATGGCTGTAAAAGTGCTGTTGCTTCAAATAGTATTGACAACAGTGATGAAGATTCAGAAAATGAGTGTAGCGGTGATGAATTTATTTTGCCAAATAGTATATCAAGTAAGGAACAACTATCCATTGAAGAAAATAGTTGCAAAAGTGATAGTGAAAATGAAAATGTTTATTCAATTACACATTCAAGCTCAGACTCGACTAAAGACTAGGGCTGGCGAAACTTTCGGAAAATAAAGACATTACTTGGTATTCATCCTAGATAACTTAGTCTATATTTATCTAGGTGGAGAAACACTTGAGCCAAATACATCTTAACCTGGAAAAGAAAAAGGAACACGGGAGAAACTCTTGAGCCAAATACATCTTAACCTGGAAAAGAAAAAGAACCACTCAAGAAAAATACATCACTGGTGGGGAGGATAGTATAGCCCAGGATTGCTAACCTGGTCAAAAATGCACGCAAAAGGAGGATGTGTGACCTAAGGGTATTCAACCCAAGGGTGCCTAACGCACACCGCAATCACATCTGAAAAAACACTCCGGATGAACGAAAAGAAGAAGAAGAAAGATAGTATAGTGAGCACAGCCAGGCGATATATAGTTAGAGATGTACATGATCTGGTTTTCTTGTATGTGTTGAGTATAGTATTTTTATGACATTTATGATCAAAAAGACCTTTTATGTGTAATAAATTATGAAAATCCAGGGTCACTTTCTCTTTTGAGAGTTCTCTTGTCGTAGTAAAATTGTTTTAATTAACACCCTAGATTAATAATTATTTAGTTGGTAGAGGAGAGCAAGGAACCACCAAAAGGTTATTGTGGGTAGTCAGGGTACAACTTTTCATTGGTTATCTGGAGGTATTTCTTGGTTCTCCGAAACTCTATTTATGGTCTAAAGAATGAGCCAGCAACAGCTAAATTAAATATAACCGACAGGTTCACATTGCGAAAGAGGAACTTAGTATCGTTTCTCTCTCTGGGGCCAAGAAAGAGAATAACTTACAGAAGAGCTTCTGAAAATGTTTTCATCTAACATCATGGCCCGGCCCAACTCGGCATGCAAAAAGAAACATTGACTCAATAATTTCAACGTTTAAATTATTTATGACAAAGCGTGTGACATATGACATACTTAAATATACAAACCAAGTAGGAATTGGTGTGTTTCAGGACGCATGGAAAAGTTTTGAGATAACTGAACTGCAGCATTTCTTTCTTTTTTTTTTAAGTTTTGAATTTAGCTGGTGTTATAAATAAAAACAAAATGAAGCTATTGGTCAACTCTGGAGTAAAGAAAGTGGACGTGCAATATTTTCAGAGGCAATACAGAGACATAGATTTACTGCAATTCCCAGATGTCTACATTTGCCAATGTCCAACAGAGACGACAAAATGGAAGATTTCAAAAAAATGTCGACAAGGTCGACTTAATTGCATCAGGTTTTATCCCATATGGCTCGGCCTCTTTCTGCAGCTCGGAAGGCGTCGGACAAAGAACGAACTCCGTAGCTCTAGCTACGACCCACAGGAGTCTTCGAGAGGCATTCACTTGTGAACTGAAGGATATGGCTAGGAATTGAACCCACAACCTTCGGAGCCCGATTCAAACGGTTTGACCACTTCGCAACGGAGACTCCCAAATGGAAGATATGATAAATTTGAGCCAATAAAGCAAATATTAAACTAAAAAGTTTAATTATTAAAGTTTATTAAACTATTAAAGTTTCAAATCCCGAAACAACCACATAATCAAATATTAAACAAATGAGATAAAAATCTACAGGACTACTATGTTCCGTCGTGCAATGTAACAATTGATGAGCAGTTAGTTAGCTTTCAAGCAATATATTCCTTCAAAATCTGAGGAAAACGGCATTACAATTTGGTGCTGTTGTGACAGTGATACTTCATGTTTTCAACATGCAAGTTTACACCGGCAACCGCAAGAAAAAATAACTAAGGAGAGAGAGAGAGATGTACTGGACATGGGGAAAGACTTGGAAAATAGTGGACGGAATATTACTTGCGACAATTTGTTTACAAGCTTGAAATTGGGACAGATATTGAATCTGGTAAAAAGCGTACAAACAGAGTTGAACTTCCAAAAGAGTTAATTTCAGGAAGAGATCTATTAAATTTTCCATCAAGTTTGCTTTCATTGATGGTGCAGCATTGACTTCCAATTCTCCAAAGAAAAGAAAAGTGTTTGTAATTCTTAGTACAATACATGATCAGCCAGATGTGGATCAAAGTTCTGATTCCAAAAATCTATTGATGATCCTTGACTACAATCAACCGCATGGTGGAGTGGACACAACCGATCAAATGTTGCGCTGTTATTCAGTCCTACGGAAGACAAACAGATGGCCTGTAGTAATTGTCTACAACATGTTAGATGTTTCTTCCATGAATGCATTTATTCTGTGGATTCACCTCAATCCTGAATGGAACAATCACAAGTCACATAAACGCCAACTGTTTTAGATTCATCTTGCAGAAGGGCTCATTGAAATGGCCATATATATATCACCCTGGATACCTTCCACCTAAACTAGAAAAGAATCCTTGTGGATCTAGAAAACCCGGTCGCTGTCACCATTTACCAAGAGAGATTGACAGAAAATGGAGAGATGATTGTGGTACTTGCAATAACTTTGGTTGTGGCCAACATAAGAACATTGTTTGTGATCGCCGCACCTTATGACGTTCAAGATTCTATGCTGGGTTCATATGTGTAAGTAAAATATTTAAGCATTCATTTATCTAAACAATTTGAAATAATTAATAAATCGAAAAAAAATGGAGTAAAAACTATATTAAGTGGTTGGGTCCATATGGACTCCATTGGTAACCAGTGTTACTAAAAAAAAATCCTAATAATTCCAGGGTTACTAGAAGACATTCACGAACAGAAAAGTATAACATTACAATTACAATCTATAGTGTTTTTGCTTCAAATGAACGTGATTGTGACTGCCATTGACAAAGTAGATCACATCACTTGGACTCACGGGACGCTGAGGTGTTTCCAGGGCACCAGGGCCAGATTCTATACTGGCCAAGACCTACTAACACGTCCTCGCCGTGCGTCCTTGGCAACAGATCCCTTCGGGGTCCTGGCTAACGTAGTAGGATCGCTGATTCTTCCGAAGCCGGAGAGTATCTGCCTGCACAGCGAGGAACCACCAGTCTGCACACCAATAAGCCAGACCTCACTGATGTTGGACAACAGGATGTCTTCATTCGACATACAGGACCTTGCGCTGGAGTTCACAGACAGTGAACACAAGCAAGCAAGCAAGCACTTGGACTCACCCGGTGTGTCTATACCTTATACAGTAACGTTATCTGCATGTCTTTTTGGCAAGACGTTGACTGCAATTAACTTTTTAACTACTAGAAGTAGTGTGTATGAACTATTAGTTAGTTGCATATCCTTTACAGGACGTCGCAGTTAACACCAGCAGTTTTTGCTGTTGCGATCTATTGGTAAGTTTGCTTTCAGTAGTTTGCGTGGCTTTCTGAACTATGCGTGAGTTTAAAGTGAGCGAGCGCAAAAAATATATATATATATATATTGAAACTTACCCCTATCATCCCTCGCCTATGAGGTTTGACCAGTGGCCGGTTTAATCCATTCATCTTGTGATACAGTCCGCAAGCGTTGCACAAGTAGTGACCAGTCCCGTCCCTCCTCCACAGCGGCGTGGCCACGGCTCCACAGTTGACACATTCGCGTCCTTCTGGGTCCACCCAGCACTCCTGTCCATCTAGAGCCACGAAGAAACACAGAGCACATTATCATAAATGTTGCTGAAATTTGGCTACAACTAGAAATGTCACAGCTGAATTATTTATGAATTTTATAAATTGAATTGAATTGAGAATTGAATCAGAATTTTATCTATGGGGGAGGGGGGGGGGGGGGGGGGGGTCCGTATTTCACAGTTCCCGGACATAAGGAGTCGAGCGTTCGAAAACAGATGGAGACGATTTGTAATCAGACAGACTTGCGGTGACATCGATGGCATTGGCTAGCACGGTCGTTCAGAAAATATTGGCAAACTACTTAACGTAAAATGTGGCTAGTAAATCACAAACAGCTAGAATATGCTATGGTTGAATGCAACGTCTTGTAACGAACACAAGTTGACTATAACAACTTGACATACGGACCGTGGTATCGTACAGCAAAACAAAGCATACTTTTTCATGTGGTGGAGTACCTGTGAAGTCAGAGTGGGTTCACCTGATGGCGAGGGACACTGGTAATAGGGAAAGCTAATACACACTCTAAAACCAGCCTAGTGCACTAGAAGTAGTCGCGCGTGTATGGACTACGCTTGAGGTCAAAGCGAGAGAACGTCAAAAAACAAATGTGGTGTAGTTTAATGGGTATAAAGCCACAGCCTCGTATTTGTATAACAATCAGCACCCGATGGGTGAAGTGGTCAGTATCACGCCCGCTGACCTGACTTCCCATAACATGTCCTGGTATCTGTTGTAGCTCGGTCCACATGGCACATGAGCTAGATGTAGACATACATGCTCGACGGAGATTCGATAACATGACCACCAGGCAGGCAAGCTAGCCCGCTAGCCACTGAGTTACCGAGGCCTCCATCTGACATGTATTAAGGATAAATTATTGTATAGAATTACTACGTAGAACCCTATAGAACATTAATAAAACACAAATATCCGTATAAAGAACGGCACAAATGTAAATCAGTATGGCGAGGTTAGTCTCATCTCATCTCATCTCTCATCTCATCTCATCATGTTCTTCCTGTACCTTGCGGTGTTAAGGTGAAGTATAAACAGCGGGAGTATGCCCGCTTATGGGTTTCTTGTATCGATATTCTCATTGACTCTGTTATTCCCTGCGTCCATCGCTTACGTGGTCGGCCTCTTCCTCTGCTTCCCTCTAGTCTGTGCGTCATTGCTTGTTGTGGTATACTGTAAGTTAGTTGACAATAGAATCCAGTGTGGTGATAGGCCACGTTAGTAGACGATAGAATCCAGCGTATCTCTGTACGGGATAAGGGACACTTGCACAGGATGAGGGGAACTTGTACAGGAGTGGAGGAACTTTGTACATGAGTGGAGGAACTTGTAAAGGATGAGATACATGTGTACAGCATGAGAGGAACGTGTACAGGATGAGATACATGTGTACTGCATGAGAGGAACTTGTACAGGATGAAAGAAACGTGTACAGGATTAAACACGCCTGTACAAAATGAGAGACAACGGTGTCAAGCAAGTTATTTGCAAGACTGGATGTCCCTGTAATAGATCAAGAAGACATGTGAGCCAGCACCCAACTGGACGGACCATTCTCAGCAGGACAGTTCACTATATTTGGACTTAAGTGGCAGGCGATGATGATCGTCCAGTGTGATACATAATATGTGATGGAGATCAACATGGTCGAATGGCTCTCTCTCTCTCTCTCTCCTCTCTCTCTCTCTCTCTCCTCTCTCTCTCTCTCTCTCTCTCTCTCTCTCTCTCTCTCTGATGTTCTGATGCCAAGGTAGCGTGATCAGCCTCTACACCACTCAGTTGGACTAAAATGTTGACTCCTCGTCCTTGACTTCGGGACGTATATTACAAGTACCTCTGAAGTCGGAGTGGGTTCGTTTGACGGCGAGGGACACTTGTAAATAGGGAAAGCTAACTTAAGCGCAAAAATAATCACACCTGTGCACTAGAAGTAATAACACGTGTATGGACTACGCTTGAGTTCAAAGCTAGCGAAGGAGCGAACAAAAAATAATATTGGATTTAATAATTAAATATATCCATGGACCAGGAGAGGTGGTCGTGCGCCTGTGGGACCAGGTGGGGAAGATGGAGATACAGATTGAGAACCGTATGTGGAAACAATGAAATTGCGAGGGATATCTAGGGGTTCTGGTAGAATCTCAAAATTAAGAGTGAAGCCAGGAGAACTTTCAATTAGATGGCGGTGGGAACGATTAGTATTGTGACTCGTCGCTGACTGTTGAACGAGGGGACGGAGCGTATATGGAAATATCCTGAGTGCAGTGGTGTCAATTCTTAGCTCAACTCAACTCAACTAATTAAATACAAAATAATTGTAGGGGAGTGTATGTGACCGACAACTGTAATCAACCATTTTGATTTGTTATGATTCTCACTATAATAATGTTTTGTAATACTTCCTCTATCCTCCTTCTTCGCGTGCCTCTCCTTTCATTTACCTAATATCTTAATGAAGTTAATGTTTCATATGTAATTATTTCTTGCTTCTATGCTTATGCTTTCCGTGTGGACATTTCTCATCCTATATCTGACTAACTTGCTTTCATTTCTTCTTCTTCTTCTTTCGTTCGCTTGAAATATGTCTATAACTGCAATGTTGTCTCTTGTATGAATCTAACAGTCTTTTTTAGTTCACTCAGAGGTCCTTAGAGTTTATCTTCCACTTTTGTCTCTGTAGGTCAGAAGGTTCGGGCAGGACAGGACAGGACAGGACAGGACAGGACAGGACAGGACAGGACAGGACAGGACAAGACAAGACAAGACAAGACAAGACAAGACAAGACAAGACAAGACAAGACAAGACAAGACAAGACAAGACACGACACGACACGACACGACACGACATGACATGACACGACACGACAAGACACGACACGACAAGACAAGACAAGACACGACACAACACAACACGACAAGACAAGACAAGACACGACACGACACGACAAGACAAGACACGACCAGACCAGACCAGACCAGACCAGACCAGACCAGACCAGACCAGACCAGACCAGACCAGACCAGACCAGACAGACAGACAGACAGACAGACAGACTGACTGACTTAGGAGGGTATCATCTAGCATTGTGCTCGGAAAGATTCAAGCGATTTGGAAAGTTAACTGGCTGCGATGTGAGCAACGTGTGTCTGCGAAAATGCGAAAGATCCAGAACACACTCGGTTGTAATCGCTAGAGGACTACGCCGACAATATCATGAGCGTTGTCGGACACGTTTTCCACGTCCGCGTTCGTTGTCCGCTAAGAGAGGAAGGACTGGTCACCTATTCCGACCTGCATTCAGACACACAAAATGTGACGGTCCTCTCATATCACAGATTCATAGCAGGTTCCTTTGGCAGCCAACAATGTTGGGGTGGCCACAATATGCAACTAATTGTGTGTCTGTACACACACACACACACACACACACAAACCCGCCCGCCCACCCACCTACCCACACACACACACACACACAAACACACACACACACACACACACACACCACACACACATGATTTCTGTTAGTAATTCTAGTACGACAAGGTACTAATTAACTCGTGTGTTTAGTTAATACGTTATTTTTCAAATATTTCATTGCTATAGAGCAGTACCGATTTAACTTTAGAATTAAACATTCCATTTAGGCATTGGTTCACATTTCTCATGACTTCCATAAGTTTCCTAGTGCTATGAAATCTAATCTAGCCTTCTACATTCTTAACATCTTTGTCTGCCCCTGTCTGTTATCCAAATAGGTGTATGTGGAAAAAAAGGGCGCATATCCTTTACAGGACGTCGCAGTCAACACCAGCATGTTTTGCTCTTGTGATCTCTTGGCGAATGTACGTTCAGTAGTTTGCCATTGCTTTCTAAACGACTGGCATCCATACCATTTGTTGAAAAAAACCTACGCATGGTGGTCTGCTGCCTTCGCCACGGAGCAAGGTCTACGTGACCACCTCTTAATGAGGTGTCACAAACGAAGGTCGGATTATCATGTGCTTGATTTATTCTCAGTATAGCTGTCTGTCCTCGATAAATGTTTAGACCTAATTGTTGAGCCCTCTCATCAAGTGTGTTGAGCCCTCTCATCAAGTGTGTTTAGCTTATGTTGAGTCTGATTTCATGAGTGCTGCAGGAGGGCAATGTGGTCAGCCAAGTTCATATGACCAATCTGCCCTGTCTGAGACCGTTGGTGTTTATTCTGAGGGAACTTTTACTATCTTCAAAAACAGACAATAGCCAGTAAGAAGAATAATGGTGACACGGAATCCCTTCGCACTGCTGTTCGTATGTCAAAAGTGTCTGTCAGTTTTCTCTCATGAAGAACTTCGTATGCCATGTGCTTATGTGCTGCTCTGATTATGCTAGAGGTGTTGTGCGCAATCGCACAACTCCACATTAATGCCCAAAGAGATATCAAATCAATGCTGTCAAAGGCCTTGTCATAATAATCACATTCAACATACAGAAGTGAGTTCAGTTCCATGGTTCTGCTCTATTATTATATGTGTTGTGAACAAATGGTTCTGTTCAGGATTTGTTCGGTCTGAAGTCTGTTTGCTCTCATTAATTGTTTGTCAGTGACGTCTCTTAATCTACCTAGATTGAGCCTCATATTATCCAATGAATTGACATTAACAATATTCCTATACAATTTTCTCACTCCAGAAACTTTGGTGGGTTCATCAGTCTGCTGGTATTCCGCTAGCTCTCAGACTCTGCTATATAATGTTTGCTGTAATTCAGCTGAGGTATTTATATTGAATTCAATTGCTTCTCCTGAGATATCATCTGAACCAGCAGCTTCTCCGTCTTTCGAAAGTTTGATATTGAGAACAACTACTAAACACTGAACATAAGAACATCATTAACACATGATGCTATCTCTGTATGCACGAACAAACATCGACGACTTCAGAGAGAATCAAGCACTTCTTTGTAATGTATCATCATTAATATAACATAGCTCTCCATTAGTGAAACATAACACGATATTAGGGCAATATAAAATGCTGATGTTATCTACATGGATGACGGCTACGGGCCTCCTATGTCACGGTGCTCCGAGAATTATTCCACTGATAAACACTCCAGGAAAGAGGGGAATTACACGCGGGAGCATTCAGCTCAGAAAGCATGTCTTTCTGAAAGATCTAAAACGAGATAGTAAGTAGGCAGAATGAAATAGTGGATAGGCAAAACGAGCACTTGCATAACGGACTAGGTAAATGAAGATAGGGTATAGGTAAAAACAGTACGCAGACACAAGGAGATAGATACTGTTGTAGGCACATATAGATAGTTTTGTAAGCATATATATATATATATATATATATATATATATATAATATATATATATATATATATATATATTCTATTATATAACACAGTGTGTGTGTGTGTTGTGTGTATGGTGTGTGTGTGTGTGTGTGTAGGCACGTGTAAATAAATAAAGTGCGTAAGTAAACGGAGATGCGAGTAGGCAAATAAACTCAGTGTGTAGGCGCTTTCAAGTAAATATAAAGTAAGCAGGCAAGCAAACAGAAATGGTATGTAGACAAACACAGATAAGGTGTAGGAAGTTGTAAGTAAATAAAGTAAGTGTGCAAGACAACAAAATTAGGGATGGTGTACAGGCAAATAAGGGTAGTGTATAGGTAGCAAGGTGGTGTGTAGGCAACCACAGATAGGATGTAGAAAGTTGAAAGTAAATAAAGTTAGTGTGCACACACACACAAAAATAATTAGTGATGGTGTACAGACAAATAAAGGTAATGTTTAGATAGAAAGATGGACCTCGGTTTTCGTTGCCTTCGGATTTTGTCTGATCCTCTTTTCGTTATTTTTTTTCGCGAAAAATGTGTCTCGGTTTTCGTTTGCAGCCACGGATTTTATCGGTATGTCCACGTGACCTCGCTGCTAATTTTGCGAAAACAAGGGGACCCACGCGTTCTTCTGCCCATTTTAGCTTTGTTTTTCGTTGTGTGAGCATCACTTGCTATTAATAAAATACGAGAGCTGCATTAAGATTTGCTGAAATCGGCCACATGTACGGGAATTTTCCATCCACGATAAGTTCCACTGTAGCGAAAATGAAAGCAATAAAGGAGGCTAATGTAATGATCAGAGATCGCAAACAATTGAAGATGTCAAATAGTTATTGTCGACTGTTTTAGGACGGTTTATCGACGAAAACCGACATTTGACTATACATATATTTCAAATACAAAAATCTGCATTTATTCATGTGCACAATTCTACATTTATTCAAATACAGTCATGTCATCTTCTTCTGGAACATTTTCATAACTGTCAAAATCCCGAATCCCGACCTGAATTTCTTGCGACTCCATTTCCTGTAGAACCATTGGTCCCAGTCTCTCATGTCCAGCAATAAAGCTTTCCTTAAATAAGCATTTCTTGTCCATGTAACCTACTCGTAGTACATTGGCAATTTTACTTCACCCGAGTGACGTATTAAATTATGAACCATATGTGCTCATTATCAAGTGAATAACAGTGGTGTCTCTACTCCGACTGGCCACTCGGCAACAAGTCTCTCATTCTAGCTGGCGATCTTACCTAGAGCTTATTTTAGGGGTAGGTCTTATATTAAAAGCATGCTGAAAGTGCTAGGGTTTATTGTAGGGGTAGGTCTTATTTTCAGGGAAACATGGAACTAGGCTCATATTCTCTTGACCAAACGTCACTAGACACCGTTGTGGTTAGTATCATGCTAATCACCTTAACAGAAAATGTTAAGGTATCCATATTGTGTCAGCATATGTGGCTGAGCTGTTAGTGAAACAGTTTCACAATTTCCTTCTGACGGCGAGGTAGGGGACCGGGTCCAGGGTTCGACATCAACCCCATGTGATTCGGGAACAGATCGCATTGAGTTGCGCATAATGTAACAGATTTTATGAAGTCCGGTCGACGTCAGAGTCACGTGGATAACAATATTTGAATCCAGGACTACGTGGCCGACAGGCGAATATACTAGCTATTATTCCAGACTTCAGCAAGCTACCGCACGCGTACCAAGAGGGACACATTGAACACATTTCAATGGCACACCGAGTAAATTAAAAATCAGTAAATGGACTCACGTTGAATGTTTAATTATATGTAAGCATATAATTGTGTTACAGTTATTGCTATTGTTACATTGCATAAAGACCAAAGTTGTTAGACATTATAGGTAAGAATCTGCAATCTGGTTCAAGTTGAGTGAACCTAGAGCAACAATAACTGACTTTGATGCAGTCATATGTTCATGCTATCCTTTCCTCTCTCCCGGCCACCCGACTACCAATGCTATAATCCTCTTGACTGTGAGATACTCGACCAGTAGTTTCATCCTATCCGTCCCTCTCTTCCGACCACCCGACTACCAATGCTATAGTCCATGGGCTGTGGCATACCACACCAGTTCATGATGTTGAGCATAGCACAACAGTTGGTGTTGTTAGTAACTGATTCAGTGCCCAAGGATAATATATCGCCCACTGTGAACTTTCATTTTGACAGAAGGACGATATATCGCCGCACTAGGGTCATCGTGTTTTTTGGTTTGTTTCGCATACTCTTCTTGTGTTTTTTTTAATGCTCATTGAATGAAAATTTACATTATAATACTTGTTTATTTACTTGTGCATCATGTTTGGTCTAAATCTACTTTTTTGTTTGTCAATGAATTAGTTACGTAATACGATTATGGGTAGATAGAGGCCATTACCTTGGATGGAATCTGTCTAGAGCAGTGGTTCTCAACCTTTTTTGGCCCGTGCCCCCCTTCACCATATTTTCAGAACGTCATTCCCCCCTTTCGTATTTCCTCCCTAAAAATTTTGCCCGTGCCCCACTTCGCCATATTTTCAGAACGTCACCCCCCCCCCCCCTTTTTCGTATTTCCTACCTAAAAATTCCGCCCCAGCCCCTACACAGTATATGTAATAATGATTAATGGAAGCTAACTTTAATAGCACATACTAAAACAAGTCTAGACGTCCACATAAAACGTGATTTGTAGGTCTACTTACTTTATAAAATTAATTCGAAGTGTCTATTCGCAGGGCCCTGCGAATAGACAAAGCGTTTATTTGCAGGGCCCTGCGAATAAACAAAGTGTTTATTCGCAGGGCCCTGTGTGCTGGTCACGTGATTATTCCCGTAGGGCCCTGCGAATAAACAAAGTGTTTATTCGCAGGGCCCTGTGTGCTGGTCACGTGATTATTTCCGGAAACCCCGCTGCAGCTCAACAGGTTACAGAGGACAGAACATGTTCCATGTCTGTCTCATTTATGATAGCAATGATTGCTTATCATTGGCACCTTGCCGTCTTGACAGACGATAGTTTGTGCTCTAAAAAGGCATAATAACTTTTAACTATGGCGGTAGCGAGTGTGACTGATAAGGCCAATTTGCGCTGTAAATGTCCGTTCACAGTGGGTGCATGTGAACACGTGGTCATTTCCACCATCATGCACCATCTTACGTCTCAAACGCTTGGTGTGTGACTTTTCTGCAATAATTTTCTCCTTTGACTTTATTCCATTTCTGATATTTGCCCTCCACGCAACACGTTCAGCGGCGACTTGCTCCCAATGTGCATTATCAATGCCTGTATCAATCATGTCCCGCTTACACACATCTTTGTATCGTAGTAGAGGCCGACCCTGAGATCTCTTACCCATCTGTAATTCACCAAAAAAGATATCCTTTGGTATTCTACCATCATCCATCCTCCTAAGATGTCCTATCCATCTAAGTCTACGAAGACTGAGCATGGAATAAACTGTCACACAACCTGATCTTTCCAATACTTCAGTATTTGTGATTTTGTCTTGCCACTTAATACCAAGAATTCTTCGCAGACACCGCATATGAAAGCTGTTTAAATTGTTCTCTTGGTGTGAGTAAGTTGTCCAGGTTTCACTGCCATAGAGAAGAGTACTAAGGCACAGGCTTGATAGACAAGGACTTTTGTTTTGGCAGTAAGCTTCCTGTTCTCCCAGACTCTTTTTCTTAACCTGTTCATTGTTGTTGCTGCCTTACCAATCCGGATGTTGATTTCCTGATCTAGGGATAATTTGCTATTTACCACTGATCCTAGATATGTAAAATGGTCTACTATCTCTAGTTCGGCGTCGTCAATAAAGATTGATGGTACCCCATGTGCACCTTGTGACATAATCTGTGTCTTCTTTTTGCTAATTGTTAAACCAAATTCAGAACAAGCATTGGAGAATGCAGATAGTAGACATTGCAATTCTTCCTCAGAGTGGGTCGTAACTGCAGCATCATCTGCAAAAAGCAACTCTCTGATCAGTACCCTCCTAATTTTGGTCTTAGCCTTCAATCTCTGAGCATTGTAGAGGCCGCCATCTGAGCGTGAGTGAATGTATATACCACCATCCTGATCACGAAATGCATATTTCAGTAGAAGTGAAAAGTATATTCCAAAGAGGGTGGGAGCTAGTACACAACCTTGCTTAACTCCACTCTTGATTTCAAATTCTTCAGAAGTTGCACCATCAAACTTGATTATACCCTTCATGCCTGTGTGGAACGATTCCACAATGGACAGAAGAGTTGGTGGGCAGCCAATCTTCTTTAGTGCCTTGAACAGACCCTCACGACTGACCAAATCAAATGCCTTTGTGAGGTCGATGAAGGCAATAAACAGTGGTTGATTCTGTTCACGGCATTTTTCTTGCATTTGTCGCAATGAGAATATCATATCAGTGGTAGACCGGTTCTGTCGAAAGCCACACTGTGATTCGGGGTAGACTTGATCTCCTAGGACTTGAAGTCTGCGCAGAACAATTCTGGCAAATACTTTTCCAACAATACACAGAAGTGAGATACCCCTATAGTTGTTACAGTCGCTCCGATCACCCTTGTTCTTGTACAGCGTTATGATGTTTGAATCTTTGAAATCCTGTGGGACTTGTCCTTCACGCCAGCATAGCTCTATTAGCTGGTGGATCTGTAGAGTGAGTGTTTCTTGCCCACTCCTGATAACCTCTATTGGAATCCCATCCTTACCTGGAGCCTTGCCAGATGCAAGTTCATTTATAGCACACTTAACTTCTGTTATGGTGGGAAGTGTGTCCAGGTGGTCAAGAGTTGGTAGAGCCTCTATGGCATTTAGGGCATCATCCGCTAGTTTGGTCTCACTTGAGTAAAGCTCCAAATAGTGCTCTACCCATCTGTCCATCTGCTGTTTCTTATCAGTGATGACTTCTCCAGTCAAGGTTTTCAGCGGTGCACTTCTTTTGATCACTGGACCACAGGCTTTCTTTATTCCTTCATACATGCTTCTTATGTCTCCCTTATCACTTGCGATTTGAATGGACTCACATAACTTGATCCAATAATCATTTGCACACTGCCTGGCAGCCTTTTGCACATCCTTTCTAGCTTGCCTTAGCTCACTCAGAGTGTTACGCGTTGGTCTTTCCTTGTTTCTTAAGAGAGCTTTCTTCTTCTTATCAATCAAGGGCTGCAGAGTCTCGCTGTTGGCCGCAAACCAGTCCTGCCTCTTATGATCCACAGTGCCGTAAACCCCTACGGCAGTTTTATAAAGAGTTTCCTTAATTTGACCCCACTTTTCATTTACTGTACAATTTTCTGGTGTATCAGTGAAAGCGTCTTCAAGTTGCTGTTGAAACTGAAAGCACTTTTCAGGATCATGAGTGTTAATAATATTAATCCTGGGGCTAGATTTGTGTTTAGCTGTGTAGATTCTCTTTGGTCTCAGTCTAACTCTTGCAACAACCAAAGAATGATCTGTATCACAGTCAGCACTGTGGTAACTACGAGTCAATGATATATGGTTCATGATGTTGTCTCCGTGTGATGATGAAGTCCAGCTGGTGCCAATGGCCGGATCTTGGATGTTTCCATGTGACCTTATGCATCTCTTTTGTTTTAAAAAAAGAGTTTGTAATACATAGGTCATTACTGGTGCAATGCTCCAGCAGCCTTTGCCCATTTTCATTCATGCGACCGATGTTGTATTTTCCAAGGGACACTGGCCATGAACTCGAGTCCTTGCCCACACGAGCATTGAAATCACCGAGCATATAAATGTAGTCAGATTTTGGAACTGCCTTGATCACGGAGTCTAACTCCTCATAGAACAAATCCTTCACATCATCAGAGGAATCGAGTGTCGGTGCATATGCAGTAATAATGGTGGCAAACCCACAAGAGGTTGCCAAGCGCAGGGATAATAGTCTTTCATTTCCTCCTGCTGGAATTTCAATCATTCCCAGTAGCGAATTCTTCACTGCAAAGCCCACACCGTGTTGCCTTTTTTCTGCCTGCCCTCTACCCTTCCAGAAAAAGGTGTAGTTGTTTTCCCTGAGTGACCCTTCCTCAGCGAGGCGAGTCTCCTGCAGGCCAGCAATATCAATGTTAAGACGATTGAGTTCGGCATCAATCACAGCCGTTTTTCTCACATCGTCAATATTGGTCAAGTCAGTGGAAAATCCTGGACACATGGTTCTCACGTTCCAGGTTGCAAGCCGTAGCTTGAGGTTTCTATTTTTATTTTTGTTTGTACCTGGTGCATTGGTTTTACAGCCTGCGATTCAGATTTTGTCCTAGCCCCAAGCACCCATTGAAGCAGGCAGGCTGTGGCGGATCAGCACCCAATTGGCTGGGGGCTGCCCAGCTTGAGGCGGGCGGTAGCTGATCAGTGACACCTATAGGTGTCTCCCACCGTCAGAGGCAACGCGTGGCGCCCCATGTCTACGCCAACTGACAAGGACTTATAACCCGTAACAGTTGCCTCTCGCTTTGATTCCGAGACCAGTTAAGACCAGGGATGGAGTTATTGCCTCTCCATAGCACAAAGCCTGGGCTAAAATATAGAGATCATGTGTTGCCCATGCAGCATGATCCCTCTCTCGGCCTGCCTAGTTCACTCCAGAGGAAAGGTAACACCCCTACATCTGGAACAAGACAAGCTGCAGAAGCTGCCGGATCAGCAAAGTATTGCTCTAACTGTCCGCCTGTCGGAGCATCGATCCTAGACCAGTCGCCAACCAAGGCTTAGGGCCTGGTCAGCCCTGCCATGACAATTTTGTCTTTAGCTTGCATTTCCTCGCACCAGGGTAAGGCTTGTACCCTCCCAATTGTGCTCTTCCGCCCGAAGCCGTTGGCACAATGTGGGGTGTCGGGTTTGGTAAGCGCCGCCCAACGTTCGGCGCTAACAGAAACCAGGTAGTACCGTCTACTGTTATACGATAGCTCAGTCATATCTGACTAAGACCTGATTGGATGATTACTTATACGGTATGAAATATAGCCTATTCATTTCCAACGTAAAACAATGTTATTGCATACTTTGTTTGGTATTTCAATCAAATTAATATTATTTTAATCATGTTCAGTTTATAATCGCTGCACTTCAGACATGTCCATAGGTGCTGCGATCTCATGGGCAGCAAATTCTTCAGCTCAGAGTGACTAACTCTACCAGTCTAGAATTGACTGACGAGCTTCCTAGCGTGCTTGGTGAGCTGCACAATCTTCAATCCGATCACCTGCATTCTAACTATTCATGCTGTTTCATTCAGTGTAAAGTCCTTGTTTTGACTGAACTCTCTTAATAATGTTGGCTCGATCCATTGGATGACCTCAGATAGAGCTACAGTCAGACTATCTGGTCTTTCATTGCACACAATACCCATATGTCCTGATGCAAAGATAAATTTAACTATGAAATTCTTTACTTCAATTAAATACCTGCACAAAGGACCTGCTTCAACTTTCTGGATCAGGCTCATTTAATCACTATTTCTGCAAGCATGCGTGTAGTTTTGTGATTAAAGACAACGTAATGACATCGTTACTGACAACACATCATACTGCTTTCATACTGCTTGAGGTTGTAAAAGCACAGTTGGGTTCCTGTACAATTCTGTCATGTGAGCATGCCGAGAATGCTTATGCACAACTTTGAAGCTGAAAAACTGACTCATCTGAGCATATAACTGCATCCTGATCATCCCAGTTGTCATTAATGAGGGTCTTGACATATGCAAATACTGCCACAGAATTTCACTCTTAAACTTGTTGAACTGAGTAAGAACAGAAAGAGATATCCCTAAAGTTTGGGATCACTGGTGTCCATTTTTGCTTAGAATCAATATGTGTGATCCGTTTTCCTTCTACCCCTTCTGGCTCCAGCCCTCTTCTTCCGTTTCCTTCCCCTCTCCCCTACCTCTTTAATACACACGGGCGTCCGAACTCACTACCCAGAGACCAGGGGAAATTTATTACTACAGGTCCACGAGAAAAAAATCCCGAAAGTAGGCAGGTAGATGGGTTGTTAGACAAATAGATGGTTAGATAGGTAGATATGTTGGTAGGTAGACAGGTAGGTAGGCAGTTAAGTAAGCAGGTATGTGGGTAGCTAGGCAGGTAGGTGGATGAGTAGGTACGCAGGTAGATGGGTAGCTAGATCCAACCCGACACTCGCTCGTCGATCATCGGTGTTCCACCATGCCAATTCATACATCTTTTTCAACCTCTCCCTGCAATTCTCTGAACAGGCAGGTTGACCGGCCGAGAGAGAGAGAGAGAGAGAGAGAGAGAGAGAGAGAGAGAGAGAGAGAGAGAGAGAGAGAGAGAGAAAGAGGGGGGGGGGAGCAGTCAGAGATACAGACAAATAAACAACGGATATATAAACTGGCAGACAGATAGAGAGTCAGACACACGCATACATACACACAGAGAGTCAACCAGACATTCATATGCATATGGAAAGACAGACAGGCAGTTTGTTAGATAGAGATTCAGATAGACATATATACAAATTCTTCAACAAGTGAATAGGTACAATTATCTCGGAACAGTAATAACATCTGATGGGAGATGCCTTGAAGAGATTAGAACAAGAATCGCCATGGCAAAAGTAGCCTTTAGCAAGATGAAAAACATACTGACCAATAAAAAGATGTCAATTGAAACGAGAAAAAGAGTGTTGAGATGCTACATTGAACCTGTACTTTTATATGGATGTGAAGCTTGGACAATGAGCAGCCAGGCTGAAAAACATCTGATGGCTGTAGAAATGTGGTTTCTGAGGAAAATGCAAAGAATACCATGGACAGCCAGAAAGACCAATGAACAAGTCCTTCAAGAAACAAATGAAGATCGTAAACTGATCAGAGACATTAGACGTAGACAGTCACAATTTTTTGGGCATGTTATGAGAAGAAATGATTTTGAGAACTTGGTGACAACTGGTAAGATCGAGGGGAACAGACCAAGGGGAAGACCTAGAAACAAGTATCTGGATGGCTTGGCCTTGTGGCATGGTCGAGACAGAAACACGGAACTGATCCACGACTCTGTTGATCGAGTGAGATGGCAGAACATGATCTCATATCATATCTCACATATCTCTGTCTCGCACACTATCTTCATTATCTATCTCTCTCTTCTCTCTTTTCAACCCGCTTCACATATACCAGGTTTTCCTGCACTTTATATGCATAGCATTTCCTTGTTTATTTGTTAATTCATGAGGCCAGTCAGTCGAAAGCCTGATGTTTGTATTGCCTAACGACCCTAATCATGTCTCTCTGAGGTGACGCATATTACTGTCAGCTTGGACCAGAATTATCAGGACATAAATAGTAGGAAATAGTAGGTCGGTAACGTAAACAAAGATGGATGCCTGTAAACAGTAAGTGTACAGAAACGCAAGTTAACAATTCTTAAACTCGCCTGATATTTAAACAGCCATACTTCAACTAAGTATAAAGTATCGATTCATAGGGCCCTGCGAATAAACAAAGCGTCTATTTGTAGGGCCCTGCGAATAAACGCGTTGTTTATTCGCAGGGCCCTGCGAATAAACGCGTTGTTTATTCGCAGGGCCCTGCGAATAAACTCTCCCAAATTAATTTTAGAAGGGTGAGCCATATAGAACCGTACAGTATGAAGGTAAAAACAATATCAAGTAATCTGTTCCTGTATTAACGCTATCTTGAAATAATCTTAATCCCCCCCCCCCCCCCCTGGAAACCCTAAAATTCCCCTGGGGTGGAGGGGGAATTCCCCACCGGTTGAGTACCACTGGTCTAGAGGACGCAAATAGTACACGCACGCTTGTTAGACGAACATTCACCTTTGAGGAGCATAATAAGATGCGACTCAAGTCCTTCGGAAGAGGAACGTGGAAATGGGGGGGGGGGGGGGGGGGGGGGGGGGGGGGGGGGGGGAGGGACGAATGGGGGGGGGGGGGGGGGGAGGGAAGTAATACGGTGCCGTTAAAATGACTCAAAAAAAAAAAAAAAAAGAAATCACGAATGCGAAACATCTTGATATAAACTGGCTTCAAGACATTTGGACAAGATGATTTGTGTCCACAGACAAGCGGTCTACCACATGTTTCATGCAGAAGGCTGTGTGAAGCTGAAAGTGGCCAAACACACACCTGATATTGAGCAATTAACCGAGGAGAAGAAAAAGTGTCCAATTAATTTATTGATGTCTATCACAATCAATGAGTACCCACAATAAAATGTTAATAGCGTCTTTATGTTAGCTATTTAATTTTTGTCTTCTCCAAACTATATGCCTCCCTGTTTTAACAAAATATTGCTTGACAATTTAAATTTGTTTCAAACCATAATATTTGTATTTGTCCCTATTTATTTTATATCGTTGATAAGTCTACAAAGAATAGAACAGTTGTGTAATGTATGGGAAACATGTGAATACAGTTTAAATAAATGTATGTCAATGGTTATTGCATTTACAAGCATGAAGAGCATATTGGCACGCAGAATGACTTTACAACATTACTTCGGCAGAACACAACAAACAGATTACCCACCCCTGTACTAGACTAACTATAGACGACAGGGAATACAAACAGAATAAACACCCCTGTACTAGACTAACTCGAGGCGACAGGGAATACAAACAGAATAAACACCCCTGTACTAGACTAACTATAGACGACAGGGAATACAAACAGAATAAACACCCCTATACTAGACTAACTCGAAGCGACAGGGAATACAAACAGAACAAACACCCCTGTACTAGACTAACTATAGACGACAGGGAATACAAACAGAATAAACACCCCTGTACTAGACTAACTATAGACGACAGGGAATACAAACAGAATAAACACCCCTGTACTAGACTAACTATAGACGACAGGGAATACAAACAGAATAAACACCCCTGTACTAGACTAACTCGAGGCGACAGGGAATACAAACAGAACAAACACCCCTGTACTAGACTATAGACGACAGGGAATACAAACAGAATAAACACCCCTGTACTAGACTAACTATAGACGACAGGGAATACAAACAGAATAAACACCCCTGTACTAGACTAACTCGAGGCGACAGGGAATACAAACAGAACAAACACCCCTGTACTAGACTAACTATAGACGACAGGGAATACAAACAGAATAAACACCCCTGTACTAGACTAACTCGAGGCGACAGGGAATACAAACAGAACAAACACCCCTGTACTAGACTAACTATAGACGACAGGGAATACAAACAGAACAAACACCCCTGTACTAGACTAACTATAGACGACAGGGAATACAAACAGAATAAACACCCCTGTACTAGACTAACTCGAGGCGACAGGGAATACAAACAGAATAAACACCCCTGTACTAGACTAACTCGAGACGATAGGAAATACAGATTTCCCACCCCTTGCAGTCCAACTGTTCATGAGAGGGATTGAACCCCATACCCCGCTGTCAGCAGACCGGAAGTTTAAACACCAGGGCATTAATTCGCGCGGCCACGCAGACCTCTGCTTGCAGTAAACCAAGGCTCAAACATTAACCCTTGTGCTGAGAACCCGGTGCGCTATCAACGGTACATCTACGGCTATTTAACATCGCACCCATTTCCAGACTTAATTTCTGACAAAACCTGCTCCAGGCACAAATCATCTCTCTCCTTCTCCGTCTCTATCAGCCGGCCGAACAATGACACCTATGATAAGTTATCGCTTATTGCTATTACCCAATCTTGGCGTGATCTACACAGATGGCGGTTCGCCGCCCGCCGCCGTGCTGGTGACAGCCGATGTAGACCGGGCTAGATATCTCCATTGCGAATCAGGCTAGAAGGGTCAAATAGGTTTGTTTTGATTAGTGCTATCTGAGGTGATAAAAAACCAATATAGAGCAGTCAAAAAAGCTATATGTAAGAGGTGTCAGTGTCAGCATAAACGGCTTGCCGGGGTGGAGAAAATAGAGACAAACAGGGGGGTCAAACACACTTGTGCGAGAGAGCTGAGAGAGTTAGAGAGAAGAGAGAGAGAGAGCGAGAGAGAGAAGAGAAAAGGATGAGAGCGAGAGAGAAGATAAAAGAGAGAGAGAGAGCGATAGAGAAGAGAAATAGAGAGAGAAGAGAGAGAGAGAAGAGAAAGAGAGATAGAGAGAGAGAAGATAGATAGAGAGAGAGGAGAGAGAGAGAGGAGGAGAGAGAGAGAGAGAGAGAGAGAAAGAGAGAGAGAGAGAGCGTTAAGTGTCTCCGCGAAATTGATACTCTCTCAACTTTGTATTTATGTGGTGTTGCTAACTGCTGCTTGCTCTCTGACTCTGCACTTTGTTGTGATACAAGCCTGTTTGATTCCTATGCTGGAACTGTCCCTTCTGGGTCCCTGCTTGGCCAGCCCGATAAAGATTTGAATAGCCGGGGTGAATTCATGCCTAGTATAGAAGACCGGCTCGACTTATCTATATATAGTTCTATACTGGCCAAGACCTACTAACACGTCCTTGCCGTGCGTCCTGGGCAACAGGTCCCTTCGGGGTCCTGGCTAACGTAGAAGGATCGCTGATTCTTCCGAAGTCGGAGAGTATCTGCCTGCACGGCGAGGAACCACCAGTCTGCACACCAATAAGCCAGACATGGGACAACGGATACTCACGCAAACCTTCAGTCCGGTATGACATCACACTGATGTTGGACAACAGGATGTCTTCATCCAACATACAGGACTTCACTGCTGGAATTCACAGCTAGCGAACCAAGCAAGCAAGCCTTACGTAATGTAGACCGCCGCTACTCGCGAGTATTCATGTTGTTAACTCTACGCCGGCCGGATTAGAATTTTTGTGCAATGTGTGAACTATGTCCTGAAGTATTCTGATGGTTGCATGAAAGCTACCAGAGATACACATCGAATACAGGCTGTGTCTGTGTTTCTTGGTGATTCTACTATCTTATTACTGTTGTCATCATGATCACGGGATCACGGAAGGTATGAGGATGTCTGAACCAAGCTCTCTAATCCTCCCCTTCCCTTTCTTCTCCTTTTCCTTTTTCCTTTCCTTTTTCTTTTCCTTTTTTTTTTTCCAATTTTTTTCCTTTTCCTTTTTCCTTCTTCCTTCTTCCTTTTTAGTCTTCTTCTTCTTCTTCTTCTTCTTCTTCTTCTTCTTCTCTTCTTCTTCTTCTTTCTTCTTCTTCTTCTTCTTTCTTCTTCTTCTTCTTCTTCTTCTTCTTCTTCTTCTTCTTCTCCTCCTCCTCCTCCTCCTCCTTCTTCTTCTTCTTCTTCTTCTTCTTCTTCTTCTTCTTCTTCGAATAATCATGAGTCGAGATTCTTCTTTCAGAGAGGCTCTGCTGTCTGAAGCCGTGGAGAAGTTAGAATTCTAGTGTGTCTGAAGATTTCACGTTTTCTGTTATTTATTGTGTCTTGTCATCTCTACATTCCTTTCATTCTCGTCTGTGATATCTTTCACCTTATTTCTCATATTGGTCCAATGATCTCACGGCAGTTCCCCCAGATTTTAGTTTATGTAGTCACTCAGAACATTTCATTAGCTTTCTTGCTATCTTCAGAATAGAACCTAAATCTACCACCTCTCTTGCATTGATATCGTTAACTCATACTCCTTGTCACCACAAGCGGTCTATAGTAAAGCGAGAGCTCTAATAAACAGCACAGTTATACCAGCAGTAAAACTGGTTATCATGTTTAGCCTATAACCTTGCTCCGTGTAGAGTGGACCCCTGGCTAAGAATTTAGCCTGTATCTTCTCAACTAGGTCGCGGTAGTCAGGCGTGGCTATGAGACTGTCGTTATCAGACAGCTTGTGCGATACCGTGGCAAGTTTTAATAACAGTTCAAGATAATGGCTAATGGTTTCCATCTCAATGTTTTGTCTGTCTTGCCCAACGTCGGCTATTTGGCATTTTAAATGTATCTGCTGGAAATACACACCACTGGCTGTACGTGTATTCGTGTAATTGTGTGTCGGAGTGTTGTGTCACAGCGGACACACAACCACATACACGTACTCACTAAAACATACATACACACCCACGCAAACAAATATTTTCGCTTATTATACGTATGTATGTGTCTGTACATTCATACATGCAAACGTATGTACGCACGTTCGTCCGCCCGCCCGTTCCACCGGCTCGTTCATAGCACGCACGCATACACTGACATACATAGGTACACACTGATAGACACACACACACAACACACACACATACACACTCACACACACACACACACATATATATATATATATATATATATATATATATATATATATATATATATATATATATATATATATATATATAAACGCAGTCCCGTGAAAGATACACATGGTGGGGCGCATTGTGTTAGGCTGGCCAAGATTTTAGGCTACTTCATAACGCGGTGGTGTTTCCAGTTCCCTTTTGTGACGTCTATCCTCCTAGAAGGCTTTCAGTGGTTACCACCAGTCATTTTTATAATGTTATGTCGATCAAGAGATGTACTTTTCGAAAAACAGTCTAGTCACTTTGTGGTTGAACCCGAACCACCATCTAGACTAGCTAGCGCACTAGCCACAATACAGCCGCAGTTACATTAGACAAAAACCACAATGATAACATCAGAAGCAGCCACAGAAGAAAACGATCGAGCGAAAATTAAAGCGTTTTAGAGAATGAAGGAAGATATCTGTCATTTTGGATACTACAATGAGTCTGAACGACCACTTCAAATGGAAACACCAGCAGGGATGCGTTAATCATTGAGTACAGCTACACAGGCATTCCATCAATCCACAGAAAGTTGATTTAGGGCAGAACTTTATAATATCATTTGCACCCAAAATGATGTATTATTCTAGCAGGGTCCAGGAGACAAGAACACTCATAGCGGACAAAGGAAACAGCTTTTATATCTGTGGTTGTGTCGCGTTAAGACAGATAACAAGACGAGGGTGTAGCCGAAGCCGTAGAGGATCCGCCAGATGAAGATGAGCATAACGATGAAGAAGAGGAAGAAAGAAAGAAAGACAGAAAGAAAGACAGAAAGAAAGAAAGAAAGAAAGAAAGAAAGAAAAA